>CM077450.1:32326140-32682223 GCA_039654765.1 Mylopharyngodon piceus
GAGACCCTCCCGCTCAAGCAACCTTGCCTTTCTCCGTCCGACTGCCAGCGAGGCTTACCCGTCCGATGCCATGAGTAATGAACTCCCGTCAGACTCTGCTAGAGCTCTCCCGGCAGGGTGATCAAATTTCGTGAACCCAGCCGTCAGCCAGTAGGGCCCACTCACCTGACGCCGTGAGCTGCTCCCATTGGAGGCAGTGCGGCCCTCCCAGTCGCTCAAATCACGCTGCACCTCGTCATCAGCCAGTAAGGTCCATATGTCCGACGCCATGAGCTACTCCCGTCATGGCTATGTGGGCCTTTCCAAAAAGGTGATTCGAGCCTGGTTTACCCCCTTCATCGGCCAGTAGGACTCACCCGTCCAACTTCGCGAGTTGCTCCCATCAAGAAGCGCCATGAGTCCTCCTGATTGGGCCTTCCAAATCACACTGCTCCTCGTTCGTCGGCCGGTGGGGCCCTTCTGCCCTGCGCTGTGAGCTGCTCCTGTCGGAGACAGTGCAGTCCCTCCCAGTCAGGCGGCTCAAATCACACTGCTCCTTATTTGTCGGCCGGTCGGGCTCACTCGTCCGACGCAGCGAGCTGCTCCATCAAGAAGCGGCGTGAGCCCTCCCGATCGAGCGTTTCAAATCACACTGCTCCTCATTCATCAGCCAGTAGGGCCTGTCCGAATCCTCGTCTAGTGGCCTGCTCCCTTCGGAGGTTGCATGGGCCCTCCCAGTCAAATGACTAGGCTTCTTCCCAAAAAGCTAGGCCACCAAATTTCGGCTCTCATTGGGGGGGGTCTTATAGTCAATCTGTCTGGCAGCTGTCCATTGCTCATTTGCTTTTTGGGGGAGTACTCTGGGTTCAGTCCAAATCCCGAGCTCGGTATACGCATAACCTTTATTTAATTATATGTAAGTGTGAACTCGTGAAATGATGTTTTATTAACAAAGTTCGGGAGGAGCACGTTCAGATAATTAACCTAACATGGGAGGAGCGCATTCAGTGAATCAACTCAATAAACAAGACAAGCGGTATATATACAGCAGACCGTTTTCCAGCATCCCTCCACCACCCCATCTCCTCACTTCTAACTATTCCTATCCCAACCTGGGATGGGGGGAGTACTCTGGGTCCAGGCCACATTCTGGAGCCCTCGCCTCGGACAGCATGCCAAATACGCATGACCTTTACTCTATTTAATTATATGCAAGTGTGAACTCGTGAATCAAGTTTATGAGTTTTAGTGACCTGCACACATTCCCAGTCAAACAGAGCGTTTATCACATGCATGAGTGTTATTTAAGCATAAAGCTTGATGACAAGCTCCAAATATTACAACGTACTAAACAGTTTTGAACTGAAGCTGATTTGCTGGAGTGTGTGTGTGTGTGTGTGTGTCATCAATTAGACCACAGCGTTGTTATTTTCAGGACTCTTTTGTGTTTGGGAGTGTGACGGGTTTGATCCTAAAAGAGCCTGACACATTCACTCAAAGGTCACATGAGGTCAAATCTGTTACACTGATTACAAAGATTGAAGAACATGAAGCTGTAGAGATTTATTTCTTATCGACTGTACTAATGCTCAGCTCACAGTTACCCAGCCTGCTTTAGTGCTCCGTGAGCGAGTGGTGCAGTACTCCCTTCTTCCACTTCAGAGGCTTCATGAGACTCACACTTCATGACAGAGTTGTGCTTCCACACCATTAGCTCATTTAGTGAGACTCCTCCTCCTTCATCCGTCTTCAGTCTTTCTTCTCTTTCACTCTTTAAAGGGATTTTTCTGTAGTACCTCAGGAGGCAAAGAATGCTGGGAACTCACTGTGTGTGTGCGCTGATGTCTGGGTCTTCAGACTGGATAAGCAGAAATCATAATCGAGCATCTGGCTCCTGTTTATAATCTGATCTGCACTGAGATCATATTCCCTTTTATATCAATTTTACAAGCAGAGAAGCACATGAAAGGAACCGGTCTAGAATAGAAGCAGCTGGTCTCAGTGTCATTGTTCATCTTGAGTCTGTTTCAGTTTACAGAATCTCCTCAGAAACACACTTGTCAAGGTGTTTGTCCTGGTTTTCTCTGGATTCACTCATACTGTATGTCAAACTGACCTGAATGATGGAAAACCTTCAATGACCTCCTTCTGATCAGACCAGCCATCTGATTGGTCTTTCAACTAGCCAATCAGAATTCGGCATCTCTGTTTCTGATTGGCAGAGATTTCCACACTGCAAGTGTTAATATCACAGAAGAGAGAAACGGCGCACAAACCTGATTCAGTCACCTGACACTGTTCCTGTGCAGACGTGTTAAACACACACGACACGTCATCTTGAGAGTTATTTTCTATGGAAGCTTGTTTCCGCCATGGGAAAAAAAATAAAAAAGGTAATTGTGACTCACAATTCTGACTTTTTTTCTCAGAAATGTAAGATATAAACTCAAAATTGAGATATAAATTCGTAATTGTGAGGTAAAAAGCAATTACTTTATTTTTCCTTCCATAGCAGAAACACTGCAGTTGTTTTTTATATATTCTCAGACGTGTTCATGAGTCCCAGTCGAGACTCAAGTCTGTTTCCTGTGAGTTTTGGGCTTTTTGTTCATTCTTGTACACCAAGCAGAAATGATGTTTTTCTCCTGATAATGTGAAAATGCTTCGTTGAAGTAAAATGTGTAGTTTATGTCAGTCGGCAGGGAGGAGGTGAATCTGGATGCTGCTGGTCTGACAGATGGAAAAGCTTACAGGAATGATAATGGGAGATCATGTGACCTGTGCTCTCCCACTTAACATACTAAAGCAGCGAGACTGGAGAATTATCTTTCACAAGCGGACCATCACAGTGCAGGATGAGGTAATATCATGCAGTGAATGAGAGAGATGATCAAACCCTCGGTTCATGTGATGGTCTGAAGCTAGCAGTGCTGAATGACCGGCTCTTCAGTGGAAGATCTGCATACATTAGGGATCGTTCTTTCGTCGGAGTTCATGTATGTAATCTTCACCCACTGACTTCCTGAAACTGACAGGTTTAATGTTTCTCTTCATCTCTCTCATCTGTTCCTAAGGATTAAATGTTCCCGCCATCTGCAGGTGTACGTCTGTCAGACGCACTGACTGCTGGGTAAACCGCCATAAGCTGCAGGTAGTACTGCTTTCCAGCAGGGTGTGACATGCAATGATAAAATTCAGCTGTTGTTTTATGGTTGTGGTTTGCCGTATCTGGTTTTTAAGGGCCATTTAAAGTTGTCAATTCCATTTATATAGCACTTTTCAATGTACAAATTATTTTAAAGCAGTTGTAGAGATCATAATGTTAATGTGTAGGCCTATAATATCCATCTTAAAAAGGAAAACGCACAAACTATTACCAAACAGAGAATAAAGTCATTTTTTTGTGGTGAACTGGAACAATATCATGTTCCCATGTCATCACTGATGATTGTAAATATGTAAAGCTAACATGAACCTGTACTAATCAATATTTATATTGTTTTTATATTGATTTAGTGCTCTTTATAATAATTGGTATGCTGTAAAAATAGTTTTTTAGGTTTCTGAAATGATTCTCTGTCTATAAAACCAAGTAATTCTCCAAACAAATAAAAGGCTTCAGTAGCAGTTTGTTTAACACATTCAATGTGTTTCTCTCTGGTATAAATTATCATATTGTCTAAAGTTGTTCTTTTCTTCTCTGTTGTGACATATATGGGCCATTCTACAGAACTGGTGCAAACTGCTGTCCCACAACCAAAACACACATTTAAAAAGTATTTAAGTATTCATATTTTAGATGTTTACTAAGATACTTCTATTATCTATTGAATCCCACAATAATATTTAAAATATCAGTAAGATTAATATATATAAAATCATCATTTACTGGGTACTTTCAATTGGGAGGTGTCTGTCCCGAACCCTAACCCCTAAACTTCAACTCGTGAAAATGATATTGAAATCATTTTTGCATTTTTTCCATTGTTGTTTTTTAAATTATATTTTTGATTTTTTTAAAAAGTGGTTAAATTTTTTTTTTATTATTTTATATTATGTAAAAAAATGTGTCCCGCATGTTCATGTCACTACCGAAACAGTGTGTGTTTGAGTCCATTGTCTGAGACTGATTTTAACACACTTCTACATTTCTGATCAGGAAATATTCCTGTGTCCCTCCCTCTCATAGCCTCTCTTTCAGAGTAGATAGGTCCATCATTTTGAGTTAAATGTGTTCAAAAGTCTGAAAATCTGTGTGGAACTTTAAGGAACGTCACTAACAAACACCTTTTTCTGCAATTAAGCAAACTTTTTTGGGTGTTATTCCATAAAATTTAGTTTTTATGTGTGTACAACTGTTCAGAACTGTGCTAGCTAACCATGTGCTGATTAGCATCTTTGAGCGGCTCGAAAGTGTCTAAAATTGTAACTACCGAAACTTCACCACGTTTTAGTCGTGACTGTTTCGGGAGAGACATTGTTTTGGTAGTGACAAAAGGGAACACATAATCGTTTATTTGGGGGAAATAAAATTTAGTAGAGTTATGAAAATCAATAGAATTTTAGCATGTTTTATTAATCAAATTATTAGTGTTTTAGTATGTGAGTTAAAATTGTGGTCACTACCAACACATTACTGTCACTACCGAAAATGTGCAGTCACGACCAAAACATGGATGTTTTGTCAAAAATAAAGTATATTGAATGATCAACTAAGATGTTATTATAGTGTTTGGTTCAATGTATATTCAAACTAATGAATCCTTCACTTTGAAATCCGTGTGATAAACTTTATGACTTTTACAATGAAAGATTGGATTCAAAATACAACAAATCTCATAAATTACACTTGAAATATTGTTAAATTGTAATTGTTATTGATTTACCAGTGAAAACTTTTTTAGAAAATAGCAAAAAATATATTTACAAGGCAGATGTGAACAAAATCTTAATAGGTCAATGTGACCCTTCTTATTAAATTATTTATTATTGTGTTTCGGTAGTGACAAATTTGGGGAGAGGAAAAATATTCCAAAACTTTCTAAAAAAAACAATATGAGAAATAAATGCACAATTATTAGAAATGTGAACCTTGGATATTATACAATCATACAAAACTTGTGGGAAAAGACATTTTTTTCAAGACATTTCCAACTCTGACTTTGAACCAGTTCTGTAGAACGACCCATATACTAGTGAAACTAGAACAAGAACAAATGTAGGGCGGGGCTTGATTTTGTCTGTGGGGAATTGATTGGATGGTTGTGGTTTGCTATTGGTGGATCTCATGTGAGTGACAGGTTTCCCCGCCCTCGTCATCAGAGAAGAGAAGAGATGCTGCAAGAGGGAGGAGAAGATATTCTGATTCATTATGAGGTAAATGAATTTAATAAATGATGTGCACCGATAAATCATTTAGAATAAACACTGCAATGTTCCATAAACAATAAGAATGATCGATTATGACTTCATAGTGACTTTAAAAATACTATTATAAAATAAGCCTTTTTTACTGTAAAGCTGGTCAAGTGATCATGGACTGTTATAGTTTAGCAGCTTTCATAGGTTATGTTCAGGACAGGGTTAATACAGCTCCACAATATCACTGTCCATTCTGTTTGTTGCAGTGATGGATGGACACAAACCTTGAATGACGCGTGAGTAACGGCAACATTACCAGATTACTGTCACAGACACCGCTGTTTGCTTAACCTCTGACTGGCGCTCGGGCAGGAGGCAAAGGTTGAAAACACAGCGCTGTCGTTACCCTGATTACTTCACGATTCATCAGGCGCGCGCTTCACCTACAGTACAGCTTCACTGGGGCAAAAGGTGTTTTGTGCGTGAGAGCTTCAGTAGAGTCAGTGCATTGCCAATGAGAACATTTACAAAACTTTCATTCCATGAACTGACTGACCAGATGAACCACGAGAGATTCGGCAACTCTGAAGAAGTTTCAGTTCTCTGCTCTTGTCACGTGTCGTCTGGAGGTATAAGTGAGAAGGCGAACCTTCTTTCAGATGTGTAAAAGCATACAACACTGGCACACAACAGCATCGGTCACTATTTCCATTGTGCTCTTATTCACAATAATGAAGCTGTCTTACAAGTTTATTTGATAGAAATCCCCCATCAGGCGCTTCATATTGAACCTTTTAGCGGTTCCCATCATGGGATCAACATTTTATGTATTTAATTTTAATTCAGTACTATGAATTAAGCAGCTCGTATTATGCAATGATTTAAGACATTTCTCCTTATAAAACCTTTTCTTTAAAATCGAGTCAAGAACCCTATAGTTCAACACAATCCCACTGAACTTTTACTGAAATAGACCTTAGAGTCGTTGAACAATTAAGATACCATTATCTGTCTCCATGTTTGAACAATATACAGTACAATGTTAGAGATCTATACGAAATGTGAAATAAAAATGAACCCTTCTCGCGTTGAGTGAATAAAATTATATAGGAGAGATTGGGTCTAACTCTTTCAGTACAGTTAATATTTCTCTTAATTAGTAATTGTCGCATTACACGCGTGACTCAAGACAGGCTGTTTTCATTGATCGTATTAATGCATTTAGTATTAAAGCACAAACTTAGAATATTAAAAACCACAATCGCATAAACACACTGTATTAATGTTTATTGGCTCAATTTTGCACCGTTGTTATTGTGCATATTGTATTGCCGTGTATATATTGTGTGATCTGTGTTGAATTGTATCAGTGTGTAAGTTTATCGGTGGATATTGAACTGTATTGTTGAGTTTTTCATTCCTTGTGCATTTGTGACAAAAAAGTGAATTGAACTTAATTTATTACATAACTATTATTATTTAAATCTTTGATAGACTGATTTTGCAACACCACGAATTGCATATTTTAAATAGGTTGTAATTTATAAATTGTAATATATCATATTTATAATAACTGTCACATCACATTATAATAGCCTGAATGCATATTTCATTTTTGTGCTCCTTACACATTCAGAGAAAAGCTAAAAGCACAATCTTGTATTATTTTAACATTTTATTCAGCATGTTTTTGACATTATAAAGTAAACCTTTCTTTGTACAAATTAAATTTCAGACTGCAATATTTTGTTGATTATATTTCTAATGTGTAACATTATTTCTAACAAATGGTGATACAAGAACATCTCTTTTTAAGAGACATGGTTTTGCATTTCTGAGTTTTGTCAGCACATTTCAGACCAAAATGTGTTTTTTGGGGGAAAAAAATAATTTTGCCCTAACTGCCTGAAATAATGATAATATACATGACTTCTGCACAAATGCTAATTTTAGTATTTTATTAGTCAAATGACCAGCGTTGTTATACATTCGAAATATTATTTGATAATGGAATTTCTGTTTATTAGAAATCATTAGTCGTAACAAATCATATCTATTGAAGTAAGCACTTTTTTGTTTATGATTATTTATGTTTTGCATTATATTTTCAGCCATGTGATTTTCACACTGTAGCTTCAAAATTCATTTTTAGTATAATTATTGCATGACACGTGGACTTAATAACTCCTGATCTTGAGCAAAATAAGCAAGCTGACATTCAGTACAATCTATACCTTTTATTTCGAATACAAATGTCATTTACGTACATCTTTTAGTCTGTCATGAGATTTAAAGCGCAAGTGCGTGCTCTAGTAGCTATAGCTACTCATGTATGATTAAATCTGGAAATAAAGCAAAATAACTGAGAAAAATGAAAATTAGTCCTCAGATGCCATGTCCGTGATTGATAGCAAAAAAATCTAGCATTAATTTGATCTCAAACCAATTCATCCACCACCTGCTTGAAAAAAACTGCGACAATATGGTTTCGGGAAACAGTCGTGACCAGCTAGCTGATTTCTTCAACGATCGTAGGCTACTATGGTAGTGAAGCAGCGAGGTACGTCGTTGTACGGCACCCCAGATGAGCTGATGAACTCAGAGCCAGGAGAAGATAACCATAATTAGAAGTGACTTCTAGAGCCAGTGATCCATGCAGGTTATTAGTGTTGTCACGAAATGTTGCAGATGCTCCTGCGCATGCGCACTGTTTCCACTGACTGCACCCTTCCACTCTTCTGACAAGGTCAGCTGTTACTGCGTTTCCCAAAAATTCACGGCCTGAAGAGAGCAAACAGAGTAAATAAAACCTGTGCAATGGAATGAGGTTAGTGCCTTTAGACGGAGAACCATAGATCAAAATGTCCTCTGTTGATCCTGGACAGATTACACTGAAACAGATGGACCAGGCCTTCCACGGTCTGTTTAGTCTTAGTTGTGTTTTCTCGAGAAAAATCTACTAAAGATACGCCTACTGCCAAGCATTTTCATTTCGAGACACTGGCCCATTCACACCAATGACAGGAACTATAATGATAGCTCTAAAAATCCTCCTAAATATAAGCCTAAATAACAGCAGAGTTCACAGCCAGTGGTGTGCGGTGGTGCTTTAAAATGAGGAAGCAATTTATATATATATATATATATATATATATATATAAAACAAATGTAAATTTATGTCCCGGTATGTTATACTTCATTTTCCTGGTTAAATAAATATTACGTAAAAAAGAGAGACCAAATCTATTTTGTATTTTAACACTATGTAATATTCATCTCATCAAGTTAGTTTTTGTTTTTTGTGCATTTTAACATTTATTCCAAAATAATGACTAAAGGCAGTAACAATTTAAACAATATATATGATTTGTGAACTAAGTTCAGCTTTTCTTTTTAATAGTCAACTTATTTTCAGCAGTCATCAAGCTTGTCGCGTCAGTTACGCTTTCTTTGTAACTTGAATATGGAAGGCGGTCTGGCAGAAGCTAGATATTTTACTTTATAACTTGTTAAATATGGATATATTTTTTTTACACAAACGCATCGTTTCTCTTCAGAAGGTCTTTATTAATCCCCCGGAGCCGTGTGGAGTACGTTTATGATGGATGGATGTGGATGGAGACACGTTCTTCAGCTCATACTCGTTGATCCCGCTCACTGCCATTAAAGCTGGGATGCGTCAAGATATTTATTAATATAACTCTGATTGTGTTCATCAGAAAGAAGAAAGTCATACACCTAGATGGCTTGAGGGTGAGTAAATCTTGGGGTAATTTTCATTTGAAAGTTAACTAATCCTTTAAGACTTTATAATGTCACATTTTGTAATATTTGTGTTGTTATATTTTAGTAATATCCTCATCCAGTTTTTTGAGGAGACACTGCCTCCCTTCAGGGGCGTGTTTAGGTTATTGGGGGCCCTAAGCAAATCTCCGGGAGGAGGCCCCGTGATCGCGTTCCGGGGGGTGGGGGCGTCTAGTTTTTTGTAGTAAGTATACTGTGATTTTTCCGTCCCAGCCTCATACTCACCCGTCCCAGAGCAACACCCCATAAGCACCACCACACTCACTCATGCATGTAGTATGCATCTGATCTAGGCTACATGTAATTGAGAGCATTCTGAAAGACTGCTTATGTGTGTGTTATCAACATGTCAATTTATTATAAGCAGCACAAGACTTTAACAGCTGGAGAGACTGGACTGATTTTCTACTGTTTAGTGTCAATCACCATCTAACCCAGCCAGTCAAGATCTACATTTAGCCTTAGATGTTATGAATATGGTCCCTGGAGCATGGGTTTTATCAGCTGGCAATTTTCAATGCACATTTAAGAGTGCAACTGCAAGCTGCAACCATTATTAACAATAATGGAAAGATGAGGCTTATCAGTATGTCAAAATATCACCCTGTTTGGACTTTGTTTTCTGTTTTGCACCATTTCCTGCCAGTCTGTCATCATAGTTATGCATTTTGATTCACAAGCTTGCAATTCGATTCGATATCAGTTATTTTGGATACTGTATATCAGGTACAGTACATGGCAAATTTTACTAATGCTGTATAATATACATGGGAATCAGTTGGTAGGCTACCACATTAATATTTGAAGGTTAAAATGAACTGATTTGTATACAAACTTAAAATACACTTAAGGAAATTTTTATAATAATAATAATAATAAAGTTATAATAGGCCTACTAACTTTAACATTTTTTCTACTCCAATTCGTTTTTTGAAATATAAACATTTAAATGGTGGCTGTCAACTTGATGGATTTATTCAAACATGCATTATATAGGCTATTAAAGAACATTAAAAAATATAATTAATATGTAATATGGTGCATAGCCTATATTTAGCTAAATGTTCCTCTCTAGAAGTCATTTTTCTAGCTGACTAACGAGTTTATGGTCACTGAATATGTTCGTTCTGAGGTAAATGTGAAGTTACGTTTGTTTGTTTACAAGCTGTTAACGTCTTTCCGCGGTTGAACACTGATTAAACGATTACAAGAGACATGATGCGGATTTCGGTAAGTTGAACTGTATCTTTTAACATACCTTTAGATGTTCATTCATGTTTATGTCGCGCTGTAACTGGTATTAAAGCGGAGAGGAGGATCGGTTCATGTGCGCTTCAGGCTGCCGCTTCTCTTGAACTGAGGCAGCGATCACGCCACATTAAAGAGCGCCAAGTCCGTTTCCTCGCGCTTTTTTAAATGGGTATACTAAAATCCTTGACCTTAGTGGGTATACGGCATATACCTGCGTATCATGTAGACTACACCACTGGGGGGAAATCGCGGGCGCGGGGCCTCACGCAATTGCGTGCTTTGCGTGGTGGGTAAACACGCTACTGCCTCCCTTGCCTCCTCAAAGGAAACGAATCACACAATAAGCATATAAAATAATGGCACAGATATACTTGCAATCACTTTCAGAACAACTTTTCCAGCTGATGAACGATACAAACATTGACAGCCAATCAGAATACATCCTGCTTTAAAGAGCTCGAGCATTTAAAGCGACAGATGACAAAATTGCAGCACACTTATAATAAACAGACCAATATCGTCCGCTGGTGTGGACGCTAATATAGTTATTGTACACTAATATTGTTAGTTATCTTTATCGTTCTTAAGGCCCGTTCACACCCAAAACAATAACTATAAAGATAACAATAACTATATTAGCGTTCACACCAGCAGACAATATTCTGAAGAGCTTCAATTTTGTAGTCTGTCGCTTTAAATGCTTGAGCTCTTTAAAGCAGGATGGATTCTGATTGGCTGTCGATGTTTTCATAGTTCATCAGCTGGAAAAATCTTTCAGAAAGTGATTGCAAGATATCGTTTCTCGGTGCAGTTATCGTTATAGTTGTGGCGTGAACTCTTTTTTCATAGATGCAAACTTCTCACCTTTTTGAGATCAAAATAGGTCACGAGATTCGCGTAGATCTGATGAGAAAGTGTTTGGGGTGTCTGAGAGGACAGTCTTGGTGAATGAAATCATGAGAATCATGCCTTCTCAGTTGTCCAAAAAAAAAGAAAAAAAAAAAAAAAAAAAAACATGATCCACCTCCATGATTTTGCACGCGCAACGCTCCTGGGAAGAGTGAATGCACGAGCATGACTGAGATCTCCGCTAGGTCTCTGCCCGCAATAGGTGTATGCAATTGAGGTGATTCTCTACAGAAACATTTTTTTGTTATCCACCGTATTTTTCAACGCAGAAGTAAGTTGTTTCCTGTGAATGTGAGAGACTTCCGATTTATTAGCCGCTATAGGAAAATGACAAGAAGAATATCAAAGTGCAGTACTGTAAAACTGTTTGCGCTTCAAACCAGCGTATTTATAATTAAGATAATACATTAAAATAATATGGTTAGAAATACCAGTTTGCAATATCAAGCAGCATAACGAGCTGTTGTACAGCTAAAAAATAACTGGAAGCAAATGACACTGTAATCCAGACACATTAAATTTACAAATGGCCGCGCCCACTCTTACCTGAAAAATAAGATGGATAGTACTGGTTGAGAGTCTCCTCATATCCTGATAGCAATCACTATGTTATGCATATCTATCGAACCCCAGTGTAAAAAGGAAAGAACCACCAAGCAATGATGAAGCACATCTGCCAAATTTTAGCAGACCCTGGCCAGATATAAACATGTTGCGGCAGCGATCAAAATGAGTAAATGGCCTTTGAAACTAATGTTTCGCTTCAAATAAAGATTGTATTACATTGTTAGGCCAGTAGGTGGCGACCAGTGACTGTTAAAATGTATTTGACAGAGATTCGTTCAAAAACTCTGGACGAAACAAGTCTTCATTCAGTAATTTCAAAGATTTTTAACATAAGGAATTCATTTAAAATAATAAATATTTTTAATAGATTAATTTATAGCATTTTAGACATTTATAAATAGACTCACTTATAACATTAAATAGAACATTTTGTTATTTTGTTTAGTTGTCTAATGTTTTGTTTTCAGAACCGTAGGAGAACAGTGATCTGTATTTAAAAAAAAAAAATCCAGATTATCCAGAATCATAAATTAATCTTAAAAGAATATATATTTGGTATCTAACTTATACTATTAGCACTGTTTCTAATATTAAAATGTACAATCTTAAAGACTAGGATGAAGTCTTTATGCACATTAACAAGGCTTTGGGACAATCAGGATTCTGAAATGTTTTCTTATTTTAAAGACGCGGCATTTCGCATCCAGTGTGAAGTTCTGCGAACCACTTTAGGTGTGTGTGCTCTCTATGACAGGCTCAAGACGTCATAATGTTATTACACGCGATGACGTGGATCATTACAAGGTGACTATAATCTGCTCTATGGATGGAAATTAATTTCAAGTTAAGGGTAGGAGGAGGAGGAGGAGGATGAAGAACGCTATTTACAGTATATATATATATATTTATTAAGCCTTATTTCCCCCAAAAAACATGTAGTAGCATGTTTTTGGGGAAAATTTTTTTATTACCAGGGTCTTTCAAATAGGTAGTAGTTAAAAATGTGAAACAATGGAAAATTTGTTGTTACTGTGCTTTTGCAAGTTGAACTGTTACTGTAGTAAACGATGGGTAATTTGTACTGTACATTGGTTTTGAAAATCAAAATGCATGATGTAGTTTATGTGTCCAATTATCTCTGGAAAAACCCTTGGAAAAGGCCCCGGGCCGGGCGCTCCCGAAACTGATAATGCCGTGGAAATTTTTTAAATTAAAGTATCAATATTTAGGCCTATACATAAATTATTATATAATATGATATATTGCCTTTAAACAATGTTGTGTTGCACCTAGACTTGGCCAAAGGCAACCCAATGCATTTTCCCATTTTGGGTTTGTTAGAGTCGAAAATGTCATCATGGAAATATAAAACAGGAAATTAACAATTGGGTGATTAGCTATTATTATTAGCCGTTTCTTTTTACGTCTTTTTTATTTACTTAATTAAAAGACTGCTCATTGATTATTAGGCCTATTTAATTTAATATTTAATTTAATTTAATTTTTATCTACAAAACGCTCTTTTTTGGCTTTTTAAAATTATTAAACAGTTCATTCATTCATTATATTACCATTTATTTAAAATTTTAAATTATTCTGAAATATATTTTACGGATTGCCAGACAAAACACAAACACGCGCTATTGAAATCACAGGCCTTCTTCCCACCGACCTTGACTTTAATTATTTTTATAGTAAACTAATTATATTTTTAATAGCAAGATCTCATACAAACATCCTTTATTGAAATCTTTTTGCACCATTTTGGCATATAGTTCGTATGTTCATATTTTTCGGAAATTCATTTCGTGTTCATTTTTTGCACAGACTATTTTTGTTCCAGAAGACCATTTATGTTTGTCAACTATACTTTTAAATATCTGAAATAAAAGGTCATTTACACGAGTCTCTGTGATGCTCTGAAAACAAAGGAGCAGCGAGAAATACAAATAGCTAAATAAATAATTACAAATAAATAAAACAAAATAAAACTGTCATCATTTACTCGCCGTCATTTCAAACCAAACCTGTAAGTCACACACATTAAGACAAAATATCATCTTTTTTGCTCCACAGAAAAATTATTTAATGATTAGTTTAATATCGTCGGTCTGTAAAACGAGAACAATTCTAACGTTTCTATGAATATATATATATATATATATATATATATATATATATATATATATATATATATATATATATATATATATATATATACACATATATATTTAGACATTTTAAGTTTTGGGTTGCAAAACGAAATATCAAAACATTGATTTCCGTTTAGCGACAGACAGCTCGTTAAGTGCATGTTCTTAAACCAAACTAATGTAATTGATTTTACTCATTTATTATTGTAGTAGGCCTACACATCTGAGATCTGGCTTGTGTTGTAAACCGGTCTTTGAGCTGCTTAATTCATGTAGCCACGTTAAGAAACATATTAACAAATTAATAATACATGACTGAGTGTGTGGTAATATATTCTGTGGTTATAGAAACAGATCTACACAAAGGACTACAAAAGACTAAAACTAACTCAATATGTCATATATTCACTGTTGTTTTATGTGTAAAATGCAATCACAAGAATAGTAGTGTTGGCTTGGTATTTTTCAATGATTTCCGACCATGTAATTAACTGCCTAAAATGAGAAATTATATTTGATTTTGAGGTGTTTATTTATGTAGCAGTAAACAAGTATTACAGCTAAAGGTTTCAAATGTTTTATTGTTGATCCACCACATATAAGCCAAAAAACGCAATGTGTTTTTCGCAAATTAAACAAACTTGTTCATATAGGCCTATTATACATTTTCAGTTTGAAAATAGAGACACTGTAAAGAATTCTGTTAAAATCCGAAAACAAACATTTATTGTTTAATAATTTAGTACAAATTCTTCATTTTTGTAAATACAAAAGCGTTTTTGTTCTGTCAGTGCTATAATGAAGAATCTCTTTTTTAAAAAGTGCAAAAATTTTAAAGCAACAACAGAATGGAGTAATAATGTCGGCTCAAACTGATTCCACACGTGAGCTTTATAGTCTTACTTTTATATTTGCGGCCCGTTTACAAAAAACAAACAGCACTTAAAACTTTCGTAAATTATCGTGAGCCTCAGACCACCAACGAACACCAGAAAGTGCTTTAGATGTTTGCATAGTAATTCAGCTCTGGATTTATAGCATATACGTGTGTGTTTCGTTAATGCATTGTATTGTGTGTTGTTTAGCCTATAATGTATTCGTCTATTTATTACACTGTATGCCTAATATTAATGTTAATTCGTTTGTTTTTGTAAGCTCGAAAATCATTTGACTAGCCTGCAACTAATGTTCAAATTGTGTAAGATTAGGTCTATATGTAAAATGTAATATTTTAACAAGCTGTGAGTGCAGTCTAGTGGTCCGAGGTTCTCCTTAATCTACAAATGTTTCATTTATTTGAAAAAGACGGATAAAGTACGGGTAAAAGACACGCTAACATCACTATGGGACTGTTTGTAGATTAAACACTGACTGACATGCATGCCTCTGTGAGCTCCACATTATCATACATCCCATATTTCATTATAGTGTGTGTCTGTATCAGACCTGAGAAAATGAAGATGAATGAAAGTCTTAATGAGTGTCTCTCACAGACTCCCATTGAGTTCACTGTCGAGACCCGCAACATATATAATGTCAGTAGGACTGCATAATAATGGATCATGGATGAATACAATGACATCAAATACATTTAAGAAATAAAATATAAATTAACTCGACTTCGAATACTATATAAATAGTCTGGAGTTAAATCGCATTAACCTTTGGCAATTTTTCCACCAAAAGGTAAGAAAGCTTGCGCTTTCGAAGCACATAAAAATGAAAAACAGCTCAATTATGATCATAAAATTGTATATGGAAGCATTTAGTCTATATGGAAGCTTATTTCCGAAACGGAAAATGGGTTTATCTCACAATTCCGACTTTTTTTTTCTCGCAATTCCGAGTTTGTCACACAATATGGCGAAAAATAAGTCAGAATTCTGAGATATAGGCTTCAACTCGGAACTGCGTCCGAATTGCGAAATGGCTAAACTCGCAATTGCAAGAAATAAAGTCATAATTGTGAAATAAAGAGTCGCAATTACCTTTTTTATTCAGTGGCGGAAACAAGCTTCCATAATTGTGATTTCATCGCATTCGACGAAATCACTTCCTCATCAGTTTAAAATGAATCTGGGGAAACTCTGTCTTGATGGGACAAAACTCCTGGTAAGCCACTGGAAACAGCAGGTGAGAACGATGAGAAAGATGTCCTTAGGGTGTCGGTGAGTAATGTCTGCTGAGAGCTGAAGGCGTTTTGCTGAAGGCCCGGTGGGTGCAAGTATCCTGACGGGACGGACAATAACCCGACGGGAGACGAACTCATCCCGTAACCGCTAGAACTCCCCAGAATGGGTCGAGTCGCATCCCGGCTGCCCAAATGCTCTATTCCAGGGACGAAAGAACTGTAACCATGACCTTGATTCAGAAATCCGTGCGACGTCCCGTTGTAATGTGGATGGTGTAAAGATAATAGAGGTGATATTTGCCAGTATAGAGGATTATTCGCCGTTTCATTTATTCCCAAGCCCAAAGGGGAAAATCGAAGTCCTCGCTTAATAGCCAGCTTTCCTCTAGAAGTCGCCGAGCGTCTCCGGAGTTTGCCCGTCGTACCGCCGATAAAAACATCATCGCTCGAAGGGTCCAACATCCAGTAGTTGCCTTTCCCCGGGTCGTCGTAATGTCTCGGCACTTTAACGAAGCATTTATTGAGACTCAAATTGTGTCGAATGGAATTCTGCCACCCCTGCTTGTGCTCCCGGTAAAATGGAAAGTTCTTCATGATGAATTCGTAGATTCCGTTAAGCGTTAGTCTCTTCTCCGGGCTTTGTCTAATTGCCATCATAATCAGCGCGTTGTAGCTGAACGGCGGTTTGTCGAGCTTCACAGTTTTGTTGGGTTCTTCTGCATCTTTGACTTTCTCTGAGTCGGACTCCATCCCGGTGGGCTCCGGAGATCGTTTCGGGTCGGTTTCCGACAGCGGTTTGTTCTTCTCTGGAAGTGCCGTGTCGTGTTTCTCACTTTTAGATGGAAGCAGTAGACTTTTAATACTGAATGAACTCAGTTTTTGCAGCGCCGTTGATTCTTTCTGATCCATGTCGCTTTATCAAACCGCAGCGTGAGTTTGTTTAAAAATAAAGGTCAGGCGCTGTCAGGACATCCTATGTAAGAAAAAGCACTTGGAGAGTAGAAGAGCCAGAACTGGAAACAGAAATTCACTAATTAAGGAGGTTCCTAAGGGGAGGAGCCTGGACTGGATGGTTTTAAGAGCCAGTTGATCCTGATCTGATACGCGTTTCTACACTAGACGGAAGTAAATACCGACCATCACTCCATGCAAATAACTACAACCCACTTTTTTCACGCAAACATGTTGGATTTCCATGGTTTATGGCCCGGACTTTCCATAGATTTTTATAGCCTACTGTACAAACTGTGTATTCTATTCCCCTACACTAAACCTTCCCATCACAGAAAACTGCATTTTTACATTTTTAATAAAACACTGTTCAGTATATTTTTAAAGCTATTTTAAATATGAGGACTCATGAAATGTCCTAATATTTCATGTTTATGTAGTAATACCAGTGTAATACCCATGTCATTATACAAATTTGTCCTCATAAATCACAAAAACGCGCGCGCGCGCACACACACACACACACACACACACTTCGGAAGCACATGCGTAGTTTGTCTATCAGTGATCATAAACTTCTGGTTCCAGCGCCCCAATGTCAATAGATGCATCTGATTTGAATATTAATACCTCCCAAATATAGGCAAAAACAGCCTGTGAAAAGTCCAACGTCTAAAGTCACAGAAGGTCTGACGTGTGCGTCTTTACTATCCCATGAGGCCACGGGAGAGGATTTGTGAACGGCAGTGAAGCGACGCAACTGATGCTGGCAGGTCACATGATAATGAGAAAATGGCGGATGTACTGTAGTATATACGGATTACATTCATACTACACACAATACACACATTCATAGTATGCAGAATGCACTTTTTTAAAGGTGGCAAAATAAGTACTTATTCAAAAGAAGTACCTACTCAGAGAGTTTGTGATTTCGGACACAGCCAGTGGATTTTTTGAATGTGTTTTTGGGTAAATGCCTGAAATATGCTCTGTCGTTAACACAAGCTCAGACATTTCAGATTTTATTACTGAAAAAAGTTTGGCAAGCAGTATTTGATTTGATTTTGGTATTTTAAAATAATTAGAAGTTGGTCTTCATGCCTGAAATAGTTGCCCAGAGGCAAATATGGCTGCCGAATGAACAGACTTTCCTTGAAAGGGTTTGGCTCAAGCTACTTCAAGAAAAACAAATCCAGTCACTGCAGAGAAATGGTGTTGCCAGAGCTGCAGGTCCAGATGCTTGAACTGAAGTCATATAACACACTGTGAGGACTGAGGAAGAAGTGAAAAATCTTGAAAATAAGTTCACATGCATCTTTATGTGCATCTTCTCAGTGTTCTAGTGGTTATGATTGAGTACCAGACAAAACAAGGTGTCACTAGGAAACTGAAGTATCTTATGGAGAAATCACTCAGTACAATCAAATCAAAACTGTTTAACTTGATCTGTTTCATTCCTAAGCACAATATTCACACGCCTCTTTCTCTTGCAGCTACTGCAATAATCACAGGAATGAAATAGAAAGAGTTATATAACATGAGCACAGTGACATCTACTGGACACTCCAGGACATGAGCTAGGCCTACAATGAATACAACAATTTTATAATGTTAAAAATATGTTGTTGTTGTTGTTGTTGTTTTGTACAATTGTCTGATTACTTACTGATATTAATTTCATTGTCTTTATTCTGTGTCATAGAATATCTCAACGCAAATCCACGTAACATATTCAAGGCTGTCTTCACATAAAACACTTTTGCACACATAGAGTTGACAAGTTTTTGCTCCCTCTAGTGGACGAGTAAGCCTAGAAGTAAGTAAATAAATAAAATTACACCATTAAATGTTTAAAATTTCTACTGTTTGATTTTACGCACGTTTTATATCCTAGTTCTGTGTGCGTTTCGTTGCTTTAGTCACTGACTCTGACTACTGTCTGCATCCCTGCAGTCTACAAGAATTCACCTGCTGCCTCTTCAAATATTATTATTATCTGACTATTTCTGAAATTACGTCTGGCCCTCGGTATCATTTCAGTGAGCTTTCATTGTGTTGTACGCATGCGCAGTAAGATGACTTAATCGTTTCAGATGCTTCGATGTGGACGAGCAAGTTCTGTAAAACGCTTGAAAACAAATTCACTCGTTGCCAGTAGGTGGCACTCATGGAACAGCAGAATTATAGCAGTTACAAGCAGGGACGCGCTTATAAACACGCTATTGCAGACTTTAGGTAAGATAAAAAGAAAGTGCCATCAAAACTTTCCTGGCCGAAATGTGAGTTTATAGATATGATATAAACACCATAATTACACAAAACATTCATTATTAATCATCAGTTGTTCGATCGAAACTATCATTTGGCATAAAATGTGCATTATTTGGTGATAAACTGCTCTAAAAGCGCAAGAACACGCAACAGCTCTTTTTACGCGTTTTTATTTTGAAACATGCCATGCTCGCATTTAACTAAACCATATCCTTTTAAAGCTGCAGTCTGTAACTTTTTTTTGTTAAAAAATTATCCAAAATCAATTTTTGAGCAAGTACATAACCAGCCAGTGTTCAAAACTGTCTTCTTACCTTAGCCCGATTCACAACGGTAAGCTTGTAAAGTTTATTATAATGTTTTATTATTATAATGTTTTATAATAAGAGTGGTACTGGTGGGTTTCCGCAGGAAATTCGAGTTTGCCTTTGCGTCATTACATCACGTCTGTTTACATAAAGGAGGAGTCCCAGACGGATCATTTATTGCCTTTTCTCACAGCAGCTGGAATAACTGAACTTATTATTTTGATGGTGGATTGTAATCCTAAAGATCCAAATGACAATCAGTGACAACTGGAGATTCACCCGTATTCAAAAGACTTCAGACTGCGGAGTGGCTACAGAAACTGAAATCTACAGGTAACGCTAATGCACACTAAATACACAGTCACGCAATGATGATGTTGCTAACATTAACAATTTGAGAACAAACTATAACAATAATAATAATTTGCACGGTTTGATGTGATATGATCTAAGCGATCGTTAGATTTAATCACCATAGGCAGCGCGATTTATTGTAATGCTTTTTTGCTCAGTTGGTCAGAACAAAAGTGGCAGATTTGTTACTTACTTGTTCAGATGGCATTTTCCGGTGAAAATTCTTATTTTGGTCATACTTCCATGACTACAATCTGTGATTCTGAAGTACAGTATCCACACCGATGTGGTGACTGACAGCAAACATTAGATTCATCCGCGCTGAGGAGCCGTGCCGATGCACAACCCACGTAAAGATGATAATTCCGCAAACAACTGCAATTGCAGGTTTCAAACAGAGATGGCGACAAAGAGGCAAAACGTACGGACTGCAGCTTTAAGTTTAATTATCACATTTAAGCAATAGCCTATTACAATTCCTGTTTTCTGTCCCCAGATTTAAAACCTCCTGAAATTAAAATTGAGACTTTGAATCAGCACCTCCGATGGAACACAGATGTCTGGATCTAAAGCCTTCAGCTCAGCAGGCTACTGAACCCGCGTGCAGCGCAGCTCACACACTGTGCGACCCTACAGAACACTAGTTGTCCGGTCTGGCTCCATTCACACAGCAGGGCTTCGTTCGCCGAAAATGCAGTTCCGAGTCCTGAAAATTTATGAGAGTTCGTTTATAGAATACTGTGATCACTGCTGCAAAGTCCCATAAATAATTATTCGAAAAATATAATTTCCGTGCAGCCAGTAGGCCCTCCCCAGTGTAGGCCCCTGGAAGCGTTAATGCGCCCCTGCACACAGTTCTATCCATCCTTAATTTGTGGACATGATACTTCAGCATTATCTGTGCAAAATACCCCTTTTTTATGTATTTGTATTCTGAAAGAGCAACAAAGGTTTGCTTGGACACCATCTTAGTTTTCCAACCTGCTGAATGGAAAACGGTCAACTCATCAGTCCCGGCTACGACATCTCCCTCTGAGGAAGGCTAAATGAAACGCAGCACTGTCTGTTAGTGGAAAACAGGATGATCAAAGGGAAAAATAGTAAAAAAAAAAATACAGAAATAGCCTACATGTTAGTATGTATTGCTGTTTTTTATGTTTTTCTCTGTCAGAGCTCTTAGAAAGTTCAGAGTTTACAAGTTGTAAGAGTCTCACCTCTCACAGAGCTCAACACAGATCAAACGGCGCCTCCTTCTGGAACTACTAATGAATCGCATCACAGGACATAAATGTTTTGCTTCAATCTGTCTCCAAATATTCATCTTGATTTGAAATCAGTTAACCGATGGTTTGGTTTTATGCCTTTTTATGTTGATACTAACTATTATTTTAATTGCTGTATTTTCAGGGTAATTAGAGGAAGAATATTTTGCATATAATAGTTGTGTAATGTGTATGTACTTTTCACAAAGATTCAGTTTTTTGTTTGGCATTCCTTTTATCATCTCTTGTGATGGATTCATCGGTGCGTGTGTGTAACTGATACTCTGATGTGTTTCTCAATGAGTGTTTTTCAGGTTCTCTGCTTGTGGGAGGGGTCAGACTGCAGCTGCGTTCTCATTGGCTGGACTGGTTGAAGCGGTGTATCTTGCACAGGAGGGATGGAGGGATCAGTCTCATGCTGAGGGTGGAGTGGAGAGCTCACAACACTGGAGCTGCTGGACAACTGTGCCTTTACAAAATCAATAAACGGCAGCAGGCATTCAGCTGCGTCAGTCCCTGATCAGAGACCCTGAGTTGAGCTTCATACGCTGTGCAGCGACACTCACAGTCCATCATGAAGGTGAGTCTTCACCCATTAATCAAGTGCATGTGGAGGTGGCATCTCTTCAGCATCAGACGCTCAGAAAGGGCTGCAAAGAACTGAGGATTTTCATGTTGAAAGTATTGCTTTCACAAGAGAAAATAAATGATCTATGGTTTAATTAAAGTAGTAAAGCCGCTGGATGTGGTCTTCAGCATTACTCTCTGACACTTCAGCTCCTGTAATCTCCTGTAGGGTTTAATTATTTGTCCATTATGGTGAAGGGTAGTGTGAGTGATGGAGGGTTAGTTTGAGACGAGGTATTTCAGGCTCTGGCGCACGTTTAAGTTACAGTAGTTTCTTAAAGGTGCAGATTGAAGGATTTTACACAGACTGTGCCAATACACCACCGGTACGAAATACAGGAGAGCATGTTCTGGACATGTACTGTATTTGTGAAACATGGCATCCCTATGTAAAGGGTGAGACTTTGATACGCTCAGTGAATTGCACATACAGTAACTGCACATACAGACTAGACTGTGAGATCTCCTCTCTCAGGGCAGAACATATGCCTGATTTACTGATCAGATGCTAAATCAGGTTACATTTACATCCAGCAAGAAATCTAAAAAAAAACCTCTAAAACAAGAGCAAGCAGGCAACAACTAACACTTTATGATGAGAACAACAGATTGGTCATAAAAACATGTTTTCTCAACAGCTGGCTGTTTTGATCTTTCTAGTCATTTAGCTGGCATGTTTTATTCAAACAGCTTTCAGCTTATTAAAGTTTTGTTCCACCAAGTTTATTGTTATCTTGCGACTGCTATAGTTCATGAGTGTCGGCGCTGGATTGACATTTAATTTGGGTCAGTAAACGCTGGCCTTTCCTGGGGCTCTGCTGAGATTTCTGCATTAATTTCAGAAGTGAGAGGGACAGTATGTCAAGTGTAATACCATTTTTCCTGACCTTTGCTCAAGTGACAGGTTTTATTCTTATGATGTAAATACACGTAATAGCAGCTGTTTCCTTTAAAAGCCACTCGATCACTTTTCATGCCTTTTTCTTGTTCAGTCTACTGAAAATAAAGAAAAAAAGTTCATTAGTAACAGTAAACAGCCACTGTTATGAGTGGCTGATGTCACTGTGCATAGGAACAAGTATCATCACCCTCTGCTATCGCACCTGAGTATACATAACTGTCATTTACTGGCAAAACATTATGAAATGGCGTACTTGTGCTTTGTGATGCTGTCAGATCAAGTTCATCTTTTAACAAAAGTTACTTTGGATTTACAAAAAATTCACAGTGAAGTGCATCAAAAAAAAAAAAAAAAAGAATCCTCAGATGTGTTTTAAAATAAACCAACAAAGCAGGAGGGCACACACTGTCCTCCGATCATCTGTGAGCAGAATAGGTTTGGAGATGGAAAAGGAGAAAAAGACAAGAGCACTAGGGGGAGCTGTAATATAGCCACATACTTATAATAAAATAAATTTGAACCATATATCTACTGTTAGTATTAGTAAACTTGTTTTTTTTTTGTATAGCCTGTAATGATTAGGCTAATACATTATAAAAATATTTTAAAATTAAATTAGGTCCCTCTCCTCCCCTCAACCGTTCATCATCTCCCCCGTCTCCTCTCCATCTCTGTACCTCTCTGTTGGTGGCATTGTTTGTGAAAATGTACATACGTCTGTTTACATCTACTAACTATCATCGCTTGGATTACAACGTCACATGCCTGCACATTAAATGTGATTTTTCTCCAGTGTGGGATGTGGGAGGACGGAGTACGCGACAGCACTTTTATTACTGCACTGATTGTCTATTAGCAGTGAGCAGACAGTGTCAATCAATGTACTGGAGAAAACAGCAAACATAAATGTAAAGAAACAAAGTTGCTTGTCAGATTTTCCAACCATATTTTTTAAAATAAGCCCCAAAAAACCCCGCAAACCGCAACCCGTTAATTTTTTTTTTTACATGACTTACCACAAAAAGAAGCCCAAAGTGGTGTGTTATAAACGGACTTGGCAACTCTGCTCACTAATATTTAGCTGTGTTTTTGGTACAACCAACAAGTTACTATTGGATGTTTGGAGTGATCTTGCTGGAGAATATTTATTTAGCAAATTAGAAAGATATATTGGGGCAGTACCATCAAGACATTTAAAAACTAATAAGAGGATCTTTCATTCAATTCTGAATAACAGGCAGCCAGTGAAGGGATCTGGCGTAATGTGCATAATTTTTCGTAATGTGTTGGAGTAATGTGATTTCTAGTTTTATTCTGAACTCTTTGTAAGTGTTTAAATAGAGCTCTTTGGTAACCCAGCAAAAACCCTATTGCAGTAGTCAAGTCTAGATGTAACAAATGCATGTACTTTGGAGATGTTTCTGAAGTGACAATATGCTGTTTTAGTAACACTGCTGTCAAACTTTTAGTAACATCACTGTCAAACATGATTTGAAGTTCTTGACCTGATTACTACTGGCTTTTAGTGATAGAGAGTCAAGATATGGAGCAATAGACCCTCCCTGCGCCATTACAGATAACAAGTACCTCTGTCTTATCTTTGTTTAGCTGTAGAAAGTTCTGTGACATCCACAGTTTTATGGTCTCTATGCAGTCCAGTAGGGTGGAAATTTGATTGTGGGCATCTGATGCAAGTGAAAGATAGAGTTCATCTGCATACTGGTGAAAGGAAATATTGTACTGATTAATTACACCAGCTAAAGAAAGCATGTATAGGTTAAATAATAGAGGACCCAACACTGAGCCTTGAGGAACACCACAGGATATGATGTAATGCCTGGAGCTGTAGGTACCCAGTTACATGTGTAACTCCTTTGTTTTGTTTTTTAGATGTTACTCCCTGTTCAACAGATTTTTGACATGTACTGATATAAAAACCTCTTCACAAAACAAATGATCTTTTATACCCATTTTATTTTCCCCACAAGTGCTTATATACATGTACCACAAAGTCAATGAATAAATTCGAAAGCAAACTTTGTCTCTTTTAAATGAGTCAATGAGATGAAGTAAACTTAGCATTTGAATGTCCAGTCTTTTGATGAGTTAAAGTGATGATGAAGATGAAATGAGCTTTAAATCCACAAGGTTATTTGAGGGCGATGCAATGTTTGAAATCCTATAATCCACAATGAGAGAAATAATCGCACTCAACGTCATTCGTTGAGTCGTCCACAGTGCCGTGTGGGTTAAGGCCATGTGCTGTAGCCTCGCTACCAGCTTGAGTTGAACTGGGATTCGATGTCTCTAATAACCATTAAGTGCTCTCGCGCCCTCAAGCACTAGCGCCCTCAAGCTGCTCCTAGTGGTACTACAAGTGATTTCCCAAATACACACTAAGAAATCAACAAGAATAAGGGAGCTAAAATACAGTAATAAAACAGGTAATGTCTTATCCGTTACAAACATAGTATTCCCGGCTGCTTAAGATCTGAACCAGTCTAAGACAGTACCTGATAGATCGACCCAGTTCTGAAGTCAATTGAGTAGAATCTCAGAGCAAACAACCAACAAAAATGACAGTGATGGGAAAAGAGCAGTTAAGAAAGCATCTGATCGTAGGAAAGTAAATATGTTTACACCAGCTCTGCAGTTCGGCACTCCAGTCAAGTGAAATCACGCTTATTTATATTGTGATTTATACAATACAGATTGATTCAAAGCAGCTTAAGTATTAAACAGGAAAAAACAGCTCTTAAGTTTCAAACAAGTTCTTAAATTTCAGAAATCAGAATTGTGATTATAATTAAAACTTCAATTTCACCTATAAAGCAGCTCATCAGTATGTTCTTGTTTTCACTCGTGTCTGACCTTGATGGACCATGTGAAGAATTGAAGGTGTCCCAGAGCACACCCACTTATTACGTAATCATCAGGTGTTTCAGAGCCAAAGTGAGGTTTTCCAGAAAAGCCTTTTTGATGAACTGTTTCAAACTACTTAAAAGGAACTCAAAACAAACTGTTTTGGCCAGATTTAGTTTGAAATGATGTCACGCCAGTTCCTTCTTCTATTTTGTTTGAAGTATATCGGGGCCTTAACCCAACACTTACCCTTCTTGGCCTAAAACTACCTTTATTTGTGGATGGGCCAAAGTTCTCCTTGTTAGTCTTAGCTGGTTCGATGTATTTGATTGGGGTTAGTGCTGAACTCTGCAGGACAGTAGCTCTCTAGGAGCAGGGTTGGAGACCAATAGGCTATAGCAGGCATTTCATCGAGTTGGACCTACTCAGGTTCGCTAAATCAACAATCTTGTTCACATGGTCCTCTGCCAAAATAATGGATATCAATTATTATCCCATTACATACAGACTAGTGTGTATGCTTGAGAAACTTTAATACTTTGTCTCCTATTGGAATGGCTTTATGAAAAAATTGATACAATAAATTGTGAATTTATTGATTTCAAGTAGGCATATGAATAGTCCTTGTCTCATACCAATCTGTTCCTGTAGTTACTGATTTGTTAATTGATTAGCCCTATCAGTTCCTTGTTTTATCTCTCATTTAGTCTGTGTATTTATACCCTTTGTTTAGTTCAATTCTTTGTCTGTACTCGTGTAATGTTTGGTTGGTGTACTCCTGCATTTTTTCTGTGCTCCCGTGTTCTAGAGTGTTTTTTGTTTTCATGTAGTATACCGCTTTGCAAGTAGATCCACACTTCATCTCTCCTTGCCTGCAACCCAACAGCGACAAAGGAAAAGACCCACAAATGGATCTAGCAGCGGTATAGATCCTTCTCCTCACCCAGGGTGATTGTTCCCTCTAGGAACACACGTGGACTGAACCCCAACGATTCATTCAGTGTGTTTTTCCGTGTCAGGCTCAATGCCTTGACAAAATCTTGCCTGTCTGAGGATGGTCATCATGGACCCAGAGACTGCACACAAGCCAGCCACCGACCCCCAGCCAGAGAAGCCATCTGTCCCAGAGCCAGCGCTCGCCACACTGTTCGTCCCGGAGCCAGCGCCAGCCTCCTCGTCCATTCCGGAGCCAGCACCTACCAGTGTGATATTCCTGGAGTTGCCTCCCACCCTTGTTCCCTCCCTGGAATTTCTTCCTCCTCTGTCAGTCCCGTCCGGCTTACAGGATTCCCTGGTTCTGTCTGGGATCCTCCCTCTTCCGCTGGTCCTGCCCAGCATTGACTGGCTGGTTCCGTCCAGTTCCCTGGCTCCTCCTCATCCTCCTGCTCAGCCATCTCTCCCCAGTGCTCTACCGGCGTGACCATGGTCTCCTGGTTGGCCAGTTCCACCATGGTCTTCCGATTTAGAGCTCAATAGTTCCAACCCTCCGGCTCCACCTGGATCCTCCGGGCTCATAACTCCAACATTACTCTCTGATCTCTTGGCTCCACCAGGATTTCTCATCCTTCCGGCTCTGCCTTGGTGTGTCGATCCCCTGGCTCTGCCTTGGCTCTCCTTTGGCTCATTCTGAGACCTTCATCCCTCCAGCTCCTCCATGGTCCTCAGTCCCACTGGCTCCTTCTCAGTCTTCTGATGCCCCCAACTACGCCTTGGTCCTCTGATCCTCTGGTTGTGCCTTGGTCCTCTGAGCCTGCAATTTTGCTCTAGTCCTTCATTCCTCTGGCTCCACCTTGGACTCCACCTCCTCTGCATCAGTCTCCCAATCTACTGGTAAACAAACTCTGTATAGCGGCAGAGCTGTTTGACATGTGGCAGTATTGGACACTGTGGGAGTAAGAACAGGTTTGCTTTTAGGTTAATGCATCCAAACACACTGCTTGGATGCCTCATTAGCTTCATGAACACTAGGATGAGATAAGAATTATGGAGCACTGAACTCCACATCATCTCTCAAGGCCTTGAGGCTGTTCTGCATTAGCAATGCAGCAGTATGCCACTACACACAGAAAATATGCTCAAGGCAAAGAACAGTCCTGATTCTTATTTGGTCTCCTATATTAATACATTTTTATTTTTTCCTCTGTGTTTTTAAAACAAGCTTAGCAAACACGCTAAGACAATAACCAAAAACGAAAAACAAAAAAACAGTTCACATACTGGGCTAGATTTGTTGGGGATGGGATGCTTTTTATGAATTTTAACTTAATATATCGGTTGATTTATTTCTTTATGATGGATTATTTATGTATTTGAAATTAACTTACTGTTTTTGTCATGTTTGTAGTAAAATGATCCCCCGTGTCTGTAAATAGGCTAGCTGATTGTGTGTATCTTCTCCTCAACATTAACTAATTCTATGACGTGTATAATGTGATAATACGTTACTGAATGTGAAATCATTATTAGTGGAACACCCTGATCACAGACAGGAGGGCGAGTAAAAACTGTGCTACAGACCTTCCTCTCTTGACAGCCGTGATATTCTGCACATGTTCCACAGCGGTGATTTTGTGATGTGAGCACCGGAGTTTGTGGCCTTGCAACGGAGTTCAACTGGATCCCATGTCTGGCTAATGCAGGTTTAATTGACTTATTGATCATGAGCTTCCAGCCTACAATCAATAACCTGCTTTGAGACAGACGGTCTCCTTTTACCAAGCCTGTCCCTTATTGAATCGTACAGTGCTCTGGTTGTGTTGGGTGGGAGGTCAGATTATTTTGTACGGTAAGTGTTAAACTGAGATTTCCTTTTGTAACAGCCTCAGCTCTGCAGGTCTCAGGAAAACCTGATATGGATTTAAGACTGGATTAATTCCATTCCTCTGCTCTGATAGGACACAAGAAAACACTGCCATAATGATAGAGCATTACTTCTCAGTTTTGTGGAGGTCTCTAAATGTCTAATGGGGACCATCAAAATAAAGTGTAACTGAAACTGACATTCACTCCTTTAGATCCTATTCCTCCTTGATTTCTGAAAGACTTGATTGTCATTATAGGTCCTAGTATGTCCAAACAGCTCTTTTAATTAATGGTGTTGTCTTAAACAAGCAGTGGTTCATCAAAACAGGTCTCGTCAAATATACTATTAGATAATGACACCCTGGACAAATTTCACTGAGTTTACTTATCCATAAACTTACCCTGGTATGTTGCATAACCTGCTTTCTGGAATAGTAGAACCTAAAATTTTAATTGTTTTAATAATGATTATATTATTAATCAATGTCACCTAACGTTTTAAACAAAATAAAAATTCTAAATGGTGAAACATTTCAAAAGATCAAAGAATTTGTCTCCTGTTTCAAAGGATCTATACACAAATCAGTTAAAAAGAGCTTGTGTACATTGCAAAACAAAAACATTTAGAGATATGAAAACAAAGAAAAAATACCAAATAACAGCATAATCATAAGCAGTTTGTTCAGCAAAAGGGGATATGAGAAGAACTCTTGTTAAGAAAGAGCTATTGATAATGAATGCTCAAAATTGAAAGTTGTTGTTTTTAAATACTTTAATGGTCATTTGGGAACTCCAATGTCAAAATCCAGCTGTCAGTCACTGATCCCAAAAAGTGTACATAGTAAAATGTATGTCATTGCAGTCAGGTGCATGAAATATTGTAGTCAATTGCTGAAAGAGAATTAATTCAACCAAAGTCAAGGGCCAAGTGCCCAACTAAAGGTGGGTGCACACTGTGATTTTGGCCACGATTTGGTCGTCTGAGACTAATTTTGAGAATCCTAAAAGATTCCTATAATCCTAGGCAAAAATCTGTAGTCTTTGATCGCTAGTTTGACATGTTCACCGACAGCCGATTAATGACCGTTGCGATCAAATTTTTCCTCTGACGAAATTCTGGCAGTGTCAGAAGATTTGGCGCACAGTCCTGCAGTGTGACTTCTCCTACGACAAACGACAAATTGTCTTCGTTTTTCAAGATAAGCCATGATCAAAATTAACGCTAGAGATTTCTTTGTTAGCCACCATTTCAGTCCCGCGTGTAATGCAGCTCACTGTCACCGAACGTGTGTGGGTTGATGATGTAAAACTCCGTACAAGTTTTCAAGCGCGCGTTTTTAACGCGTCTTGATTGTCGTACAGTCTGACATATAGGACAGCTGAGATCACACAGTGTGACATGAGGATCATGAACGTACAGTCTGACAAGCAACAATCGTAAAGGACTATTATAAATCGCACAGTGTGCACCCAGCTTAAAAGTCACATAATGAAACACTAATCACCATAATGGTGACTTCAAACTGACTTCAACAACTTTTAACACATATGCAAGTTTTGTTGTGGTTTTGCTGGAATCATATCTGCACCCAAAAGACAACATATGCTGGTCCATCAGCACACCAGCATCCCAAGCTGGTCTCAGCGTGCAAAACATACCTTATGTTGCTCCACCAGCACACTCACTTCTCATGTTGGGGACCAGCCAAACAGCAACCAGAATCCCATGCTGGGATCCAGCAAACCAGCACCTAGAATCCCAGGTAACACTTTACAATAAGGTTCATTAGTTAACATTAGTTAACTACATTAGTTAACATGAGCTAATAATGAACTGCACTTCTACAGCATTTATTAATCTTTGTTCATGTTAATTTCAACATTTACTAATACATTATTAAAATCTTGTTAGCATTAGTTAATGCACTGTGAACTAACATGAACAAACAATGAACAACTGTATTTTCATTAACTAACGTTAACAAAGATTAGTAAATACAGTAACAAATGTATGGCTCATTGTTAGTTCATGTTAATTAATACATTAACTAATGTTTAACTAATGAACCTTATTGTAAAGTGTTACCGAATCCCATGTTGGGGACCAGCAAACCAGCAACTAGCATCCCATGATGGAGATCAGTAAACCAACAACCAGCATCCCATGATGGAGATCAGTAAACCAACAACCAGCATCCCATGATGGGGACCAGCAAACCAGCATCCCATGATGGGGATCGGTAAACCAGCAACCAGCATCCCATGATGGGTACCAGCAAACCAGCATCCCATGTTCGTTGGGGAGCAGCAAACCAACAACCAGCATCCCATGATGGGTACCAGCAAACCAGCATCCCATGTTCGTTGGGGAGCAGCAAACCAACAACCAGCATCCCATGATGGGGACCAGCAAACCAACAACCAGCATCCCATGATGGGGACCAGCAAACCAACAACCAGCATCCCACGATGGGGACCAGCAAACCAGAAACCAGCATCCCATGTTGGTGACCAGCAAACCAACAACCAGCATCCCATGATGGGGACCAGCAAACCAACAACCAGCATCCCATGATGGGGACCAGCAAACCAGCAACCAGCATCCCATGATGGGGACCAGCAAACCAGCAACCAGCATCCCATGATGGGGATCAGTAAACCAGCAACCAGCATCCCATGATGGGGATCAGCAAACCAGCATCCCATGTTCGTTGGGGAGCAGCAAACCAACAACCAGCATCCCATGATGGGGACCAACAAACCAACAACCAGCATCCCATGATGGGGACCAGCAAACCAGCAACCAGCATCCCATGATGGGGATCAGCAAACCAACAACCAGCATCCCATGATGGGGATCAGCAAACCAACAACCAGCATCCCATGATGGGGACCAGCAAACCAACAACCAGCATCCCATGATGGGGACCAGCAAACCAACAACCAGCATCCCATGATGGGGATCAGTAAACCAACAACCAGCATCCCATGATGGGGATCAGCAAACCAACAACCAGCATCCCATGATGGGGACCAGCAAACCAACAACCAGCATCCCATGATGGGGACCAGCAAACCAACAACCAGCATCCCATGATGGGGACCAGCAAACCAACAACCAGCATCCCATGATGGGGACCAGCAAACCAACAACCAGCATCCCATGATGGGGACCAGCAAACCAACAACCAGCATCCCATGATGGGGATCAGCAAACCAGCATCCCATGTTCGTTGGGGAGCAGCAAACCAACAACCAGCATCCCATGATGGGGATCAGCAAACCAACAACCAGCATCCCATGATGGGGACCAACAAACCAACAACCAGCATCCCATGATGGGGATCAGCAAACCAACAACCAGCATCCCATGATGGGGATCAGCAAACCAACAACCAGCATCCCATGATGGGGATCAGCAAACCAGCAACCAGCATCCCATGATGGGGATCAGCAAACCAACAACCAGCATCCCATGATGGGGATCAGCAAACCAACAACCAGCATCCCATGATGGGGATCAGCAAACCAACAACCAGCATCCCATGATGGGGATCAGTAAACCAACAACCAGCATCCCATGATGGGGACCAGCAAACCAACAACCAGCATCCCATGATGGGGACCAGCAAACCAACAACCAGCATCCCATGTTCGTTGGGGAGCAGCAAACCAACAACCAGCATCCCATGATGGGGATCAGCAAACCAACAACCAGCATCCCATGATGGGGACCAGCAAACCAACAACCAGCATCCCATGATGGGGATCAGCAAACCAGCATCCCATGTTCGTTGGGGAGCAGCAAACCAACAACCAGCATCCCATGATGGGGATCAGCAAACCAACAACCAGCATCCCATGATGGGGATCAGCAAACCAACAACCAGCATCCCATGATGGGGACCAGCAAACCAACAACCAGCATCCCATGATGGGGATCAGCAAACCAACAACCAGCATCCCATGATGGGGATCAGCAAACCAGCAACCAGCATCCCATGATGGGGATCAGCAAACCAACAACCAGCATCCCATGATGGGGATCAGTAAACCAACAACCAGCATCCCATGATGGGGACCAGCAAACCAACAACCAGCATCCCATGATGGGGATCAGTAAACCAACAACCAGCATCCCATGATGGGGACCAGCAAACCAACAACCAGCATCCCATGATGGGGATCAGCAAACCAGCAACCAGCATCCCATGATGGGTACCAGCATGCAAAACATACCTTATGCTGGTGACCAGCAATGCTGGATTTTTCAGCAGGGTTCACAGGTCTAAATCTTCTCTGTCCAATCAGGTTACACCTTCCACAGACTTTTTGCTCCCCTCTCACATGTCCCAAGAAACTTGTATGACTTTCATCCCATGGAACACGAGTGTTATCAAAATTAAAGTGCATAGTGAATGATCACTGGCTGTCAAATTCAGCTGCATTTTTGCTTGTTTTCATTTTGTGATTTGAACTCAAGTTCCCTTGCAATGAAAACTGTATGGCTGCACTGTTACATCACACACATGTACTGAAGCACTATTGACACTAACCATCTTAAAGAGCACCTATTCTGCTTTTCTCCATGTTTATCTTTCTTTAGTGTGTAATGTTGATTGAGCATGAAAAAGCTCTGCAAAGTTCCAAAGTCCTTCCAGCGGGAGTTATTCTCTTTATCAGTGTCACTGTTACTCCCTGAAACGCCTCCAATTTATTCAAGCATAAAAACTTGTTCTAGTAGAGCCCAAAAACAACATCAAGACTTTGTAAAATGACATAATAGCACCTCTTTAAAACGATTGTCTAAGACTTCTTACAGTACTGTATATGTAATGACCAGTGAATTAATAACTGCATGACAGCATGTAGATTTTGGACACTAACCACTCTTTTACTCTTGTAGTACAGCATGGATAAACTGAATTGTTTCCTTCTGCACATGGCCAGGGTTTGATGTTTGTCTCTAAAGCAAAGCATCTGCTCATGTCTAAACTCTACCTCTGAATGAGTGTCTTTGCTTCTTCCTCTTGTTTCTTGCAGTCTCAGCACAAATGCATTGTGATCTTTGCGCTGGTGTGCTGCTGTGCTGTCCTGATAGCATTAATATTCTCTGCTGTAGATGTGTGGGGCGATGACGAGGACGGCATCACTGAAGAAACGTGTAACCGCACCTGCCGGTAAGCAAAACTCACCCCTCGGACCTGACAAATGACAACAAGTCTGGCTAAATAGTCTGAAAAAGTGGATCGGATGCATTTAATCTAAGGCCGCTTTTACACTGCAGCTCTTGATGCCCAATTACGATTTGTTGACTATATTCGATTTTTTTGACGACCATCTTCTTTTAAAAGTGACCCATATCCGATATCTGCATGTACACTATACACTTGGCGAAACAACCCGAGGTAGATAAAAAGGCGTGATTTGCAATGGACACAGATGAAATGATAATACAAGCTTTTGTTTTCCGCACTATCAACAGTCAGAAAAACATTAGGTTGAGCCTTTGTCCTCCATTGCAACATTGAAAAGAGTCATGTGATCGCGGTTGGTTGACATCATTTGCCACCATCGCTTTTTTAATGCCATATGACTCACATTGACGGGAATATCCGATCTGACCACTTACATGGCAGATGCAAATGCACATATCTGATTCATATCAGATTTATTTCCACATAAAAAAAATTAGTCCTGAAACCCATCTGAGAATATCAGAATCCATGTGCTTTTTTCCTGCTTACACGTTCGTGGTCATATCTGATCTGTGTCACATGGGAGGAAAACAAATGCAGCTTAAGAGTCATTTTGCGTAACCTAATTATGATTCTTATACTGATACACAATGAAATGTATATCAGGAGAGTGTCTTTATGAGGTTATTTTGAATTTCACCATTGAGAGACTTGTCATTAAAGAGACTTTTTTTAAATTATTTTTACTTAAAATCTTTAATTAATCTTTTTTTTTTTCTTTGAAGATAGGGTTAGGGTTTTTGCCAAAATTTCCTAAAAAGTAGGATTTGTTGCACTGCAAATTTCATCCAAATATCCCAGATTCAGCCATGCAAACTGTACGATCTGGTTTTATATAAGCACAACATGAAGAAGATGAATCACAAATAAAGTCTTTAATATATAATCCACAGGGCAAACACAGATGAAGGCAGGTAAATCGTAACAAAACGCGTATACATTGATGAGACCAGACAACTCACTAATGAAACAGTGAAAGTTATACAGGGAACAAACAAATGGGACTAATCAGGCCACAGCAGAGCAGACTGACTAATCAAATGAGTAACCATAGTACCTAATGACGAACTCAGACAGGAAAACAGCAATGACAGAAAACAAACTCAAAACTCAACGTAGATCTGGTCTCCCTTTACGCTCAGTAATCTTTAATGTCACGCGCAGGGCTTCATTTGTGGAACTGGATCCAGCACCTCCGAAATCCAATCATCACCTCATTTGGGGGAAACCCATCTCATACACCACTGACAGAGATTTATGTTATGTACATATGCTCAGGAAAATTAAGTATAATAACGATAATGTTGTTAATAACACGCTATGTTAAATGTATTAAAACAATTATTAAGAAGTGGAAGAAAAGCCACTACATGCTATGTTTTGGTGATGGTTTTTTTTGTGGATTTGACCACTATTTGCATTTGCAACGCATGACAAGCAACATATCATATAGAGAATATATATAAACTTCAATGCACTTCTGTTGTGTGGGAAGCGGTTTTCTGAAACTGAGTTTTTTTTTAGTTTTTTTTTAAATCTCTGCATGCAGAGCCGGCTTTTTCAAGTTAGCATGATTATGAGGTATTATGCATTATATCTTGAGTGTTATTTCTGTTGTTGGACACGCTGTTGCTGAGAGGACACACAGAAGAACTGATGAATTATGGGGGTTTAAACGGCCGCTACGGCAGCCTCAGTAAACACCTGCAACGGTCACTAAATGACTATGACTGGAGTTTAAACTTCTGAATTCTGTACAAATGTTAGTCAGACCTTTTGTTGGGCTTTATGCATAATGCCATGGTGTTTTACACGCACAACCGGTCACAACACATCATCAGTATGCGAAAAAACAGTTTACACAAAACTTTTCAAAATATACTCATAAGTTCCGTTACATTTCCCTACCTCCTGAAAATATGTGATCTGAACATTTATTTTAAATGAAATTATTTTTTCCCTTTCACTTTAGCAAAATCATCCACAATGGAAGTCCAGCGTTCTCTTTAAATCTGTTATCATCTTGCACAGGGACACAAGATGCTTCTGTGTCATTTTTGTTTCCGGTTTGCTTTTAATACGTCCCAGTTTAGAAAACAGAAGATTTAGAAAGATGCACAGTTCAACATAAACATCAGGAAAGAGAGACTGAAGAACAACATCCAAGACTGTCAAGTCAGCTTTATTTACAGTGTGGTGACTCCAGAAGTTGTGCTGTGGTCAGCAAATTCACATCATTCTTCTGAAATTTCAAACGGACTGCAACAGAGGGAAAAAAATTCTTCACTTTTCTTTTGCATGTCTCTTCTGCTCTAGCTTGTGTAATAATCTAATGCATACATGAAACGTGGCCTTGTGAACTGCAGATCACTGGTGTTCCTCACTCGTAAGTCACTTTTGAGAAAAGTCTCAGTTAAATGACTATGTAAATGTAGTGGTGTGAAACACCTGCATAATTCACCTCTGGCTTTAATGGGAAGGTATTTTTAAAATGTGTTGGAATAGATCTGATGGTATGATGTCTACCAGTTACATAATGATGTAGTGTAAAAAACATTATGTATAAATAGTAAATATACAATTATAAATATATACATAAATATGCATATATCGTATGTTCCACAGAAGAAAGGTTTGGAATGGCATATTCTATGCATTGTCATAAAACTGCCCTTTGCAATTCACCAAATCTAATCCAAGGATATGAACCATCAATGTAACCGTATCGGCTAGACTTTCAACTGGATGACTTATGATGGACTCTTCACATTGTTAATTCTCAGTGAAAATCTTATATGGAAGGTGAGCTTGTCACAGCTCTAAATGGACAAAAGAAACTTGAATCAGGCTGAGCAGGAGGAATGAAAGAGCGTGAGTCTTTGGAAGGGACAGTGGGTGATGATCACAACATAAGATGGTGGTCAAGAATGACTGAATCAGTGCTCTTTCAGCTGCGGTGAGGATCATCCTAAACTGCAAGTCTGAAACTAGGGACAGATTTGTTAACAGCTTGTGTCAGTGCAAACCCTCTTTTGGCATTAAAAAACATGAAAAATTAAAAAGCATGAAAAATTAGCGATGAAAAGCCGTGGTCAGTTATTTTTGCAGATGAGGTTATTGCATATGCATTTGCAGGATATTTTGTTTCAGATGCTAAATTTATGGGAGGAGAGTATTTAAATGAATCATGCAACATGAGTTACTGCGCTAGTCAGTTTACTGGCATTTGCGACATTATTTAGCACAAAAAAGCATGTCTTAAAACATTTTGCACTTGACATGCTTCAATAGCTGCTGTAGGACGAGGAACCACAGGGAACAGGCAGAAGACGTTATCCAATTGTTTGCCAAGCCATGTTATTTTTAATGGGCTGCACCTGTGTTGTTAGTAGATTACCTGCACCTGTTTATCAGCGGCTCTTCTTGTTTGCGACTCTGTGCTAATTTGCACTGCTCTTAGTAGATTATGTTGGTCATTATGGAAATGAGCTGTTGTGTCTGGGTTAGGGTTAAGGAGCTGCACTGTCCGGCAAAGTTTATTTCCAACCTGCTTCATCACACCTGCCTGTGATTTTCGAGCGATCCTGAAGAGCTAATTTAGCTGATTTACATGTGTTTGATTAGGGTTGGAGCTGAACTCTGCTGTGGGTCTCAGGAGCCTTAGTGTCATGGGTCTGAAGTCATAACTTTGTAAAGATTTGAATGGAATTCATGAAAGTAGTCTAGTTTGCCTGTATTTGCTGTTAAAATTGTCATTGATGCACCACTAGGGGCACCAACGAAATCACAGACATAATATTAATAGCTGATGTATTTCAAAAAAGGCCTGAGATTGTGAGCTATACTCACGGCACATAATCCTTTTTAACTTATGTGGTCTTAATTATAAGGGTTTGTAAAGATGTGATTTAGAGAGAGTATTGATTCTGAGCTATTTAGTGTTGGACAGGGTGCGGGTAATGTGACCTTTTAAGATATTCTGTTACACCGACTCGATATACTGTAACAGGATAGGAACCGTGATCAAATCTACATGATTTAGCAGCAGAAAAGACATTAGCAGAGGCTTCTTCTCATCTGAGAACGCTTCCAGTACGAGACAGAAGTAAAACCCCTCTGGAGCCACTAATGATGCTTTAAGTGTTGGAGTGATGTGGTAATGCACAAGAGACCGCAGTAAATCTCCTTTCCTGAAGTGAACCTGGGACCTTGAACAGCCAACATGCTTAACCACCAGACCACCACAACTCTCCTGTGAATTCTGCTCCTTCTGTTTGCATTAGCACCTATTCTCTACGATTGCTTTGCATTTTGGAAAGATTTGGATAACATTGTGCATTGTTTTTTTCTGAAATTGACAGCCATGGTCATGAGTTTTACATGAATTTGTTTTCATTATGGAGGGGAGTCTGTAATGCAGTTCTATAGTACTTTTAATAAACTAATGTTTCATGTAACCATTGTGCTTTAAATTTTTAAATCAGATTTTAATTTAGAGATAATGAAACTGAGGCATTAGTGTCATTTAGGAGGACATGTTGACTTTACAGGGGCTCCACCTTTCCAAGGATCTCCCACCGGATTTTGCCAAATAGGGAATGACGCAACTGATTTCTTCGCTTCTCAAGCCCACGTACGTGACCTGGGCACTTGCTTAAGGCAATGCTGGCAAGCCACCATAATACATACAGTTATGTATGTATGGGTGTATTCATTATCATTGTTCACTCTGTTACTGTATCATTGCATTTATTTCCATTAGTGTACAGTATATGCCGACCTCTGTTGTGTTTGTAGGCCTGCTGTGTCTTGTCATCAAGGTGTTTTGTTTCTCATATTGATCTGTGTATTCCATGTCTTTGTGATCTGACTGTCTGTTGCAGCCAGATAAAGATTTATTGTGCTGAATCACTGTCAGGATGATAAATAAACATGTGACTTTGTAATCTAGTAAAATCTAGGAGGTGTTGCAAAATTTTGTACACATAGTGGCAATCCATTATCCACACCTGTCTGACGGGTCCAAACGCTCCTTCAGATCCCAAAAGCAAACAGTGCTCATATACACCTATATTAATACCAAAAAACATGTTCCTGATTCAAATGGCTGTTGAGATAGTATTCTAGTATTCTCATATGGAGGTTTGGACCCGGAAACAGTATTATCACAACTTGGCAAGCAGATATTATAGCACACACCCACATAACCCTGTGCAAAATAAAATAACAAAAACATCTGACAAATATTAGCACTAGTGTTGCAAATCTCCATACCTGGGTAAACGGCTAGGGAAAGTTATGCAGTACTACAATATGCCTTCAGTTGAATGTAGATTCTCTTGCGTTCTCAGTTTTGTGCTTGTGGAGAACATTCCAGAAGATCTGTCCATTTCATACAAGGACACAGTTCCACTGACCGCTGGTCTTCATGAGCTGCTGGATCGAGCGCGTCGATCCGTTGAGATTGTGTCACCATGGTGGGCACTGAACTCCACCAAGTCTGAATCAGATCTTCCTCAGGCCAAACAGGTAACAATCAACATACTGCAGTTTCAACACATTTACTGATTACGTCTATGAACTTTCTTGGTGATGCAGATAATTGTACAGTGACTGAATGTAGAACATTGAGTTTCTCCTAAAGAGAGTTGGATGAGTCCCAACATGACCTGATTTAAATGTAGCTGTTTCTTCTGTCATCCTCAGGGTCAGATCTTATTCCGTCGGTTGATGAGTTTGCGGTCTCGGTCGGTCAGTTTGAGAGTGGCCAGTGGACTGACTGATTCCTCAGAACTCAAGGCACTCGCTCAGAGTGGTAAGTATATGATGTTATTTGGCATCCACTGTCTAGCAAAACCATCTCGTAAGACTCTCTGTGTTTGGACCCAAGAAGCAAAGGCACAGGAATTTGATCAATTGAATTCTGTCATGACAACTCTCGGGAGATTGGTATTGTAATAGGAACTGGCAAATGAGACCTATCAGCCTGCGCTATCTAGAGTTTCATGCCAGAACTAGATAATAACTCTACATGAATAGGAAACACTCTAATTAGTAAACCTACAATCAAGTCCAAAGGGCATAAAATACTGCAAAGAAACCAAGAGAAATTTAATAGAGGAACGAAAGTGAGTACCAATTGTTTTTGAGTCCGCTTCTGGTGTTTCCACATCTCAAAATCCTGCTCAGATTCTCTCTGGCCCTCATCTACTCAAGATAGACAAGTCAAACAACAGGCTTTGAAACCCTAGAAAGGACTACTGGATACTCTGGGAACTGGGACTACTGGAGGCTTGGGAGAAGTAACTGACTTGGGAAAGATAACTAGGACTCAGAGGAGACACTGTGAGAGGGAACACTTGAGGTTTTGGGGAATAACTGGAATCTTAGGAATAGACCCCAGGGACTTGAGGAAGAGGGCATCGATGGGGAGTCTGGAGGGCAGGAGAGTCAGGAAGATCAATGGAGTCTCGGTAGCACTCAAGGAATCAAAGTGGAGTCAAGTTCTAATGATAAATGGCTTCCCAACCTTTCTAGATGGGAGTATGACAGGCAGGAGAGAAGAGTGTGTACCGAAAGGCCAAGAGCTATGCTGTGATACAGCTGTAAATTGCATCTAAATGCCTTTAGATTGAAGACTGTCATCTTTGAGCTAAGTGACCAGTAGACATAAAAGATCCCACCAAGGTTGCTCAGTTGTACTGGGCTCGTAACATATTTTGAGTGTGGGCACCGTCGTACTGCGGAGGAGATCCAGGAGGACATTGACTAGGGATGGTTGTGGAGATTCAGAATCACGTTAAAAGTAATTTCCTTCTTGTGCAACATTTCAAAGAGGTCAAAGAAACTGAAAGGTGCTAATGGAAGCCCAAAGCGGCACTAGATGTGATTGGTTATTTGACTAGGATCACAATGTGACAGAAAAATTGGTTTATTTGAATATTTGGAATGGGAAACCAGGACAAACTGAGCCGAGGTACCTTGGGACTGGGGGAAAGAACCACATTTACCTCCTTAAATGTAACAAAGGCTTCGGTTGAGTGAGAAGCAGTGCTGTTGGTTTGAACGCTAAACATTCAAAAGTGAGCAACAAGGTATGAGGGATCATAGTGAACACTGACTAAAAGTGCTCTAGTTGTCAGCCTATGAGTCTTAGTTATGAGTGCGGTGAGGTTAGCAAATGAAAATCTGAAACCACAGCAGGAACAGGAACATCAGCTGGTGAAACAGGCTCAGGAATAACTGGAAGCTTCTCAGTGGACTTGCATGAATCAAACTGAGATGGAAAGATGGGTCATATCAACCGCATTGAAACACTCCACTGAAAACTTGCAGACCTGCTGGATGTCTGTCACATGACTGTTCTCTTCTGGGTCTGTGCATTTGATTGGTCAGTAATACTTGTGCATTTTGCCAGGTTCAATATAACTATGTGATTATTGGGTCTATGACATGATGCTCAATTTTTGGGCTTATCCAATAATTAATTCAAAAATGCATTAAAAGTCATTAAAGTATGACTGTTTAGTCATGAAATAGTCTGTATTTTGTGTCATGTGATTCATTCAGGTCATGAAATTAGGCAGGTTACACTTGGCACCGCATACGTTTATCACTCGCAGCCATGAAATGAACACATACACTTGATGGCACCTTGTGTGAAAAATTTGAGAACGATCGCTAGTGACTGTTTGTTCATTGACCAATCAGGTGCAGACGTGCGTTACCTGAACATGACAGCCCTCACTAGAGGCCAGCTGAACTCCTCCTTCTGGGTGGTGGACAGGAAGCACGTGTACGTGGGAAGTGCCATCATGGACTGGAGGTCATTCTCTACGGTAAAGAAGAACTCTATAAATGTACCTGTGTTTATCTGGACACCAATAGTCTGGATATTAAAGGGGTGGTTAACTGTTTTTTTTTCTAGGCTTGATTGTGTTCATGGGGCACAGTTTAGCATGTCTTAATGTTTCGTTTTTAAAAAAAAAAACGCCGTATTTTTCATATATTTTACCTTTATTCTACACCGCTGTTTCCCTCCTCCTAAAAACGCTCTGTTGAGTTCCTGGTTCAATGAAGCCCCTCTCTCAGAAATACGCAATGGGCTCAGATTGGTTAGCTGGCCCTGTGTATTGTGATTCGCTGTCCGGAATACGTTGTCACGATTCACGTTGTCCGGAAACGCCACGCCCCTTACCATTACAGGCAAACGTCGCATATGCTTCGGTCAAAGTCCAGTCTTCGCTTCGGTGGAAATGTAAATAAATGGCGTCAATATTGCCGTATCAATTTGAGCCCAAATCAGACCCAGATAGCAGTAATGATGAAGAGGGTCAAGCAGAACCTCTGCAAGCACGGCTTTTAATGGACGTTTATGAATGTTAAGTATTTTTGTTTGTATTTGTGTCAAAGTGTTTAGATATGCTGTCACTTGTAAATGTTACTGCTGCCCCATAGTGTTCTGATTAAAGCTTTACTGTAGCTGAATACATGACTGAGTAGTAGCATTTTTGTAAAGGTATTGTTTAATTTATAGCATGAACGAGCATGTGGGTAAACACAACATAAAAGTAGTAATGAAACAATGCTGTACACTGATAACAGAAATGCCAACAAACACCAACAGAAGTTCGCTGGTGTGATTACATAGAAGTTTGTTGGTGTTTGTAGGCGTTTGTTGGAGAAGTATGAAATAGAATTTAGCTAACTGGCTAGCGAAGCCAAACCGCGTTGGTCTTTGTTTACGTCCCAGAAACTATATAACTTTATAAAAAAATAAAACATATTTACAGGTTGGGGCCCATAAACAGCAGCTTCTGCTTTTAAAGTGCGAACTGCTTCATCTTTCAGTAAAAGCCTTTGTGCAAATCCAGCATTGAACTCGTGTAGATTCTGGAAGCTGTCTTCAGTAAAATGTGCAGCACAGACAGCTAAATTAGCATTATAATTGTCAGGAACAGAATTAAACATAAATTTTAAACATTGTTCCCGAAGTCCAGCGTCTCTAGGAAGAGGACTTGTATGCACGCGACATGGCCTCGCCCACTTTGTTGCGTGTTCCCGGGGGCAGTGTTTATGTTAATTGCAGGGTTTATGATGTCACCAACCCGGGAAGACGCTCGTTGTAGTCCAAACCGGTCGTTTTTGTAGGCATTAAACTGCCATAACTTTAAAAGACAATATCTCCGTTTGCATTGAACTTTCAGCGCTGTAACTTTGCAGATGTTGTTTATGCTCAAGCAGCAACATTACACACTAACTAAAGTTAAAAAAGTGAAATCGCACTGAACCACCCCTTTAAAGCAATATAAACCTGAATAAGGCCTTTGTTTTGTTTTGATGTTGAATATTGTTGAAAACAGCATTATGCTGTAATTGGAACATAACCCCGTTTTGCACCATAATGGACTACTTGCACAACTACTTCTGCATTCTACAGCATTCAGCGCACCAACATACATGAGAACACAGATTATTACAACATTTTATGGCTGCCAATTCATAAAAACAATGAATCATGTTCTCTGCGTTAACATGAATTATCTTGAACCTGCTGAAATGTTCCTAGAAATATATGTTCTTTCCAACTGTACATTCTGAGTAATAAATATATATATTTACCAGCTTTCTCAGATTAAAACTTCATGTTCCATTGAGTTTGGAAAATTCTTCAGTTATCATAATATCTCTTCCCCTGTCTCTAAAAATGTCCAGATTTTTAAATCTTCTTGCAGACTACAGCATATGTATGTGCTGTAGTCTGCAAGAAGATTTAAAAATCTGGACTGGAAATAAATGAGATGTACTATTTTAAAACAGAAGTGTGTCACAAAGCTCAGTGCAAGTAGTCCACTGAACCAGTTTCCTGCACTGAAGCTGAACTGTACAGCTCTGTCTCTGCTGACGGTGGTATGAATGCTAGTTATTATTAAAAAAACAAACTTTGCCTTAGTTTCAATGTTTATTTGTTACATTTGCCTTTTATATCACCCTCAGCAGGGTAGTAGTAAGTAGCATTAAAGGGTTAGTTCACCCAAAAATGAAATTTCTGTCATTAATTCCTCACCCTCATGTCGTTCCACACCCGTAAGACCTTCGTTCATCTTCAGAACACAAATCAAGATATTTTTGATGAAGTCTGAGAGCTTTCTGACCCCCCATTGGGAGCAATGCAATTTACGCACTCAAGGTCCAGAACGATAGGAAAGACATTATTAAAGTAATCCATGTGACTCCAGTGGTTTAACCTCAATTTAATGAAGCGAACGAAGGTCTTGCGGGTGTGGAACCACATGGGGGAGAATAATTAATGGCAGAATTTATATTTTTGGGTGAACTAACCCTTTAAAAACTAGTACGTTTTTTGAATTCACTCCACTTCTATATGTTGCTTTACTAAGTTTATTTAGTCCAATTGATTATTATGTTGGCTTGACAAGCTTCTTCTTCTTCTTCTTCTGAGCCATCAGTATCTCCTCGCTTTAAAGCTACAACCACCAAACTCAGCTCAGACCTTCAGACGGTTCTGACTCGGGCTGCTGTATTTTTTCTAACTAATCCGACTTACGATTTTCATTAAATGGACGATCAAAGCTATGAAAAGTCCCATGGACTTTCATTGGGGGTCAAAAATATTATACAATATAGTGACCCGTTCTGGCGAAATGAGTCGGAAGTCGCAACGTTCCATTTTAAGATACTGTGGAAAAACAATGAAAAAATCGATTTTTCTTTTTTTTAGCTAATTTCAAAGAACAGACATTCAAAAATAATCTCAAAAAGTTTCGTAGTCCAGATAATTGAGTAAAGGTATTTAAATGACTATTAAAGTTGACAGTTTTACTAAATTCGCTGGAAATGAACATTGCTTTTCTCAACTCCTCTCGTCACTTCTGAGCATTTCCCTATATTCCAGGTATCCCCCTGAAACGTCACTATCTCTGCTCTCCAAATATGGTGTTAAACGTTGTATAAAACCAATCAAAAAGCTTAGAAATGTACACAAACAGTGACATAAACGCTGATCATTTGTCAATGAGAAGCCCCGTTTCGACTGACCGGCACGCGATTGGTCCAGCCATCCTCCTGTCAGACTAGCAGCGCTCTGTGTAAACAAGCTAGCAGATCTCCTCAGAAAGATAGTTCAATACTGTGTAGTGTAGTGTAGTGTAGTGTAGTGTAGTATACTGTGCAGGGCTCGACAATAACTGCCCGATACGTCCGTGACTCTGTGTTTACTGAACTGAATTCACATAAAGTGCAACATACAAAGGGTCCGTGCTTCAACACAAGTCAAATAACAATCACACTGTTACACTGTCTAGTAGGTTAGACTAGTGCGCGTGCATATTTAGTGTACGCTTTCACTGTGATTTAGTCTACTAAAATGCCTTTAGAAAACCCCCAGAATTCAAGATAAGGGGCAAAAATCACCCTGTATATCTTTCATATTTATATAATTTAATATAGTTAACCAATATTAAACAAACAGCGACGTTTTTGTCCAAATATCAGCATGATTACAAATGTGATATTGATTTTATACAGCGTACAGTTAAATGAACAAGAGCCTAATATCAAGTGACTTACATTTTAGACACCAAATAGCCTCTCTCTCAAGCAAAAATGTAGCACCTCTGTTCAATCTTTCTGATTTTAGTAAATCTTTGTAAAAGTGCCTTTTAAAATATTTATTCAAATAAATACTTTAAAATAATTTGAGCTTCAGCCTGGTTTAATAGCATTTATATATATACAAATGTCTTTGGTCAAATTAAGCTGTAAAATAAATAGTTTATCCCTTTACATGCAAAGGATTTTGAAAGATATCAACAAAAAACGGGCAAAAAACTTTAAAAGCGATTTTCTCAGGTTTTCAATTGGAAAAAGAGGGCAGACGACCATAATTCAAATGGGTATATCTTTAAAACCATTCAAGGTATGACTTGGACTAGGATATCATTTTAAAGCCTATGGTCTCCTCTTTCCATTGATACCAAATCTCAATTTTGAAATTTGGGTCACTGTGACTCATTTTGCTGGATCTGGTTGTATTTAAGCTTCATTCACTAGTATCTAATACTAGCAAAGTCTAGAAACTAGATTAGGACATGCTAGCAACATGTTAAAAACATGCTAGCAACATGCTAAATCATGCTAGCAATTGTTAAATCATGCTAGCAACATGCTAATTCATGTTAGCAATGTGTTAAATCCATAGACTGTAAAAAAATATGGACGTAGTGTCCGTGACGTCACCCGTAGATTTCTGAAGAGCATTTTTGAACAATAGGGGCTGGCTGCAGACTTAAGGGGCGAGTGGAGCTCCACTCAAGAGCGGATATACGTCACCTGCGACGTGATCATGTTAGCAGGCTAAGGGGCCGTTCACATATCACGTCTTTAGCGCACAAATTCGTTATTTCAAATGTAAAAAGGAATGACGGGAGTGTAAAGGAAGTGACGCAGTCGCGACACGCATGCGGTGCGTTTTCCAGGCGCATCGAGATGAAAAATTCTCAACTTTTCAGAATGCCACAAACGCACCGCAGGTCATGTGGCAAGAACCAACCGATCAGCTTCGGCCTTTCCGTAACAAAACACCGAAAGCTCAGCCGAACAGCTGATCATAGCTGTACAGGGTCGTTTTTATATCTCATCTCCATAAATATCTAGTAGCAAAGCTAATGCAAGGGCTAGAAATCAATTTATCCTTTGCTGAAACTTCCTCGTCATCATGGAGAGCGCAGTTCATGGTTGCATACAAACGACAGATGCCACGGGAGCGCAAGCGCTTGTGAAAGCGGCGCGGCCGCGTTTCCACGGTTTTTTAGACGCGATATGTGAATGGCCCCTAAAGAAGCTATCTATCGATCTTAGACATATCTAAAATATTAATAAAGATCAGTTATATCATTTGAAAGTTCTAAGGTTTACTATCTATGGTGTCTTTTTTACGATATAGATGCTCCAGCACCAGTAATTGTAATTTGTGTCGGGTGTGCACATGACAACATGCAAAATCAAAACAGGACTCCATACCTTTGTAATGAAATAGCGATCATGAGATGAATCCAATCCATCACACTTGGGTAAAATGTCCATGAGCGTCCACTGAAAAACAAACAACAGCACTTTTTGTTCACATAAGTGTTAAATCCACGAAATATTGATGTATTGCCCATTGTTTGTGTTGTATTTCTTCTGAATGATCTGCTCTCCATCATCATTCTTCAAGAAATTATGCAATCTGAGCAGTGTTTATGTTGTAAAACTGTATATGATCGTATACATTACACTCTCACAAACAAATGAGCCCCCATCCAAAGTATAATTTTGCAAAATAGTGCAGCAGTTTTAGTTATAACATCCAAGCAGTGCTGTCAGATTTTGTGGAGTCTTAAGAGGCATTATCCAGCCATTGCCACTGTAGTAAATCTGACGAACAAAACTTTTATCCAATGCCAAGACGATCCAACAACGTGTGTTCTGTTTATCTTCCGCATGTGTGCACATGTACACAGACTCACATCTGTCTCGACCATTAACCGCACAGCAAGCCATATTATTTGATAATTGTAAAAAAATAATCCAGAAAAAAGCACGGCTGGAATTAGCTGAGGTAATGTGACGGCTCACAGACAGCAGCGGCAATCCACCTGTCACTGAAGTGGCCACGCCCTTAATTATGCAGAAATTAAAGGCTTAATATGATTTAAACGGATGAGTTATAAAAAAATTCACCCCCCTCAGAGTTGTCATGAAGGGCAAAATTAGCTGTATAGACCAAAACCACGATTTGATCCAGGCTGTAAACATGTTTTTTTTTCTGCTGTAAAGTTGGGCATTTTAACATGGGACTCAATGAGATTCTGCTCTCTTTTGCAGCCTGTCCCTAGCGGCCAGTCGATGAATCACAGTTTAAGTCACTTCCGTATTGGCTTCAAGAGAAACTGGGGAAGGTTGCCGCTTGGTTAAATCATGCTAATAACATGCTAAATAATGCTAGCAATGTGCTAAAACATGCTATAAATGTACTAAGTCATGTAAGCAACATGCTAATTAATGCTAGCAATGTGCTAAAACATGCTAGCGATGTACTAAGTCATGTTAGCAACATGCTAATTCATGCTAGCAGTGGGTTAAATCATGTTTGCAATGAGTTAAATCATAGCAACATCATTAGCAACATGTTAATTTATGCTAGTAAAATGCTAAAACATACTAGCAACGTGGCTAAAACATGCTAGCAATGTGCTAAATCATGTAAGCAACATGCTAAATCATGTTAGTAACATGCTAATTCATGTTAACAATATGTTAAAATGTGCTAATATGTTAATTCATGTTAGCAACATGCTAATTTATGCTGACAACATGCTAATTCATGCTAACAATTTATTAAAAACAGCTACAAAATGTAAAACAATGTTATACACATGTTAAGACATGCTAACAATATGATAAAACATGCTAGCAACCTGTTAAAACATGCTAGCAACATGCTAATTCATGTTAGCAAGATGCTAATTCATTCTAACAACATTTTAAAACGTGCTAACATGCTAATTCATGTTAGCAACATGCCAATTTATGCTGACATGTTAATTCATGCTAACAATTTATTAAAAACAGCTAAAAAAATGTAAAACAATGCTAGACGCTGTAACGTTTGAGTTGTGTTTTGTTCTGTTTTGTCGTTCTTGTTTTGAGTTTGTTCTGAATGTGTGTTTCTGTTCATTGTTTGAGTTCTAAGCTTTCTTGTTTTGTTAATTAGTCCTGTATTCCTCCGTTCTCCCACTGTTGGTCTCTATGGTTACTGATTGAGTTAGTTATGTTCAGGTGTGTCTAGTTAATTAGTTCCTTTGTTTGAGTGTATTTAAGCCCTGTGTTTGTTCAGTTCAGTTGTCAGTTCTGTTGCATATACGTCGTTGTTTTTGTTCTGTTTCTGCCTGTTTAAGTCTGTTTTGGAGTTTATTTAATAAATGTACTGCTGAACTTAGATCCTGCATCCTCTACTTTGATTTCAACCACGTGTGACAGACGCATGTTAAGACATGCTAACAATATGATAAAGCATGCTAGGAAGCTTATAAAACTTTCAAACTTTCAGACAAGGCCTTGACAAGCTAACATAAAAGTTTGTCCCAACAAACTTTACTGTCTAATTTGTATGTTGGAGTTGTGTAATATGTCATGTTTTTCATCATGTTTAGTGAAATTTCAGTGGTCTGGAGAGTGAGGTGACGTGTTATTTTTACAGATGAAGGAGTTTGGCATCATCATTCATGACTGCAGCTGTCTGGCGTTGGACCTGCACCGGATATTCAGCCTGTACTGTCAACTGCAACATAAAGACTTTCTGCCCTCGGTATGGTCCAAGAGACTATACGCACTGTATAACAGAGACAAGAACCTGCCGCTGCTTCTGAACGACACTAAAGCAGAAGCATACATTTCTGTGAGTTGAGTTAGAGGTGTTTTGATTTTTCATTTCTAGTGGAAGCCAGGAAAAATCCCAGTACATGGAAATGATCCTTCATTTGATTAGCTTCACTGTAATGATGTTTTATCTGTTTGTTACTACAGGCACCCTGCAGTATAAATAGAGCGGAGAGAGACAGGGTTAGAAAAGCAAGATTAATGATGTATGTTTTCTGCACTGTTTATGGAAGAGAGATTTGCTATTATGTATCTGGTCTCCATTGATTAAAGGTTGCATTGCCTTTAATATCCTGTTCAATCAATGAAGTCCTCGAAGAAAATGAACAAGAAGTGTTTATCATCCACTGCAGCTTCTGCTACTGCTTCACTCTTGATCAAACACCTCACTGTGATGTGTGATATATGACAAAGGAGAGAATGATAAATCATAGCTGCTCTCCTGGTCATGAACTGAACACACTGTGAATAAAAACGGCAGTGTTCACGTGTTTGGTGGCGATTCTGTAACCTTGAGCTTTAGCCCAGTGTTGATCATAGTTTTCCTGAGCAGTTTAGAGATTTTTCTAACCTCACTGTATGTAAATAACTGCAAATATTAGGACTGAATAAAGTCGACTACATTGGGTTACACCAATGAAGGAGGGAGAGGAGAAATAGATCCTTAAAACCTTAAATCATGATTGCATTTATGTTTGTTTTTTCCCCACCATCGTTTGTTGTGCTAGAGTTCTCCAGATGTTTTCTGCCCAAAACACCGGACGAAAGACACTGAGGCCATTAAAAGAGTCATTCAGGAGGCCGAGACATTTATCTACATCTCCATAACTGACTATTTACCAATGATGAACCGCAGCCAACCCAAGTGAGTCCTGTTAAACAATGGCTGACCAACACATCTGCTATAATATAATGAAACATTTGTGACATAAACAAGTCACAGCTACTGTTGAATGAGCATGCAGGAAGAAGGATCAGATTTAGTTCTAATGGGATCGTGTTTCATTTGTACCGTCATTCATCGCAGTATGTACTTTCACAGGTACTGGTCACTCATTGACAACATGCTCCGAGAAGCCTTGATTCTGAGCAGAAACATCAGAGTTCGTCTGTTAGTAAGCTGCGGGGAACAGACTGAGCCGCTGACGCTGAACTTCCTCTGGTCTCTGAAAGCACTGTGTATAGAGTCGCTCAACTGCTCACTGGAGGTGGTGAGTGTGCATTCATCACAGATTACCAGAGATTTACATGGCAAAGGCTTGCTCACGCTATTATTTTAATTTATTATGAAATCATTGTTTTACATTACACACCAATCTTCAAACCTGATAGGTGGAGATTCTGATGTAACAGTCCAACAGCACTGGGACTTCACTGTTTGTTAGGGGTTGAACGACCTCAGATTTTTTGAAGTCGACTGTTATGTGATTAAAGTCGAGTTGATGTCGACTAATCGCTGATGATGTCATTAATAAAAACACAAGAGATGGGAATGCTTTGCCACATGCCACAATTTGCAACTAGAGGCTAATGTTTGTGAACAGACTTTGATGTTGGTTTAAGAAACTTAAAGGGTTTGTTCACCCAAAAATGAAATTTCTGTCATTAATTTCTCCCCCTCATGTCGTTCCACACCCGTAAGACCTTCGTTCATCTTCAGAACACAAATTAAGATATTAAGATATTTACATTTTTTATCCTCCATTGAAAGCAACGAAATTACCACTTTCAAGGTCCAGAAAGGTACTAAAGACATCGTTAAAACAGTCATGTGACTGCAGTGCTTCAACCTTAATGTTATGAAGAGACGAGAATACTTTTTGTGCTCAAAAACAAAACAAAAATAGTGACTTTATTCAACAATCTCTTCTCTTCTGTGTCATTCTCATACGTTGTTTACGTCCAGAGCTTCCAGGTTCTACGTCAGAACGCCGACTCATTATTGGCCGGCTCCTGCGTCAGCGTCACACGCGTGCGTCGTGCTGATCACATGATCAGCTTTGGCCAATACTGAGCCGGCATTCAGACGTAAACACGGAAGCCTTCACTGTGCTTACTGCGTCACCTGCGTAAGGATAATGACAGGGAAGAGAAGAGATTGTTGAATAAAGTCATTATTTATTTATTTTTATTTTTTTTGCACACAAAAAGTATTCTCGTCTCTTCATAACATTAAGGTTGAACCACTGCAGTCACATGACTGTTTTAACGATGTCTTTAGTACCTTGAAAGTGTTGATTATATTGCTGTCTATGGACGACTCATAAACCTCTCGGATTTCATCAAAAATATCTTAATTTGTGTTCTGAAGATGAACGAAGGTCTTACGGGTGTGGAACGACATGAGGGTGAGGAATTAATGACAGAAATTTCATTTTTGGGTGAACTAACCCTTTAAACCGAGACAAAATGCTGCCCACAAGGCTATTGCTCCTATAACAACTAATTTTTATCAGATATTTTGTCTTTGGGTTGTTATGTCTTACAGTTTTCTGCTTGTTTTAAATCAGATACAGATAAGCGATTTACAATGACTCATTCTGCAGGTTACATCATCATGCCAGTAGGTGGCGAAAAGTGTCTTTATGATTGACTCATGCTGATTCATTCAGGAACCAAACAGGAACTAGAGGGACGGACACCACTGACCAAAGGGGTGCGTCTCAACTGGTCAATTAAACTTCCGTTAAGGGAACATCGTGAGCATCGATGCACTCTGGTTTTCACGGTGCATTGTGGGACTTTTTAGGGAGCGAACGTTTCAGTGCACTGGTAGGATTTTGCGATCAGTGAATGACTGACTACTGACCTCTGAACTAGAGAGCTGATTGAGACGCACCCTAAGAGATAAAGGTGCTGCAAGGCAATGGAAGTTTATTTGAACAGAATTTGCTACCATCCATTTTGTCTTGAACTGTATGGCCAGATAAAACATTCATCAAATAATCTAATACACAGATCATACTGAATTATCAAGTGTTGTTTTATAAGCAATAAACGTCCGCTATGGCAGGACTCCTGTCACTCATACTGAGTACTAAACTGAAAACATGTACTTGTTCTTGTAGAAGTTCTTCATTCCCCGGGAGCAGAGCGATGGACGTCTCTACAGAATCAACCACAGCAGATTCATGGTAACAGACAGCTCTGTGTATCTAGGTGAGAACATGTGATAATGTCATATTCAGTGAATTGAGAAAAGGAGGAAAGAGGTGTTTAACACTTCCTCTTCTAAACCATGTTTCTGGGCTCTTAGGGAATTCAAACTGGGTGGGCAACGAGTTTGTCTTCAACGCGGGTGTTGGTGTGGTGATCAGACAGCGTCTGCAGGAGAACAACACCGCCTCTGTAGTTGAACGGATGAAAGCTGTCTTCGAAAGAGACTGGCATTCCCACTACACTAAAACTCTAGATCCAAACAGCATCCCAGCATGCAGCATGCATACAGTCAAAGAAAACATCCGTGTTTGAAAATGACGTGCAAAACATATACTTTTCAATGTATATTTGTTGGCTGTTTCTTTTCCTTTGTACCATGCACTTTGAGTTGAACAAAGCAAGGCATTCCATGCTATCAGAACAGTTTTTGTATGGTAATATCTATTTCGCTGTAGTGTTTGGCCATTTTTTCCACCTTGTATGAAGATGCATTTTAGCGATGCGATCACAAGTGTCCTGATCAGACTCACAGCTGCTATCTGTCCTTCTCATTGGCCTCTTTCCTCTGTCACTTGGAAGACGTGTGACGTGGGTTTGTCCGTTAGATCGTATTTAATCATCTTAATACCAGGTGGAAACTGGGCCTTTGTTTTGAGATGTTTGTCTCTGAGTAAGTGTTTTACTCTGAAAACTGTTTCTACCTTTAACTATTAAAAATGTTTTATCAATTTGACTATCACTTTGTAGCATAAAAATCTACTATGCATTATCAAGTAGTGTATTTGAAATTATTAGATTTTTAAAGGCAGGTTTACAAAATCTTTCTACAGATTTTCATATCTCATCTTGTTTTTTAGCTGATTCAGAGTTTATGCAAGATCAATTTAAAGTCAGATATTATCAAAGCTTTATCATAATTTTCACATGCATGTTGAAACATATGCTGGTAAATTGACAGTTGATTTATTTGCACTTTGTATTTTAAGAACATCATGACTGTACTTCAGTGAACATGTATTTTCTTTTATATTTTGTGTTAGAAACAATAAAAGGAAATATTATATTAAAAATGCTTTTTCAATTTTTGAAATGTACAGTATTATGATGTTTACAGCAACGTCTGATGCGCATTAGATGCTTCACAACAATAACTGTTCTAAGGCCTTTATTTATATATTTTGCTTCAGTGTGTCAGTAGGAGATTTAAAGAGTTATTTTTTGCATATATTGAAGTTTCAGTATTAACAAATAGTAAAGGCCCATTACTCACAGCAGAGGTTATTTTTTGTTCTTCGCTCAGGCATAAAAAAAGAAGATCGAAATACATTCATGTCTACTGTAAGGTAGTGTGTTCATGTTTTCACTCACGTCTGACCTCAACCGACTGAACAGAAGAAATGAACCGGAGAAGATTTACACCTTAAAGAAGGCGGAGCCTCAGATTTACACCTCAAAGAAGGCGGAGCCTCAGATTTACACCAAAGAAGGCGGAGCCTCAGATTTACACCTCAAAGAAGGCGGAGCCTCAGATTTACACCTCAAAGAAGGCGGAGCCTCAGATTTGCACCTCAAAGAAGGCGGAGCCTCAGATTTACATCAAAGAAGGCGGAGCCTCAGATTTACACCAAAGAAGGCGGAGCCTCAGAGTTACACCTCAAAGAAGGCGGAGCCTCAGATTTACATCAAAGAAGGCGGAGCCTCAGATTTGCACCTGATCAAAGTTGCCTGTGTTAGTCTGGATAAAGCATTTTATTTATTTTAATTTTATTTGATAATTACACAACATTTTCATGGTTAAGTCAGCACTGTATTGTGCAGTTCAGCACTGTTTTACATTGAGTGGAACATTTTAATTAATAGAAATGTAAGATTTCATAGAAATCTAATTTAAGAAACAGCTCGATGTGACGTGCAGCAGAATCCAGATGTGGATGCATGTTTATTTTTAAAAACAATAATAAAATTGAACAAAGAACAAAGGAAAGAATGTAAACTGAGTCCTCAAACACTCGCCCATGAAGACTCAAGTTGCATTCAGAATCCATTTGGCTCAACAACAAAAACATGCCGCCATGATGCTTCTGGACATTAAACGATTGTGATGAAACAGGTTATTTTATTTTTTAAAGTTATTTGGTAGATTTTTCATTTCCACCTCTTTCCCACTCGTTCTGGTTCTGATGAAGACTCTGTAGGACAGGGTTTGGAGGGAATGTGACCAGTGGACACTGGATTTTCCAAGGATAGAAGTGTTTCTGGGACTAGAGCTCATTTGTCACAGGGCTCAGATGTTGCCATTGTTCTTGTAGAAGATCTGAGCTGTGTGTCGTGGCATGTGTTTGTTGTAAAGCTGAACGAACAGAAGGTTTGCACAAGACCTTAGTGACGTATGACAGATGGAAATACTTGCGGTTCACGCAGAGAAGAAGCTGGAAGAACAATGCCTGAGCAGTGTGATCCACAAATGGAATGAAACAGAATGAACCTTTGCTCTAGTTTTTTCTTCCCTATTGTGCCGTATATCAGAGTGAAACGCTTCTGGAACAAGAACAAATGTAGGGCGGGGCTTGATTTTGTCTGTGGGGAATTGATTGGATGGTTGTGGTTTGCTATTGGTGGATCTCATGTGAGTGACAGGTTGCTCCGCCCTCGTCATCAGAGAAGAGAAGAGATGCTGCAAGAGGGAGGAGAAGATATTCTGATTCAAGATTATGAGGAACATGAATTTAACACAGTAATGATGTGCAGCGATAAATCATTTATGATAAACACTGCAGTGTTCATAAAAGGGTCATTCCTGGGATTCGGCAATATTTCATCCAGGATTTTATTTTATTTTTTAAACTACATATAATTAATTTTCTAAATAGCCCACATCATTAGACACATATTAAACCTCCAACAAATCATATTTCCCACCTCAGGCATTAAAGACCTTTTATTATTTACGTTTTTTTTTGTTTTGTTTTTTTAATTTAAACACCTTTTATTCTCAACCCCTTATAACGGACAAAATGGAACTGGTTTAAAAAGGATTTTACTCAAAACTTGTTATAAAACAAACATCTACCTACTGCTCATGTGTCCCTCATAACAATTTAATAACTACAAATGTAACATTTATGATAATTTTCATATTTTTATGGGACTGAAGTTAAAAATAGACAAATTGTGTCTGTGGTCTCTTTATTTTTGTAAAAAAAAAAGTTCTCAATTTAGATGTTTAACAAAAACCACAATTTTATTGTGTTAGTCCTTAACATGTCAGGTGAAATCAGCAATAAATGCCTTCATTTTTTCCCCCAAATAATAGTTGAGAATAGTGTGACGGGGTTGAACACTGAGAGACTCTGAAACACTGTAGCCGGTTTGAAGGGAGACATTGCCTTCAACTTTATATCTTTTAATGTTGACTCTCTCTCATATTGTGCCCTTCTTTGCATGACACAGTCTCTCTGCTGCTGATGGGGCTGCCATTCAATGTTTAAGTGCACACATTATATTAGTTATTCTATTTTTAACAAAATTATGAGTTTTCATGATTTTGGTAAGTTTATCTTTACTGAAACCATGATAATTTTATATTTTTTTTATTAAAATTATTTATAAATGAAGGAAAAAACTCAACCCTGTCACAAATTTTCAACCCCGAAACAATAATGAGAAATATACAGATGTGACGGGGTTGAGTTTTTTTGCTCAAAATGGCCACTGCTGTTCTTGTGGTGAAGGAGATGGCAGCAATGAAACAAGTACATTGTACATACTTATGAATTAAAATAAAATTTTGGAAAATGATAATTTTTTCTGCGTTAATTGTATGTGATGGGGTTGAGTTGTTAAGCGTGACTGTCCCTCCCTGACTATAATACACCTCAAAAATATGAATAAAAACTATTATACTATCTTCTGCACCACTGTTAAAGAGACCTGAATGATGTCATTTCTGGTAAATGATGTCACATATGGGTGGAGTCTAAATTATTATAGGCGGAGAACGGTTGGAGTGAAGGACTGAGAGATTAATTTATAATCTGTTTTTTATCAAATATCTTTTCACAAGAAAGTAACACAAATACTTATAATACTGCCAAAATTTATCGACACTGTGCACATTTTGTTAAATATAATCAGACATTATTTTATGATAAAAAAAATTTTTTTACTCATTATAATGGACATACCAAAGTATTGTGAAAAGCTTTAACACTTCATTCTGGTGAAACACCACTTTAAAAAGTCTGAAATATTAATCCCAGGAATTACCCAGAAATCAAGAACTGTCCGTTTTGATGTCACGGTCACTTTAAAGGTCCAGTCGAAGTTTCGTCGCGCTCCAGCTCCGGAGGCGGCGGTACGCAGCTACACAAGATGCTCGCAAGCCGCCGAAGAAGAAGAAGAAGTTGTGACGCCCGCAGTGACGCCATCGGTTGCTATGGCCGCAGATTATGTTGCACATCACATCCGGGGTGCTCGCGTTTGTTTTTAACACAGTCTCTTCGCTGTAATGTGTTCATCATGTCTCGGGTGATGTGAGCGCGAGCGCGGATCATGGCGGATGACAGCGAGTGGGTGCTGGAGAGCATCGCGGGGTACCTGAGCAGCCCGGACTGGCTCATCCCACTGGCCGAATTCATGGAGAACAAATGCTCAGGTGGGAAAACACTGTCACGAGTCTCCGCTATAACGCAACAGCACTTGCATAACGCATGTGAATGTCCTGTGTCTGCTGTGTTTTCAGTGTTCGATGATGAGGACGAGAATAAGCTGACCTACACAGAGATCCATCTGCAGTACAAGCAGCTGGTGAGAGCGGCTCAGACGCGCGTTAAATGCCGCAGCTTCACGAACGCACTGAGTGACGCTGCTGTGATTGATTGACAGGTGGAGCGGCTGCTGGAGAACTACATGCAGGAGGTGGGAATCAGCGAGCAGCAGTTTCTGCACGCCTGCTCGTCTTTCACCAGCTCTAAAACTCTGCAGGTGAATCACATCACATCTCTGGATTACTGGCGTTATAATGCGGCTCAGACGCGCCGTAGATTATTTATTGCGCCTTCACTGATTGTTTCAATGCCATCTTTCCCTCTTCTGACCATCGTAATCAATCTCTTGGTATTTGTTTTCCTCTTTTGTAAAGTCATAGAAACGCTGTTGGGGTTTTTCTTTTGCTATTGGAGCAAATGGAAAAGCAAAAATGGTGTTTGTTGTATTTTCCATTCATCACTGTAGAAGTTTACACAACTATAACGACTTCTGCTTCTGAGAGAAGGGTCCGTAGCTCATGTTCTCGAGGCCTGTATTCAGGGTTGAATCATTGACACTGATGATGGTCTTTATGCACTTTCATAACGCTTTATTTCTGTTGTTTAGTATGAAAGCGTCAGCCTGAGCCAGCAGTGTTTGGACTGAGAAATCTTCAGAGAGAGTCAGAGTCACTGTGACACATGCAGGTTAAGGCCGTTGACGGAGATTAGATAACTGGGTTAGTTAGACTGACCTGGACTAGATGACAGACCTAGAAACTGAAGACGCAGTCAGTCCAGCTGCAGTATTACAGGCAAATATACGCAGTCAAGAAGATTTTGAATAGGTTCACAGCGGAGCTGAACTTTCACCCTTGAACTGAATTGAGCTGAATAATGTTTTTTAGAGCTGCTTTACCTCAGAATTTGCTTTATATTTTATTAAGTTTGCATCATTGATTCTGTTATTTTCCTATTAGTGTGAAGCTGATTTGAAACAATCTGTATTAGAAATAAAGCTGGCTAGACTTGACATTTACACTTTACGAAACATCATTTCACCATTTTCATTTTAAGGTTACGTCTCTTAGCCTCGGCACCAAATAACTTTTTTAAAATTGAGATTTAAAGGATTAGTTCACTTCAGAATTGAAATGTCCTGATAATTTCCTCACCCCCATGTCATCCAAGATGTTCATATCTTTCTTCAGTCGAAAGAAATGAAGGTTTTTGAGGAAAACATTCCAGGATTTTTTTTCCATATAGTGGATTTCACTGGGGTTCAACGGGTTGAAGGTCCAAATGTCCAGCTTCAAAGAGCTCTACACGATCCCAGACGAGGAATAAGGGTCTTATCTAGAGAAACCATCGGCCATTTTCTAAAAAAAAATTAAAATTATATACTTTTTAACCACAAATGCTCATCTTGCACTGCTCTGTGATGTGCTACACATTACGTAATCACGTTGGAAAGGTCACGTGTGACGTAGGCAGAAGTACCGCGGTAGGGCGAAAAACTCCATCTCATTTTCTCCTCCAACTTCAAAATCGTCCGACATTGTTGTTTTACCTTTTTTTGTAAAGGCCGTTTGACTTAGTCTTTGAACGTTCACTTTGTAAACACTGGATCGGTACTTCTGCCTACGTCACACGTGACCTTTCCAACGTGATTACGTAATGCGTGGAGCATCACAGAGCAGTGCAAGACGAGCATTTGTGGTTAAAAAGTATATAATTTTTATTTTCTTTAGAAAATGGCTGATGGTTTCTCTAGATAAGACTCTTATTCCTCGTCTGGGATCGTGTAGAGCTCTTTGAAGCTGCACTGAAACTGACATTTGGACCTTCAACCCGTTGAACCCCAGTGAAGTCCACTATATGGAGAAAAATCCTGGAATGTTTTCCTCAAAAACCTTCATTTCTTTCGACTGAAGAAAGAAAGACATGAACATCTTGGATGACATGGGGGTGAGTAAATTATCAGGAAATTTGAATTCTGAAGTGAACTAATGCTTTAAGTTTGTGATTTATATAATGATGTGCTATAGTGGGTATTTTCTGTTTTTGATGAAGTTTGTAAGCATTAAACATGTTTCTTTTGAAACATGTATTTGTCAGGAATGTGATTTTTGATTTCTCCGATCAGAGAATTTTTACCTTCCTTTTGCAGTTCATATTGTCGTGAATAATTCTTGAGCTATGAGGAAACTGTACTAGAACTGGACGCTTTCTGTCCGTCGTTGATACAGTGGGAAGTTCACACAGTTTTGTGGAAGATCAGGCTTATTGTCCGGTTTAGTTGACTGAACGTTATCCAGTGACGATAATGATTTCAGTACTGACAGTGATGCGTTTCCCTTCATGCAGCATGCAGAGGTTAGTCCTTCATTCACGTGTATGTGGATTTCTGTTCTGTTCGGCTCCTGTAATGTCAATGACATGATGGCTTACTGCGTTTCCTTCTTCATACAGGCTGTTTTCCAGCCAGTTCTTGCTACAGATGATTTTCAGATGTTCCGCTCTCTGATGGTCCAGAAGAACATGGAGCTTCAGCTGCAGGCTCTGCATGTCATCAAGGAGAGAAACGGTACTTACACCACAAACGTGTCGAGCACATAGAAAACACATTCAGGTGTTCACATGAGAATGTGTTTGTTTTTAGGGCTGTCAAAGCATATCTAAAGCATTATATCTAAACTCGGAATTGCAAGATTATAAACTCAAAAAAGGTAGTATTGCAAGATATAAACTCGTAATTGAGAAGAAAGTCAAAATTGGGAGAAAAACGTCAGAATTGCAGGATATAAACTTGTAATTGCGAGGAAAAAGTCTGAATTGTGAGATATAATCTCGGAATTGAGAAAGTCAGAATCAACATTTTACTATATATTCACATAGAAAACAGCTGTTTTACATTGGAATAATATTTCACTGTTTTACTGTATTTTTGATCAAATAAACAGCCTTGAGCAGAAGAGACTCTTTCAGAAATATTACAAATCATAACTTTTCCAAACGTTTGAGCTTGTGTGTGTGTGTGTGTGTGTGTGTGTGTGTGTGTGTGTGTTTCAGGTGGGCTGCCCGAGTGTCTGACCGACGGTGTGGACGTCATGAATGAACTCGAGCAGCAGGAAATGAAGATTCTTCAGGAGGTTCTCAGGTAAGTTCACCTCATTAGTGATGTCTCATTAGTCACCTCATCAGACCAGCAGGTTATGTAATAATGAGAGCAGATATTACACGCATCCGTTCATAAACACGGCCATTCGCTCATTAACTTTGATCAAACGTGTTCCAGGACTGCCGTGTTGAAAATCTTTAAAATGGCCGTTTTAAAAGTCATTGCACAATAAAGAGTGGAGGCATCATTTACAGCACACATGTGACGCGTCCCAGATAAAGCGTCCTCACCGCGAGGTTACTTCAGCTGCAGTAAAGGGATTGATAGCGCAGTCAGTAAGCCAAGTATATAAAGCCACGGAGAGACCACTAACGTTAAGAGGCTTAACGTTTCACTAATAGAGTCCCACCGAAAAAGAACGGCTCGATATACTTAGTCTGCAGCGTTTCTGTTCCAGCGCCCGACTGCCGCTCCGAACGCCAGCGCGGGTCATTCCCGGAGATTCTGCTTCTATTAATTAAGATGCTGACCTTAATGAATGCCATTAAGAGATCAGGGTTAGCTCACAGATCACAGCGCTCCGCACACAAACCTGCGTTCACAAGCTCATCTGACTTCTGCAACTGAGATAATCAACCATTATCTGGAGAAATGGATTCATAAGATCTGAGAGATTATACAAGGAGAGTAAAGATGAGGTGTAAAATGAATGTGTGCCGGGGCCTTTCAAACTGGGTCTGTGGAAAAGCTTGGAGAAGAACTAATAAATAAGGTTCAGGTGTTGTGTTGTATTATTCCTGCAGGAGGTCGAAGGAGGAGTATGATCTGGAGATGATGGCTCACCGGACACAGGAGAAAGAGGAGCCGGCCTCCACGTCCAGCAGTCTGTCGGACACTCCTCCGGGAAACACGTGTGAGCCTCAGATGGCCTGTGACTTCGGGACACGGCAAACCAGCGCAGTACGTGACAGTCACTGTGACTCTGACATCATTCATATATGAGGGATTTTATTTCACCGTAACATTGTGTATTACCATATAGTCATTTTTTGCTGGAAATATATGCCATGTTACACCGCTTACAATCGAACGGGAACGGAAGCAGATGAGCGCTGCGTTTTTAGAACGCCGTGTCATGCGCGAGACGCTGCAAAAGACGTGAGTGCAAAGGTCATTCACGTCCGTCTAGCGCATGATTACATAGAAAAATGGAAAAGTAGCGCAAAGGAATGAAAAAATGCGTTCTGTGTGAATTGTCATAATTATGAGATGAAAAATTGAAATTATGACAGGCAAAATTGACATACTAAGTCATAATTATAAGAAGAAAAGTAGAATTTGACATACTAAGAGATGAAAAGTTGAAATTATGAGTCAAAATTGACACTAACTCATAATTGAGATAATGTTATTTTAACATACTAAGTCATAATGAGATGAAAAGTTGAAAATATATTTATCTTATAATTGTGACTTAGTCATAATTTCGACTTGTCATCTCATAATTTTGACTTTTTAACTTATAATTATGAGGTTTTTAATGTCATAACTAAGATTTACCAAAGCACGATTTTTTTTTTTTTCTCTCTCATGTGGCGGAAATGTGCTTCCATAGTCATATGATCAAGCACGAGCTGTAGTTTAATTTCTGCTCTTGTTTCTGGAGGAGAGGGAAGGTGACGCGGCTGTAGAAGTGAATCATGGCTGAATTGACCCTTTAACAGCAGGAGAAACAGATCTCAGACACGGACTTACGCCGCTTCCCCTGAACGCTCATTCTCAACGCTCTTTCTGCCGTCCACAGACCAACGGCGTGACAGAAGCTACAGAGCTGAAGTTAAAGCAGTCTGAGTCTGCAGCCGTCAAGAGTTCAGCCACAGCGTCATGTGAGTCTGTTCCCATCAGCACTCGCTCTCACTGCAGCCAATCAGAGAATATCACTGCTGTTTTCACTCATGTGGAGTTAGTGAGTGTCTGTGAGGATCAGTGTTATGTGTGTTTCACAGGTAAAGGTAAAGCCCTTCCTGCTGTGAGGGCACCGGTCAAGGGTTCAGCATCTGCCAATCACACGAGTCCAGAGAGACCGAGAGACGACGACACACAGAGAGACTCCAAACCGCTCGCGGTGAGACACACACATCACCTGCTCATTCACACTGTCCTAACCAGCCGCAGCGTGTGATAAAAGGCGTCTTTTCCATGCTAGTCCGTGTTTTGTTGTTGTTGTTGTTGTCCTAAATAGCAGCGGCGCGTGATGACTCTATTTTAGAAAGAGTTTCTATTTCTGCGACATTGATCGCTGCTGGAACAACAACATACAAAACATGACCATCATAATCTCAGTTACTGTTTGTGCTTTATTTAATGTTAAAAGTGTCTAATGTGAGTTTGAATATCATTTTAGATCTTGAAAATAAACTAAACAAGAACATTTTAAAATGTGAACAAACAATTCTACGACAGTACGATTGCAGAGAGACTCCGCCCACACGCTCTTCTGATTGGCTGTGATTTTTGATTGATTTTGCCGCGTCTCATGGTCGTGTCCTGTCTGAACAGTGTTAGTCTGTGTGTGTGTGTGTGTGTGTGTGTGTGTGTGTAGGATGAGGAGGCGTTACAGCAGCGCTCTGAGTATCTGAAGCAGCAGAGAGACAAACTCCAGGCCCTGAAGAGAGATCAGACCCTGAAGAGCCCCGCTGACGCTCCTCCTGCGGCCCCGGAGCCCAGAGCCTCCTCACAGGTGCTCACACTCACCTCCATCACACGCCGCTTCAGTGCTGTCAGTATAAACACACCAGCAGAGTCACCTGATTTAATACCTGAAATTCAAATACCTGATTTTTTTTGGGGAGTTTAGTCCCCGTGGACAATAATTTTTTTCTAAAATGTTGATTTCAGGATTCATATAGAGCTTTTATGATCACATTTCAGTTTTTAGCAGTTAATCTCACCTAATTAATAACAGACATCTGGATGTAATTTCTCTGCTGGTTTTCGATGTTCCTCCATTTAAATGCTCAGTTTCTCCCTTCTTTTCCATATTCCAGGAAATCTCTGTTGAGGAGAAGAAGAAGTTGCAGAAACGAAAACACCTGGCAGAGAAACTCAAAGAGGAAGTCATCAAGAAATAAAGCTCAAAACGGACTGTAAAGACGCGGATCACTTTTGTATATTATTTCATTTATATTTTTTTATGTACCTGTAGCTCTGTTAGATGTGATCTCACAGTACTTTATATGAACATACGCGTGACGTCACTGAATCTGGCATGATCCGTTTATTACTGCTGATGTTTAAATCTTTACTTGCTGAAATATTGTTATGCATCATGGAAACACTCACATACTCTTAAGCATATGCTCATATTTCACTATTATTTCATGATCTGTGGACAGATGTTTATGAAATGACCCAATAAAGTATCATTTTTAGTCATTAGAGAGAAAGTTTTTTTTTTTTTTTTTTTTTTCATGTATTTTTCCTAATTAAGTACATATAATGCCTGTAACAAACTCAAATAGCAGAATATCACATTTTCACATTATGACAGGGACAATAACATCTGTCCAGCCTCACCGCAGTGGTCATAATGCAGTCCAGAAACACGTTGATGTCAGGTGTATCTTATATATTGTCTTTTTTTAATGTATCTACAAATTTTCACAGAAGTTTCTTTCAGTTAGAAATCAATTATTGAGCCAGTATAAAAACCCTTCACTAATGATTCATATTCAGAGCTGTCAGGATTAATTTAATTTGGCGCAGAACTCTCTCATTTGAGTTTGTGACGTCCATAAGCAGAAAAGATACTAAAGCATCAGCAGCAGATTTGCTGTGATGAAAGTCTTTCAGTCAGTGTGAATATAGTCAGATCCGCCGTGGTTTAGTGATCACAGGCCACAACCATCACGATCGAAGAGCAGTGCTTAATCTGACGTAAAAATGTTCCTTCACGAGTTACTTCGTTTCAAGCACTGATGGGCTGTTGCTTTGCATATAGAAGAAGGTGAAGGTGGAAAAGCACAAATGGGTGGAGAAGAGTTCAGAAGCAACCTGTAAAGTTTGAAGGCGTGTAATGATGACAGCTCTATGCTGTCCTCTACAGGTCACAGATCATCTTCTGCTCGATCTTCTTCAGTCAAACACTGAACTGAAACGCTCCTGACCTGGACGTTCCTCACTGCTGAATTTTCCTGCTATAACAGATATCCGTTTGCTGATCACATGTTCCTGGTTTTGATTCTTGCTTTGTTTTTGGATTATCTGCCTGGACTTTATTAAAGCTCTTTACCTGCAATTACATTATCAATATATTAGAATTTGTACTAATATATCATATGAATAAAGTCATTTATATGCAAGTATAGTGCACCGATCAGCATCTGCAACAAACAGTTTCATGTGTTATCAATGTACAATTATTAATGCGATCGCTCTTGTTAAAATATTCTAGAAAATGCTTGACAAGACTGACAAGGTCTGGACTCCATCGCAGCTTTCATTGGCCAAGGAGCTCCCAGAGGCCAGCCAATCACAGTTGACCTGATCTTCCCTAATCGATGAGAGAGGGACACGACTAATAAAACTGGATCACTAGGGAATCTGTCCAAGTGCTGGCAAAGGTTCAGCCAGGCTCGGAAAATAATAACCTTGCCCCATCCCCTAAGAAAACAAGTTAACCTCCTGTTGGATTCGGGTCAGTTTTGACCCGGAACTGAACTGTGGTTTTCCATATGAAGTGTCTCAAGCAAAACTCTCTGAGGTCTTTTAAAGAGTCTGTGCTGTGAACTTCAGATCATTTTGGAAATCCAGCCTTTAGTTGATCCTGGTAAGCGCTCATTGTCAGGCTTTCTTTTTCCATGAGGGGGTTTGACATCACGATGGCTTTGTTTCCAGGTGGACCGCTAAAGAACGCGAAACACACGTCTCACGGAAATCCTGGAGAATTCAACCAATCAGATGACGACCTTGAAACCCATTTTGTGTGCCATATGTATCAGACGTTTCGTGCAGACACTCTCTTGTGTTTGCATAATGATGCGTTTAAAAGTTAACGGCCAAATGGATCTTTATAAAAGTTCACGTTGTTGCAGATGCAATATAACACGGATAACTTTAAATAAATATTTTTTATCAGGTTAAATGTTGATTATTAGTAACTCAAACCCCTTTATCTAAACCTCTCTACTTAAACATCAGTTGCGCACGTTTGTAGTTTTTTAAAACACTTTTTACTAGTGTTTGTAGTTCTGAACTGAATCCTCCTCCAAAGCGCAGTGGGCAATATTAGCCGTTACAGTGTGCACGGATCCACACTTGGAAAATCTAGCAGAAATAGTTGACCATCCAGGGACTTCTGGCATAATTTTTTCAATATAGTATGCTTTGGGACACACTTATTGTAATCTCACAGAGATTGATAGTATAGACATTGGGACGCAGGGTAGGGCTGCGTTTAAGTTCTCTTTTTTATGCCCTTCCCTCACTAACTTCCCTCCATCTCGTTCACTCGGATGTATAAAATGGGTATATATTTTTGCTCAGTTTATGTAAAATAAATGATTATATCTGTGAACTGTATGTCTGTACATTATAAACTTATTTTAAACAGTGCAAATACATAATTATTTGTATATAGCTTTATCTGTTTGTGTAAGAACACATTTGTTTTATACAGTTGTCTTCTGTCTGTCTGCTGCTTTAAACATGCTTTACACCTCATCTATTGATTTCACTATTGATCTACTTGCCTTATTCGTTTTCACTAGATTGCGTTTTCTAGCAAATTTGCAGCGTAAAACGGAACATAATACTGCATTCATAATTTATGGATTCAGAAGATGGTTTTTCACATGTTGAAGAGGTTTAACTGCACTACATACAAGTTCATTTAACCACTCACATCAAGGAAAGTCGTCTGATCAAGCAAAAGTGTGAAAACACCTGCAAAAAAGATAAATGAAACAGAAATATATTGCATGGATGTAAAGCATTTGTGTAGGAGAACACAGAGCAGGGCATCTGTACACAACATCTGTCCCTGTCTGTGAATGTGTGTGACAGTCGGTCCTGACAAAGTGTGTGGATATAAATCCAATGTTAAAAGTAGTAACATTAAAAAAAAAACGTTAGACGAACATCTAATGAAACGTTTCAGGAAAAACGTTTCAAGAACGATGTATAAATTATGTTTTTGTGCTTTTTGAGAACATTAAAGACCAGATAACACTGAATGAACGTTCTATTAACGTTACTGGAAGAACGTTTGTTCATGTCTTTGAGAGAACCTTGGCAGAACGTTCTCTGTCAGCTGGTGTCTGCAGGAATTATTACTGTAGTCGAGTGTTTTACAGTCACTGAAGCTGTTGTTTTTTTCTTGGCAGACATTGGAGATCATATTCGGACAGATAAGCACAAGAAGCGGGAAGTCGCTTCAGTTCTGCTGTTCTAGCGAAAACAATGTAAACAAATGTTGCTTCTTGTGCTGATTTTTTATCTCACACCTCACAACTGTACTGTATGGCCTCAGAACTGTAATTACTGTACGTCTCAGTCATGTTTATTTACATAGAGCTTTATACAAGATAGATCGTTTTCTTAGCAGCTTTACCCATGTTCATATGTGGGCGTCTGTGGGATCTGAAAGAGTTAAAAGCCCTTATCTAGAAGATTGATCTTCCTTTAATAATAAATGTCAAGACCTAATATACAGTGGGACCGGGAAAGTAGGCCTATTTAAAACACATAAACTTTATGAGCTTTTGATGTGATTTGGTTTTAAGAAACAGTATTTTAATATTTTCTTGTTATTGTAACGTAAATGATATATTTTCCTTTTCCTGACCCTTATATTTTCCTTTTTTTTAGTGAAATACATATGTGTGAGGAGTCGGGGACCTCGATTCAGAAGATCACGCAATGGGTGACTTTTATTTTGAATCGAAGCGCTGTAGTCTCTTCTCGCGAGAGTTCATTACTGTAGCTGTCATGGCGGCCCTGTGTCTGCTGCATGCGTGTGTGTTATGAAGATCGCTGTGTGTTGTGTGTGTCGTTAGGATGAGTGTGATGATGAGGTGTGTGATGAAGGCTCGGCTCGGCTGGGTTCGGCTCGCTGCTGTCAGAGGCTTTCATGAGCGGACTGTAGCTGTGAGTTTAGGGGAAAGGTGAGAGTATTCAGAAGGACTCTTCATCATGTTTACCAATATTTATTTAAACACTAATATTTAAAAGGCATCTATACATGTTCATGTATAAGAACCCAATTAATACTGTGAAAAATTACATACATTATAATTACATTACACAATTGCGATTTTATACTCACTTTAGTACTCTATGTATTTTATTAATTAATTTATTTTTTATCTAATTATTTTATTTGAATCGATTTATTTAGTTACTTAGTTTAATCTTTATTTATTTATTTTTTTTTTACATTTTTATCATTGCTTTTTTATTTTTTTATTTTAATCAAGCTTTATTAATTTAGTAAGTTTTATCAAATTCGTTTTTTTTTATTTATTTAATCAAAATATATTTGTTTTAATCATTTTTATTTATTTTAATCAATAAACAATTAATCATTTTTAAAATTTAAATCAAATGTATTTTTATTTTTTATTTATTTAAATCCATTTTACATTTATTTATTTTAAATATATATATATTTTTAATTTCATTCAAATGTATTTATTAGCCATTAGGCTAATTTCGGTACATTTTCATTCATGAATGTTGATTAATGTACATTGTCCCTTTTTGAAATAAATAAATAATAAATTTAGTTAGGTTTTTTCCTCTAACTTCTCCGGACCCCAGTGTGAAAACCCCTGTGGCAGAGGAGAGTCTTCATTATGGATGAGAGTCGCTTTATACCAATACATGCAACAGCATCACCATGAGAAATAGCATATTAATGCTGTGATGATAATACAGTGGCTTTCTCTGAAGAACCTTACAGTACCATTTAAGTACCACTGGTATAGTGTTAATCCAGCAGTACTATGGTATTACTATCTCTGCATCATGGCCAGAGTGTGTACTGAAAAAAACTGGTCTAGAAACAGTTTTCACTCTGAAATTGCTAGTAAATTTCACAAATAAATAGCACTGAATTAAATATGAAATCTTTTGGATTAAAAGTTATAAGAAGAGACATAAGTGAAATGTAGGTAGAAAACTAAAATAGTTTGGGTTTTTTTTTTTTGTAAAACATACTCTAATAATCTTTGTTTCATGCAACTTTGCATGAAACTTTGAAAACTTACTTTAAAATACAGTGTGTGTGTTTGTTGTATGACAAGTGTGTGATGTACTGTGTGCAGGAGGCTGGAGATCTCCACGGGGAAGCTGGCACGCTTCGCTGACGGTTGTGCTGTGGTCAGGGTGAGTGAGTGAGTCTGCTGTGGACAGGGTGAGTGAGTGAGTCTGCTGTGGTCAGGGTGAGTCTGCGGTGAGTCTGCGGTGAGTGAGTTAGTCTGCTGTGGTCAGGGTGAATGAGTGAGTGAGTCTGCTGCGGTCAGGGTGAATGAGTGAGTGAGTCTGCTGCGGTCAGGGTGAATGAGTGAGTGAGTCTGCTGCGGTCAGGGTGAGTCTGCGGTGAGTCTGCGGTGAGTGAGTTAGTCTGCTGTGGTCAGGGTGAATGAGTGAGTGAGTCTGCTGCGGTCAGGGTGAGTCTGCGGTGAGTCTGCGGTGGTCAGGGTGAGTGAGTGAGTCTGCTGCGGTCAGGGTGAGTCTGCGGTGAGTCTGCGGTGAGTCTGCGGTGAGTCTGCGGTGAGTCTGCGGTGAGTCTGCGGTGGTCAGGGTGAGTGAGTGAGTCTGCTGTGGTCAGGGTGAGTCTGCGGTGAGTGAGTTAGTCTGCTGTGGTCAGGGTGAATGAGTGAGTGAGTCTGCTGTGGTCAGGGTGAATGAGTGAGTGAGTCTGCTGCGGTCAGGGTGAATGAGTGAGTGAGTCTGCTGCGGTCAGGGTGAATGAGTGAGTGAGTCTGCTGCGGTCAGGGTGAGTCTGCGGTGGTCAGGGTGAATGAGTGAGTCTGCTGCGGTCAGGGTGAATGAGTGAGTGAGTCTGCTGCGGTCAGGGTGAATGAGTGAGTCTGCTGTGGTCTGGGTGAATGAGTGAGTGAGTCTGCTGTGGTCAGGGTGAGTCTGCGGTGAGTCTGCGGTGAGTGAGTTAGTCTGCTGTGGTCAGGGTGAATGAGTGAGTGAGTCTGCGGTGGTCAGGGTGAGTCTGCGGTGAGTCTGCGGTGGTCAGGGTGAGTGAGTGAGTCTGCTGTGGACAGGGTGAGTGAGTGAGTCTGCTGTGGTCAGGGTGAGTCTGCTGTGGTCAGGGTGAGTCTGCGGTGAGTGAGTTAGTCTGCTGTGGTCAGGGTGAATGAGTGAGTGAGTCTGCTGTGGTCAGGGTGAATGAGTGAGTGAGTCTGCTGCGGTCAGGGTGAATGAGTGAGTCTGCTGTGGTCAGGGTGAATGAGTGAGTGAGTCTGCTGCGGTCAGGGTGAGTCTGCGGTGAGTCTGCGGTGGTCAGGGTGAATGAGTGAGTCTGCTGCGGTCAGGGTGAATGAGTGAGTCTGCTGTGGTCTGGGTGAATGAGTGAGTGAGTCTGCTGCAGTCAGGGTGAATGAGTGAGTGAGTCTGCTGTGGTCAGGGTGAGTCTGCGGTGAGTGAGTTAGTCTGCTGTGGTCAGGGTGAATGAGTGAGTGAGTCTGCTGTGGTCAGGGTGAATGAGTGAGTGAGTCTGCTGCGGTCAGGGTGAATGAGTGAGTGAGTCTGCTGCGGTCAGGGTGAATGAGTGAGTGAGTCTGCTGCGGTCAGGGTGAATGAGTGAGTCTGCTGCGGTCAGGGTGAATGAGTGAGTCTGCTGCGGTCAGGGTGAATGAGTGAGTCTGCTGCGGTCAGGGTGAATGAGTGAGTGAGTCTGCTGCGGTCAGGGTGAGTCTGCGGTGAGTCTGCGGTGGTCAGGGTGAGTCTGCGGTGAGTCTGCGGTGGTCAGGGTGAGTGAGTGAGTCTGCTGTGGTCAGGGTGAGTGAGTGAGTCTGCTGCGGTCAGGGTGAATGAGTGAGTGAGTCTGCTGCGGTCAGGGTGAATGAGTGAGTGAGTCTGCTGCGGTCAGGGTGAATGAGTGAGTCTGCTGTGGTCAGGGTGAATAAGTGAGTCTGTGGTGAGTCTGCTGTGGTCAGGGTGAATAAGTGAGTGCTGTGGTCAGGGTGAGTGAGTGAGTGCTGCGGTCAGGGTGAATAAGTGAGTGAGTCTGCTGTTGTCGGTGAGTGAGTGAGTCTGCGGTGAGTCTGCTGCGGTCAGGGTGAGTGGGTGAGTCTGCTGTGAGTCTGCTGTGGTCAGGGTGAGTGAGTGAGTCTGCGGTGAATGAGTGAGTCTGTGGTGAGTCTGCTGTGGTCAGGGTGAATGAGTGAGTGAGTCTGATGTGGTCAGGGTGAATGAGTGAGTGAGTCTGCTGTGGTCAGGGTGAGTGAGCGAGTTTGCAGTGAGTCTGCTGTGGTCAGGGTGAGTGGGTGAGTCTGCGGTGAGTGCTGTGGTCAGGGTGAGTGAGTGAGTCTGCGGTGAGTCTGCTGTGGTCAGGGTGAGTGAGTGAGTCTGCGGTGAATGAGTGAGTCTGTGGTGAGTCTGCTGTGGTCAGGGTGAATGAGTGAGTGAGTCTGCTGTGGTCAGGGTGAATGAGTGAGTGAGTCTGCTGTGGTCAGGGTGAATGAGTGAGTGAGTCTGCTGTGGTCAGGGTGAGTGAGCGAGTTTGCGGTGAGTCTGCTGTGGTCAGGGTGAGTGAGTGAGTCTGCGGTGGTCAGGGTGAGTGAGTGAGTCTGCTGTGGTCAGGGTGAATGAGTGAGTCTGGTGAGTCTGCAGTGGTCAGGGTGAGTGGGTGAGCCTGCGGTGAGTCTGCTGTGAGTCTGCGGTGGTCAGGGTGAATGAGTGAGTGAGTCTGCTGTTGTCGGTGAGTGGGTGAGTCTGCTGTGGTCAGGGTGAGTAAGTGAGTGAGTCTGCTGTGGTCAGGGTGAATGAGTCTGCGGTGAGTCTGCAGTGGTCAGGGTGAGTGAGTCTGCGGTGAGTCTGCAGTGGTCAGGGTGAGTGAGTCTGCAGTGTTCAGGGTGAGTGAGTGAGTCTGCGGTGAGTCTGCTGTGCTCAGGGTGAGTGAGTGAGTCTGCAGTGGTCAGGGTGAGTGAGTGAGTCTGCATTGAGTCTGCTGTGGTCAGGGTGAGTGAGTGAGTCTGCAGTGGTCAGGGTGAGTGAGTGAGTCTGCGGTGGTCAGGGTGAGTGAGTCTGCGGTGAGTCTGCGGTGGTCAGGGTGAGTGAGTCTGTGGTGAGTCTGCAGTGTTCAGGGTGAGTGAGTGAGTCTGCGGTGAGTCTGCAGTGGTCAGGGTGAGTGAGTGAGTCTGCATTGAGTCTGCTGTGGTCAGGGTGAGTGAGTGAGTCTGCAGTGGTCAGGGTGAGTGAGTGAGTCTGCGGTGGTCAGGGTGAGTGAGTGAGTCTGCGGTGGTCAGGGTGAGTGAGTGAGTCTGCAGTGGTCAGGGTGAGTGAGTGAGTCTGCTGTGGTCAGGGTGAGTGGGTGAGTCTGCGGTGAGTCTGCTGTGGTCAAAGTGAGTGAGTCTGCGGTGAGTCTGCAGTGGTCAAGCTGAGTGAGTGAGTCTGTGGTGAGTCTGCTGTGGTCAGGGTGAGTGAGTGAGTCTGCTGTGGTCAGGGTGAGTGAGTGAGTCTGTGGTGAGTCTGCAGTGGTCAAGGTGAATGAGTGAGTCTGCAGTGGTCAGGGTGAGTGAGTGAGTCTGCTGTGGTCAGGGTGAGTGAGTGCTGTGGTCAGGGTGAATGAGTGAGTGAGTCTGCGGTATAGTGTTAATTTCATTAATGAAATCTATGACAAAAAATGTTCGTCAACTAAATTTTTGATGACGAGACGATAATAAGGCCATTAAACGACAACTGTGACTATATCAACATGCAATATTGTTGACAAAAAAAGACAAGACTAAAATGTAGTTAAAAAAACAAAAACTTTACCAAAAACTTTACTTTTGTTGTAAAAAGAGGAGCCAAAACATTTCAGACTGCTGTACCAGACTCTATTAGGCAAGCATTCATATTTGCGGTTGCCAGATATCAAGAGCTCAAATCCCCCAATCAGAGCATTTTAATTAAATGGATATGTGCTCGGCTTTTTGCTTTATGCAATCTGGCAACCATTCACACGCGTTCTCTGTGGAGGTGCCATGATCTGAGAACATAGACATACGGCAGAGCTGTATTCTGAGGTATTCTGCTTAAATGAAAGTGTCATTCAGCCAGTCTCTGTTCTGTCATGGATCTTGACTGTATTGTTTGCGATTGGTTGCTGATTGTACTTATGCAACCTCTGTGTGGCAATATGTACGGTCTTTTTTGCCATTGTTTTAATAGAGAAACATTAATGCATTATTAATTGGAATTATTGGAATTACTATTAGGAATTTCTCGGTTATAATATTTGAGAGTAGGTTTTTGTTTTACCAGTTTTCATAATGTAGACAGGGCGAGTGTATATCTAAAGTCTGTGGTGTTTATTTAGCTTAGTCTATAATCGATAGGCTTTAATAAATCTGTACACTAGATGAGGTAAAATAAACCATGTATGTTGTGTTCTTGTGCAGTGTAGTGAAACTCTGACTAAACACCAAGTTAAACCGTAGCCAATGAAGACAGAGTCGTAGTAAGGTTGATCATTTACTGTCACTCTTCATCATTAACATGTTGTAGTGAAAACTGTAATAAAACAATACAACAATATTCAATGTCTATGTCTTGATTAATCATCCAGTTATAAACGTCTGTAACATAAACAATCACTGCTGTTCTCACTGTAGTAGCAGCTATAATGGCTATTAGCATCACTGTTAGCTTGTTCTTAACAACTTATTAAACATCTTCTTTTTAACAAAATCCTTACTAATATATAATCTTTAACATGTTTAATGTCACATAGATGAACTTACGGCATTGCCTCTGTGATGGTTTATAGTGGATGCGAAGGATTACTAGTGAGAGCACACCATGTCTGTCTCATTGTTTTCATGCAGAACCAGGAAGGATTAACAGGAAGTGACTAAACAGGCAGTGACATCATCACATAACCAATAATATTATTTTTTACAAATGAGGTAGATAAGCAGAAAAGATAAACATATATATCATATATATCAACATAAATAAAGCAGATATTTAAAAGTTAAATTTCTTAAAGGGCAACACACTCCATGCCTGACCTATGTGAGGACAATATGAATTTGTGAGAGTGTTGAACCTTAACCTCTAGATCAGTCTTTGGGTAGAAGTAGAACAATTTCTGCAATTAGCCTTAGAAAGGTTTTTATATTGCATTGGTCACCTCAACCTTTCTTATATGTCCATCCTTTCCAGGGAATATGGCAGTGATTCTGGCCATGGGCCAGCAGTTGCGGGCTATCTATTTGTCCCTGAGCAGAACTAGATCTCCAGCTTGAAGGTTTCTGCAAGGTACTGTCCACTTCTGTCTGTGTTGCAAGCAAGGTAAGTATTCACGGCTCCAGCGGGTCCAGAACTGGTCCACAACATTGAGCCCCACATACGTAAAGGGAAGGCAGGTTTTGAGGCGTTCAGATGGCAGGTCCACCATGCGTTGTTCTTCCAGCTTTCCACGCAGCTTGTGACAGGTTATGCATTTGTGGAGTACTGAATTGACTAGCGCCTTGCCTCCCAAGATCCACAGTCCTGCTGCCCTGATCGCTCCTTCCGTCAGGTGAGGGTCTTGATGTTTTACTTGCTCATGATGATGTCGAGTGAGCAGTAGGGAGATGTGGCTGTCTTTGGGCAGAATTATTGGGTTCTTTTCTGCAGTTGCTACCTGAGAGTGCTTTAGTTATCCTCCAACACACATGAAATCGCACAAGCGAAATCCACAAGCAGTTACTTTTGGATACTGCTTGGTTAGCTTGGAGGGCTGACAGTTCTTTTGCAAATGCAGCTTTTTGTGTTGCTTTAAGGATAACGTTCCTTGCTTGGTCCATTTCATCCGGAGTACGAGGTAAGTCACATTGGTGCCAACCTTTGCGTTTTGGTTTGTGTGTTTGCTGGATTTTGCCACGTGAACTAGAAATGCTACTCCTCTTACTGGGGAGGTGAAAGTGGTTAGTAGCACATGGTGGTTAGTAGGTTCTTCCAGGTTAGTAGCACATGTTTGTACTTGTGGCCAGATTTCTGAGTCTTTTTCAGGTTCAATTAGCTCAAATGTCTCATTCGTTTGTGTTTTCTCTGCAGGTGGCTGATGCAGGAAGGAGGGACCGGTGAACCAAGAAGTCTGCGCCAGGCAGGATGCAGGTAAGGATCTTGACGCATGATCTGCAGGGTTTTCTTCTGTACGTACATAGTGCTACTGCTCAGATTTGAGGACTGACAGATATGTTGGACTCTATTGTGAACATACACGTAGAATTGTTTTGACTTGTTATAAATGTAGCCAAGCACCACTTTGCTGTCTGTAAAGAACTTTGTCATTCAACTCTAGATCCAGCTCATCCTGGATGAGATCTGCCATCTCTACTGCTAAGACAGCAGCGCACAGTTCAAGCCTTGGTAATTGTAGGTTCAGACAGGGGTGCTAGCTTTCCCTTGCCCATAACGTATCCTACTTCAACTTGCCCATCTTTCTGACGTGCTTTCAGATACGCCACAGCACCTATGGCCTTGGTCGATGCATCTGAGAATACACACAATTCTGTGTGCACTGCTTCAGTGAGTGAGGTTTTTGTGTATGTACGCCGAACATGAAGCTGTTTTAGGTCTTGGAGAGAATCTCTCCATGCTTCCCATCTGCTTAGTTTGTTCTCTGGGAGGGGTGTGTCCTAGTCTGACAGTTCAGAGGTAAGTTTTCTGAGAAGGGCTCTTCCCTGGATCGTAACAGGTGCCAGTAGACCCAGATGATCGAAAACACTGTTGACAGTGGAGAGGACTCCACGGCGGGTGAATGGTTTGTTAATGGTCGATGTGGAGTAGGTCAATGTGTTGGTCGTGATCTCCCACAGCAGACCTAAACTCCGTTGTGTGGGTGAAGTTTCTCCAATCAGATCTAGGTCCTTGATTACTGGAGCACAATCTTCGGGTGGGAAAGCTTCCATGACTGTCTGAGGGTTTGAAGCAAACTTGTGTAAGCAGAGGTTTGACTCAGCTAGTGAGGCCTGTGTTCGTCAGCTTCAGACGGTACAGATAACAAACCATCATCAACATAGAAATGTCTTTCCACAAACTTGACGGTATCAGCACCATGCTCCCGTGCGCCTTCTCTGATGGCTCTTTGCAGCCCGTAAATGGCCATTGCAGGAGACGTCATTTCCAAAGACGTGGACCTTCTTTTAATACTGAACAATTTCCTTGTTGACATCATTGTCCTTGTGCCATAGAAAACGTAGGAAGTTGCGATGGTCTTCACGCACCAAGAAACAGTGGAACGTGCTGAATGTCTGCTAGGATTGCAACCTTCTCTTTCCGAAAGTGTAGAAGGACGCTTACAAGGGAGTTATTGAGGTTGGGCCTGTGAGGAGCACGTAGTTGAGAGAGACACCGGAGTATCGAGCATTGGAATCAAAGACCACCCTGATCTGATTGGGTTTTTGTGGATGGTAGACCCCAAATGTTGGAAGATACCAGCATTCATCCTCTTCTCTCAGTGGTGGCGCTACCTCAGCATGTCCGTTAGTGAAGATCTTTTCCATGAATGTCACATACTGTTGCTGCATCTCAGGTTTCCTCTTCAGGGTACGTTGCAGGGATGTAAATCGATTAACTACTTGCTCTTTGTTGTTTGGCAAGGGCTGGCGTGGTTCTCTGAACGGTAGAGGAGCTCCCCATCTGTTAGGGTGTACTCACACTAGGCACGATTGCCTTGAACCGAGCCCGGGCACGGTTCAGAGTACCTAGTGTGAGTACACCCTTAGTATCATTTCTGTAGACATTTGTGTCCATTAATTTTAGGAAAGATGTGTCTTCCACGGATGGAGCATGTTTGTTGTCATGCTCAGTTCTGTTAAACACTGTCTGTCCTAGCATCTTCTCAGTTGCTTTGCCAGACATGTTACAGCTTTGCTGCATCTCCTTGATCTGCATAAAGCTTGTGCAGGGTTGAAAGATTGAATCACTTTCTAGCACGTTGGTCTTGAATGTGTTGACCGTTGGCTTATGTACATTACCCAGGCACACTTCTCCTATTACTACCCAGCACAGATCCAGTTGTTAGGCAAAGGGGCCATTGTTTGGTCCATTGACCTGCTGCCTGACCTTGTGTGCCCTTATGACATCTCTTCTGAGCAGTAGAAGTATTTCTGCTTCTGGTTCCAGTTCTGGAATGTGCTTAGCAATGTGTCAGAGATGAGGCTGGTGTGGAACTGCACTTGGTGAATTTCAGACTGATTATTAAAGATCTCATGACACTCAAGGAGTGATGGAAGAGAGATGAGAACTTTTCTTGCAGTGACTCAATCTGGAAACCTTCTGCTTTCCTGCCGGATGTTTCTACGATGCCAGAGCAAGTTCTGAGATTATATGAGAATGGTTTGCTCTCCACATTGAACAGTTCGAAAAACTCTGGTCTGGCTAATGAACGATTGCTCTGGTCATCCAGAATTACATAGACTTTGATGACCATGTCCTTGGAACCCTTGGGGTAAATCTTCACAAGGCAGATTTTTGAGCATGAGCGGCTCCACTGACCTGGACTGCATACTTCTGTGCAGCTTGTATCGACAACAGCCGTGTTAGAATGATCTTCTCCCTACCCGCCGTCCTCTTGTGATGGTGAAGGAGCCTTGACAGACCTGTGAGATAAACATCTTCTTTAGCACCTTGGATTTCCAGAGTTCACATAATTTGGTGTGGTATTTAGCTGAAATCCAAGGAAAACTGTCCAACCGCTGAAATAGTGACTTTTCAATGATTTCTGGTGCAGCATAGCACTCACGTAGTCTCTCCCATGCTTTGTGTAAAGTGAGATTGGGGTTGCTGACATGCACTGAGCGGATGCGTTTCACCTGTTTGCCAGATTCCTTTCCCAGCCATATAGTCATGGTCCAATTTCTGGGTTGCGGTGAGGTGAACTTCACGAGCTGCACTAGTGAATGAGAAATACCATGACCGATAATTCTCGGGCTTATCAAATTGTTAATTCAGTCCTGAATTAACAAGGTCTCGTTGTGCTAAATACTATGCCAAAGGCTCTGCCTGAGGTGGCATGCTAGCTGGAGGAATGTATCGAGGAACATATGACTTAGCATCCACGTTCATGATGGGCCTTCTGACTTCAGACTTCATTGCACCTGCAGACAGATCAGGTAGGTTTGTTGCAGGTAAATGCATACTATCAGCTTTCTCAGACTTTGGCTTGTTGATAGACTGTGTACATGAAATGTCTTTCGCAGGCGGACTCCATGTTATGAAGCTGTTATGTGAGTCAGCGTGGAATGGAGGAGCGACAGGTAAGGCTGATAAGAGTGGAGAGGGAGAATGACTTTGAAGGTTGATTTGAGAATTGACGTATTCACTGGTACGTTCAATTTTAATGTTCTCTGATTCAGATCTTCCTCTTTCAACTGCAGCATGCATTGATAGTTCATCATCTTCCAGCACTTGTGCCTCCACTGCGGCCGCATCAGCTTCTCTATGTAGCGTTAACACTTTCAACTCAGTGTCTATTCTTACTGTTTCCAGCTAATTTTGAGCTTCTCTTGCAGCCTTTTCCATTTTCAGTTTAGCCTCTTGGCTGGCATATGACGCTCTCACTTTGGTAGCTTCAGCTCTGGCCCGGGCATGGACCGCACACGCAGATAATGCGGATGACTTGCCGCTTCTAGCACTGCACACAGATGACTTGCTGCTTGTTGCCATCTTAACCACTTTAAACATCAAACAGTGCCTTTTCACTGTAGTGTTCTTGTGCAGTGTATTGAAACTCTGACTAAAAGCCAAGTTAAACCGTAGCCAATGAAGACAGTCATAGCAAGGTTGATCATTTACTGTCAGTCTTCGTCATTAACATGTTGCGGTGAAAACTGTAATAAAACAATACAACAATATTCAATATCTAAGTCTTGATTAATCTTCCAATTATAAACGTCAGTAATAGAGTTGTCAAAAGTACCGGTACTTCGGTACCAAGTCGGTACTGAAATTTTGAAAATGTGACGATACCAGCATTTCTGTAGTACCGGGAGTACCGAGTATCCGGGTATAGTCGGTACCCACTGATAGGACTGTGGCAGTATTTACGTGAATATGACACGAGTGAAGCACAAAGCTTTGTTAGCCTACAGAAGAAATAATAGGTTAGCAATTAAATGTGACATCGAAGCCATGGAAACCTTTTGGTTCATGCCGAATGAGAGAGGTACACAAGTCCATAAATTTAAGCTTTGTTGGCTTTGTATTCTGTTTTGCGAATAGCGATCTGGTCACCCGATTATCAGATAATTTAACAATATTCCATTAGTTATTCACTGAACATGGAATCTGTTTATTTTCCCAAATCTTCACTCACGCAGGGGATTATAAACGTTTCTTTCTTTCGTTCACTTTTAGGCCTATTCGCATTGTTTACTGTGGTAAAGTAGAAAAAACACTGCAGGACAGAAACCCTTTTGCTTGCACGTCAATTTCTATTTAACACAGTTTGTGCTTGTTATTAGACTTTATAAGGCGCGTAAAGTTTATTTGTATAGCGCGTTTCACACACACCGGTGATTTTTAGTTTCGCTTTCTCTGGCAGCGCAAAATCAAACATAGCTTGAATGTTTTGCCCCAGGATAAAATTAGCTCTTCAGACCTTTTACAAGTGTCAGTTGCTTGTAACATCAGGAGATAACATGAAGATATGGTCTCTTTCCTGCTCGTGTCCCACATCCCTCTCAAAGTGCAGAGCGGTAGGCTATATGACGCATCTTTGTGTGGAAACAAAAAACTAATGTTTTTTTAAAATAACATTTAACTTTCTTATTATTTAGGTTACCATTATTTACTGATATTTATTTCATAGTTTTACAGGCTGTAGTGTGTCGTTTCACTGACGAAATAGCTAAAATAAACGCACGTCTGTTACAAAATGGATGTTTAAGCATTTGTTTATTTATTTTTTTTATATTTCAAAATTTATTTCATTAAGGTATATATACACACACAAACATACACACACGCTCCAAATATTTATATGTATGATCACCATCATATTTAATATGTTTTTAAAATAGGCTAGTTAAATAAAATAGTAAAATAGTTCCAACAAATTTTCCTGTGGTACTAAAATTGGTACCGAGAACCGTAAAATTTTAATGGTATTGGTACCAACTAGGGGTGTAACGATTCACTCGTTTTCTCGATGCATCGATTACAAATCCTGACGATGCATATGCATCGATCTTGAAACGTTTTTTGAATCGTGAATCGTTAATTTCGGTCGATAATCGATGTAAAATGCTAAGAATCTGATTCAGCGATTCAGTGCTTTAAAATATATAAACATTAAATTACTGCATGCACGAATTGGAGACGTGCGCCGTCATTCGCGCTCTCACAGCTCTCCTTCACAGACACGCGCTGCACTCTTTACCGGCTCTCACTGGATTGCGCTCGCGCTCCGTCAGTAGCCACGTTTGAGCTCCCCCTTTAGGACGGCCACTGCTATTCACATGAGCAGATGACAGCTCTCTATTGAGACAGCAACAGTTCTGAGTCAAACCGCTCAAGCCATTGATAAAGCTGCCATGTCATTGCGCGGTCACTACTGTTGAAATAAAACGCTTTTATTGCATGGAAACATCGCCGTTATTTTCTATAAGATAAAATACTGAAGTTTTAAGGAAATGGGTCATTGACATTACCTGAGCAGTTTGAAGGCGCGCATTTATTGCATGGACGGAGCAAACACATAATTTAAGTGTCTGAATGCATACGCACAGTTCAATGAATGATAAATGAAATTATGAACCTAATGTCGTTAAACTGAATGCACGAAGGAAACTGCTGAAATAACTACAACATTAACAACACTGACATAAGAGCGCGCGGTTTATCAATCAATCAGATGCGCGGTAAAGTTGCATTCGTTACTATAGCAACAGTAGAAACCCAGTGCGTTTTCTTTCAGAATCATCGTAAGGAAAATTATAAGTATAAAGAGAATAAAGAGGGATTTTAAACTATTCCGTGAAGAAAAGTTAGTTTAGGATTAGTTGGGAAAGTGCATGATATTCTAGGGTAGTCTCTCCATGTAAGCATTAGTGTGTTTAATGTACCTGGAACACTTTAATAAGGTTGTGTAGCCTTTAACACTATCCTGCACAATAGTTAACATGAACAAAAATCGTTCTTGAATCGAATCGAAGAACTATGAATCATGAATCGAATTGAATCGCTGTCTACCCAAAGATTCACAGTCCTAGTACCGACTACTGGAAATTTGGTACCGTGACAACACTAGTCTGTAACATAAACAATCACTGCTGTTCTCACTGTAGTAGCAGCTATAATGGCTATTAGCATCACTGTTAGCTTGTTTTTAACAACTTATTAAACATCTTTTTAACAAAATCCTTACTAATATATAATCTTTAACATGCCTAATGTCACATAGATGAACTTACGGCATTGCCTCTATGATGGTTTATAGTTGATGCGAAGGATTACTATTGAGAGCACACCATGTGTCTGTCTCATTGTTTTCATGCAGAACCAGGAAGGATTAACAGGAAGTGACTAAACAGGCAGTGACATCATCACATAACAAATAATATTCATTTTTACAAATGAGGTAGATAAACGGAAAAGTAATTATGAACGTCACATTTTACCTGAGAATATATATCAACAAAAATAAAGCAGATATTTGAAATTTAAATTTCTTAAAGGGCAACACAATGCATATGAATTGATATTCTGTTGATTTGTGCTTATTGGTGAAAGAGCAAAAATAAATTTCCCAAATGACAACAATCATTGCAATTAAAATTTTAACCATTATATAGTATGACGAAAATGTGTAAGTGGTCAGAGTGGGTGAGTAAGTCTGCGGTGAGTCTGCAGTGGTCAGGGTGAGTGAGTGAGTGAGTCTGCAGTGGTCAGGGTGAGTGAGTGAGTGAGTCTGCAGTGGTCAGGGTGAGTGAGTGAGTCTGCAGTGGTCAGGGTGAGTGAGTGAGTCTGCGGTGGTCAGGGTGAGTGAGTGAATGCAGTGGTCAGGGTGAGTGAGTCTGCTGTGGTCAGAATGAGTGAGTGAGTCTGCAGTGGTCAGGGTGAATGAGTGAGTGCAGTGGTCAGAGTGAGTGAGTCTGCAGTGGTCAGGGTGAGTGAGTGAGTGAGTCTGCAGTGGTCAGGGTGAGTGAGTCTGCAGTGGTCAGGGTGAGTGAGTGAGTCTGCGGTGGTCAGGGTGAGTGAGTGAATGCAGTGGTCAGGGTGAGTGAGTCTGCTGTGGTCAGGGTGAGTGAGTGAATGAGTGAGTGAGTCTGCAGTGGTCAGGGTGAGTGAGTGAGTCTGCAGTGGTCAGGGTGAGTGAGTGAGTGAGTGAGTCTGCGGTGGTCAGGGTGAGTGAGTGAGTCTGCAGTGGTCAGGGTGAATGAGTGAGTGCAGTGGTCAGAGTGAGTGAGTCTGCAGTGGTCAGGGTGAGTGAGTCTGCAGTGGTCAGGGTGAGTGAGTGAGTCTGCTGTGGTCAGGGTGAGTGAGTGAGTCTGCGGTGGTCAGGGTGAGTGAGTGAATGCAGTGGTCAGGGTGAGTGAGTCTGCTGTGGTCAGGGTGAGTGAGTGAATGAGTGAGTGAGTCTGCAGTGGTCAGGGTGAATGAGTGAGTGCAGTGGTCAGGGTGAGTGAGTGAGTCTGCTGTGGTCAGGGTGAGTGAGTGAGTCTGCAGTGGTCAGGGTGAGTGAGTGAGTGCAGTGGTCAGGGTGAGTGAGTGAGTCTGCTGTGGTCAGGGTGAGTGAGTGAATGAGTGAGTGAGTCTGCAGTGGTCAGGGTGAGTGAGTGAGTCTGCTGTGGTCAGGGTGAATGAGTGAGTGCAGTGGTCAGGGTGAGTCAGTCTGCAGTGGTCAGGGTGAGTGAGTGAGTCTGCTGTGGTCAGGGTGAGTGAGTGAGTCTGCAGTGGTCAGGGTGAGTGAGTGAGTCTGCTGTGGTCAGGGTGAATGAGTGAGTGCAGTGGTCAGGGTGAGTGAGTCTGCAGTGGTCAGGGTGAGTGAGTGAGTCTGCAGTGGTCAGGGTGAATGAGTGAGTGCAGTGGTCAGGGTGAGTGAGTGAGTGCAGTGGTCAGGGTGAGTGAGTGAGTCTGCTGTGGTCAGGGTGAGTGAGTGAATGAGTGAGTGAGTCTGCAGTGGTCAGGGTGAGTGAGTGAGTCTGCTGTGGTCAGGGTGAGTGAGTGAGTGCAGTGGTCAGGGTGAGTGAGTCTGCTGTGGTCAGGGTGAGTGAGTGAATGAGTGAGTGAGTCTGCAGTGGTCAGGGTGAATGAGTGAGTGCAGTGGTCAGGGTGAGTCAGTCTGCAGTGGTCAGGGTGAGTGAGTGAGTCTGCTGTGGTCAGGGTGAATGAGTGAGTGCAGTGGTCAGGGTGAGTGAGTCTGCAGTGGTCAGGGTGAGTGAGTGAATGAGTGAGTGAGTCTGCAGTGAATCTGCTGTGGTCAGGGTGAGTGAGTCTGCAGTGGTCAGGGTGAGTGAGTGAGTGAGTGAATGAGTGAGTGAGTCTGCAGTGAATCTGCTGTGGTCAGGGTGAGTGAGTGAGTCTGCGGTGGTCAGGGTGAGTGAGTGAATGCAGTGGTCAGGGTGAGTGAGTCTGCTGTGGTCAGGGTGAGTGAGTGAATGAGTGAGTGAGTCTGCAGTGGTCAGGGTGAATGAGTGAGTGCAGTGGTCAGAGTGAGTGAGTCTGCAGTGGTCAGGGTGAGTGAGTCTGCAGTGGTCAGGGTGAGTGAGTGAGTCTGCTGTGGTCAGGGTGAGTGAGTGAGTCTGCGGTGGTCAGGGTGAGTGAGTGAATGCAGTGGTCAGGGTGAGTGAGTCTGCTGTGGTCAGGGTGAGTGAGTGAATGAGTGAGTGAGTCTGCAGTGGTCAGGGTGAATGAGTGAGTGCAGTGGTCAGGGTGAGTGAGTGAGTGCAGTGGTCAGGGTGAGTGAGTGAGTCTGCTGTGGTCAGGGTGAGTGAGTGAGTGCAGTGGTCAGGGTGAGTGAGTCTGCAGTGGTCAGGGTGAGTGAGTGAATGAGTGAGTGAGTCTGCAGTGGTCAGGGTGAATGAGTGAGTGCAGTGGTCAGGGTGAGTGAGTGGAGTCTGCTGTGGTCAGGGTGAGTGAGTGAATGAGTGAGTGAGTCTGCAGTGGTCAGGGTGAATGAGTGAGTGCAGTGGTCAGGGTGAGTGAGTCTGCAGTGGTCAGGGTGAGTGAGTGAGTCTGCTGTGGTCAGGGTGAATGAGTGAGTGCAGTGGTCAGGGTGAGTGAGTCTGCAGTGGTCAGGGTGAGTGAGTGAATGAGTGAGTGAGTCTGCAGTGAGTCTGCTGTGGTCAGGGTGAATGAGTGAGTGCAGTGGTCAGGGTGAGTGAGTCTGCAGTGGTCAGGGTGAGTGAGTGAGTGAGTCTGCAGTGAGTCTGTGGTGAGTCTGCTGGATCCAGTAGCATGTGTGTTTAGTGCTGATCACTGTCTCTATGATTGCAGTTGGGCGAGACGTCAGTGATGGTGACAGCAGTCAGCAAGAGCAAACCGGCCTCCGCTCTCTTCATGCCTCTCGTGGTGAGACACACTTCAGCTCTAGCATGTTTACAACACACAAACACACACATACACACACACACACGATTCTGGATCAAGCTCATCACAGTTTTATCACAGATGTGGGACTTAACACTACTGAAACTTTACAGTGTGTTTGTTGTCTCTGTGAACCATGTCACACTGACTGTGTTTTCTGTGAGATCATCAGGTGGATTACAGGCAGAAAGCGGCGGCTGCAGGACGAATCCCCACAAACTACCTGAGGCGAGAGATGGGCAGCACAGACTCCGAGATCCTGACCAGCCGGCTGATCGGTCAGACACACACAAACACACACACACACACACATACACACACACATATACATAAACACATATGAGTCAGTAATGCTTTCCCTGTGTGCTGTTGACACTGTGTCTGCTGTGTGTTTGTGCAGATCGCTCCATCAGGCCGCTGTTTCCCACCGGATACTTCTATGACACACAGGTGTGACACTCATCTCATCTCTCATGCAGTAGCTGTAGTCACTGAACTTTACATGAGTCAGAAACACTGATACTCAAGATAGTTTTTTTTTTAGTTCCACGTTTGGATCACATGAATCTTCTTTTAAAGTCATCATGAAACTGAAGTTGCGATCTTTTCTTCCCTATTGTGCCGCATATCCGAGTGAAAGCTTCTGGAGCAAGAACAAATGTAGGGCGGGGCTTGATTTTGTCTGTGAAGAATTGATTGGATGGTTGTGGTTTCCTATTGGTGGATCTCATGTGAGTGACAGGTTGCCCCGCCCTCGTCATCAGAGAAGAGAAGAGATGCTGAAAGAGGGAGGAGAAGATATTCTGATTCAAGATTACCAGGAACATGAATTTAACACAATAATGATGTGCACCGATAAATCATTTTTGGCTTTAAAGCTGTTTAAAATGCTTTAGGTGTGTCCTAATTCACGTACTTATGCACTATTCTATGTCATTTTGTAGTAAAGTGCAAGTAGTGTTTTCACACTGAAAATTCCAACAAGAGAAAGGTCACTTCAGATACCCGGATGGTGCACTTCAATCGAATGTTGGACACTTCATGCATTCAACCGTTGCAGTTTAATTACATAGATGAAGGGGGCGGGACTGTCAGATTATCACAAAATAACCATCTAAAATTCATCCACTAGACGCCAGAGTAGTGCATAGAATAAGTGTTTCTGAATCCATTCACACCTGTATTTAGTGTTTGTGATGAGGTCGCTCTGGACTCATTGCATGTGTTTGTGCTGAAGGTGCTGTGTAACATACTAGCCGCTGATGGAGTCAATGACCCTGATGTTCTGGCCATTAATGGAGGTATGATTATCTCTGCACTATTACATGTCTGTAATGTGTGTTTTCGTGTCTGATGCATGTTGATTGTCTCTCAGCATCTGCGGCTCTGGCTCTGTCTGATATTCCCTGGAACGGCCCCATCGGTGAGTCCGCCGCTTGTACTCTTGTGTTTGTGAATGCTGTGTGTGTGTGTGTGTGTGTGAAGTGAAGCTCCCGCTGTGGCTCGTTTCAGGTGCGGTGCGTGTCGGCCTGGTGGACGGAGAATTCATCGTCAATCCCACGCGCTCGGAGATGAACGGCAGCACGCTGAACCTTGTGATCGCTGGAGCCCCGTCCAGCCAAGTGGGTCGGTGAGATTTCAGCAGAGCTCAACTTTACCCACGATGCTCCGTGCTTTCGTTCTGATGGTGGTTGTGTGATGTGTGTGTAGTGATGATAGAGGCCGCGGCAGAGAACATCCTACAGCAGGACTTCAGTCACGCGGTGAAGATGGGCGTCAAACACACGCAGCAGATCATTCAGGCCATTCAGCAGATGAGCCGAGAGATGAAAGTGACCAAACGCACTCCTGCCAAACTCTTCACTGCCTCAGCGGAGATGGTGGATTTCACACGACAGTGAGTCTCAATGATTTGTTTATGTATTTTGGGGGTGAAATAATATGAGCTGGACTTTTCTTCATGACATTGACCCATAAAACTGCTGTGTTTGTTAGGGCTGGGCATTGACACACATTTCACAATTCGATTCGGATTTGTTTCATAAACACTTGTTTCACGACAGATTTATTCAAACATGTTTTAAATATTTAATATATTTTTACTTGATCTGTTTTTCAATAAGCAATATATTGATTAAATTTATCAAAATGCTCCTCTCTAGAGTTATTTTTCGAGTTTATGGTCACTGAATGGCTGTGATTGGCTGTTTTCTCCTCAGGTTGACGTCTGATAGGATCTACGCTGTGTTTACAGACTTCACACATGACAAGGTGAGAGTCAGCACCACTCCGGCGCGTTGTGTCTGATCTCATGTGGTATTAAATGTGCGTGTGTTTCCTCAGACATCCAGAGATGAAGCGATTAATAAGATCCGTCTGGAGGCTGAGGAGCAGATCAGAGGTGTGTGACGGACACGCTCGTTCATCAGCTGTTCTGATTCGTGTGTTTACACTTTGTAACACTGGTGCTGTTTGATGTCTGTAGAGAAGTTTCCGCAGGCGGAGGCGTTTGAGGTGGTGGAGGCCTTCAACAGCGTCTCCAGAGAGATCTTCAGGAATCTGGTTCTTCATGAATACAGACGGTAACCTTCATACTCAAGCTCTTCATGTAAGCGCTGATGTTGTGTTGGTGAGTTTAGTAACACACGTGTGCTGCTTCATGTGACAGGTGTGATGGAAGAGATCTCACGTCTCTACGCAACATCTCCTGCGAGGTGGACGTGTTTAAGCCACTCCACGGCTCAGCTCTCTTCCAGAGGGGTCAGACACAGGTCAGCACACGGTACATCACACAAACTAGATAACACTCTAGATCACACGCAACAGCACCTGTTACATCACACAGTACAGCATGCGGTAAATCACTCACTGGAGCACATATTACAGCACATGCTAGATCACACGGTACATCACTCGCTAGAGCACATGTACATCACGCTACAGTACGCTTTACAGCACTCGCTACAGCACGTGTTACAGCACACACTACAGCACACGCTACAGCACATGTTACAGCACGCTACAGCACGTTTTACAGTGCGTGTTACAGCACACGCTACAGCATGTGTTACAGCACGCTACAGCACGTTACAGCACGCTACAGCACACGCTACAGCACGTTACAGCGTATTACAGCACACGCTACAGCACGTTTTACAGTGCATGTTACAGCACACACTACAGCATGTTACAGCACGGTACAGCACACGTTACAGCACGTTACAGCACATGCTACAGCACGTGTTACAGCACGTTACAGCACACGCTACAGCACGTATTACAGTGCATGTTACAGCACGTGTTGCAGCACGCTACAGGACACGCTATAGCACACGCTACAGCACGTGTTACAGTGCATGTTACAGCATGTTACAAGACGCTACAGGACACACTACAGCACGTTACAGCACGCCACAGCACACGCTACAACACGTGTTACAGCACGCTACAGGACACGCTACAGCACACGCTACAGCACGTGTTACAGCGCGTATTACAGCACACACTACAGCACGTTTTACAGTGCATGTTACAGCACACGCTACAGCACACGCTACAGCACGTGTTACAGCACGCTACAGCACGTTTTACAGTGCGTGTTACAGCACACGCTACAGCATGTTACAGCACGTTACAGCATGCTACAGCATGTGTTACAGCACACGCTACAGCACGTTACAGCACGCTACAGCACACGCTACAGCACGTTACAGCGTATTACAGCACACGCTACAGCACGTTTTACAGTGCATGTTACAGCACACACTACAGCATGTTACAGCACGGTACAGCACACGTTACAGCACGTTACAGCACATGCTACAGCACGTGTTACAGCACGTTACAGCACACGCTACAGCACGTATTACAGTGCATGTTACAGCACGTGTTGCAGCACGCTACAGGACACGCTACAGCACGTGTTACAGTGCATGTTACAGCATGTTACAAGACGCTACAGGACACACTACAGCACGTTACAGCACGCCACAGCACACGCTACAACACGTGTTACAGCACGCTACAGGACACGCTACAGCACACGCTACAGCACGTGTTACAGCGCGTATTACAGCACACACTACAGCACGTTTTACAGTGCATGTTACAGCACGTTACAGCACACGCTACAGCACGTGTTACAGCACGCTACAGCACGCTACAGCACGTTACAGCACGCTACAGCACGTGTTACAGCACGTGTTACAGCACACGCTACAGCACGTTACAGCACGCTACAGCACACGCTACAGCACGTTACAGCGTATTACAGCACACGCTACAGCACGTTTTACAGTGCATGTTACAGCACACACTACAGCATGTTACAGCACGTTACAGCACACGCTACAGCACGTTACAGCACACGTTACAGCACGTTACAGCACATGCTACAGCACGTGTTACAGCACGTTACAGCACACGCTACAGCACGTGTTACAGTGCATGTTACAGCACGTGTTACAGCACGCTACAGGACACGCTACAGCACACGCTACAGCACGTGTTACAGTGCATGTTACAGCATGTTACAAGACGCTACAGGACACGCTACAGCACGTTACAGCACGCTACAGCACGTGTTACAGCACGCTACAGGACACGCTACAGCACACGCTACAGCACGTGTTACAGCACGCTACAGCACGTGTTACAGCGTATTACAGCACACTACAGCACGTTTTACAGTGCATGTTACAGCACACGCTACAGCACGTTACAGCACGTTACAGCACGCTACAGCACACGCTACAGCACACGCTACAGCACGTGATACAGCACGCCACAGCACACGCTGCAGCACGTATTACAGCACGCTACAGGACACGCTACAGCACACGCTACAGCACGTGATACAGCACGCTACAGCGCACGCTACAGCACACGCTACAGCACACGCTACAGCACGTGATACAGCACGCTACAGCACACGTTACAGCATGTGTTACAGCACACGCTACAGCACATGCTACGTCTTAGAAGTAATAATAAAAGAAGTACCATTTTAACTCTATTTTGGCTTTGTTTAAGGTATTGTGAGAGAGAATCTTATAGTGTGGTCAGTATTGTGTGTCGAACCAAATCCTGACACGAGTGTATCGTTACACCTCTGTTAAATATTGTAGTGGAGTGATATGGTCAACAGACCTGCGGTTACGGTCAGTGAATGTCTGTGTGCAGGTGCTGTGCACGGTGACCTTTGACTCTCTGGAGTCCATTATGAAGACTGACGTGATAACCACAGCGCTCAGGTCAGTAACACACGCAAACACGATTTAAACACGTTCCTCACACCTGAGCTGATCCTGCTCGTTGAGTGAGTCACGTCAAATCAGTCATTTAAAACAGGGCTTTTCAAACTGGAGTCTGTGGAGAAGTCTACAGATAAACAAAACAAAAAAAGTAAAATAAATAAGTAAATACATGTTTAAATAAATGAATAAAAAAGTGATTAAAAATATTAGTTATTAATCTATTAAATAAATAAAAATAAAGGAATAAATAAATAAACATGATTAATATAAATAAATTAATTAATTATAGAAATAAAGTCTTGAAAGACAGCTTCACACAGTGAAGGTTGGGCCGTTCTGATCGGATGTTTGTTCTCTTCCAGTGGAATCAAAGACAAGAACTTCATGCTGCACTATGAAGTGAGTGAACGCTTTAGTCTCATGTTTATCTCAGGCTGTGAAGTGCAGCTCATTCACTGAGCGTTTTCTTTCAGTTTCCTCCATATGCCACCAATGAGATCGGGAGGATGGGAGGAATGAACCGACGGGAGCTCGGTCACGGTGAGTGTGTTTCCAGCGTACGAACCTCAGCTGTTTCTCCTCTGAATCTCAGCTATGTCTGCTGTGTGTGTGACATTAGGAGCGCTGGCAGAGAAAGCTTTGAGACCCGTCATTCCTGCAGACTTTCCCTTCACCATCCGCGTGACGTCTGAGGTGCTGGAGTCCAACGGTACGGCGCTTCACACGCACACGCTGCTCTCAGCCGTCTGTATGAACGTGTCCTGAGTCTTTCTTCTGTGTGTCTGTAGGATCCTCCTCGATGGCGTCAGTGTGTGGCGGAAGTTTAGCACTCATGGACGCAGGTATGATCACATGACAGTCTTATGTTTGATCCTGTTTAGATCCTGTTAGTGCTCTTTAATGATTTGAACTGATTCTGGATGTAATGGACTCAGCAGGTGTGTTTCGTGTTTGTTCAGGTGTGCCCGTCTCCTCAGCTGTAGCCGGCGTCGCCATCGGCCTGATCTCTAAAGCCAGTCCTGAGAAGCCGTCAGAGATTCAGGACTACAGACTCCTGACTGATATTCTGGTAGGTGCGTCAGCATCTGTTCTCAGAGCGTCAGCTGAGCCGTGTGTTCATCCTGTTCTGTTTATGAATGAAGGGAATAGAAGACTACAACGGAGACATGGACTTCAAGATGGCAGGGAGCAGCAAAGGCATCACGGCTCTACAGGTAAACATATTACAGAAAGATCCTAACTTTAGAATCCTGTATTATCTGTTTGGTCACCATGGCAGTTTCAGTTAGAAGCTCATTTAAGACAAAAGCTGTTATAGAATAACATTTCTTAAGTGCATTATCTTATCTTAAGAACAGATAGGAAAAGGGTATTACAGAAGCATCCTAACTCGACAAAAAATCCTAAAGACTGTCTTAACTTTAGGATTACTCCACTGGTGTCCCACTTTACCCCACTTTAAACTTATTTAAAAGGCAACGGTAAAAATCCCATTACAGTAGCCGTGTCTGAAAATGGCATTTCATTTATTAAAATAATAATAATACAAGATGAAGAACAACTCTTACGTTTAATGGTGGAAAGACTTTTGAAGACTCAAGTGATGTGCTGCTCTTTGACCACAAAACACTGAAAAATAATTACAGATGCTCACAAAATATAGTGATAATCTTTGTCTTTTCTACCAAGCTTATCAAAACTTCTATTTCTGCAGCACTGAAGCACACAGATTTTGTTTATCTCTAATGTTTACTTCACAGCAGCTGCTTGGTAACAGATTTAATCTGTATAATCCAATTGATCTAAAAGTGATTTGATTCAGTCAAAAGTAATCTAAAAGCAATCCAATTAAGACAGAAGTAATCTGATTCTGACTAATGTAATCTAAAAGTGATTTGATTCAATCAAAAGTAATCTAAAAGTAATCCAACTTGGACGAATGTAATCTAAAAGTAATATGATCCAGTTTTCCTTATTTGAAGGATAATTGTTAATCTTTGTTTTCTTGAGATGTGCGCCCTCTGCAGGACAGGAGAAGCTTAAAGGCCTTGGTGTGGCCTGCTGGGAGTACATGGTCTTTTGCCTTCTGTTTGTTTGACAGCCAAAGTTGTTTGATTTCATTAAGTTTGTATTACCTTTTCTATCAGTTTATTTTCTCAGTTTAATTTTCCTGTAATCAAGCTTATAATAAACGGCAAGAAATGCATGTGCAACTTGGTGGACAATGAATTTTTCAGGCAAAGGAAGCATCTAACCCCTCAGCAGACCCAAGAAGTGACTAACAGGACAATTTGATTAAGAAGAGTCACTACAGAAGTCTAAAGACCTGCTCTGGAAACACTTGGAGTTGGATTATTGTTTGGATTAACAAAGAACACTGAAGACCAGGCCTGAGCATGCTGCAAGTTTTGGTATGTAGAGTTTAAAAATTTAACTGCAAGCAATCATCATGTGGGATTGAAATAGTGAAATTTGAAGGATATGCTTACAGACTATTGAAGCACTTTTGGAAGAACTTGTCAAACAAAGGACATGTATTGATTGTTGTGCTGCTCCAAGTTTTGAAAGGATTGGATTTTATTAAGCCACTGAACTTTGAAAATTTTCTTGTGATGCAAATATGTCTGATACTACTGATGAAGAAGTTATGGAACAACATGATTTGGGTTGTGAAGACTCTGTACAAAACATCAGATGCGGGCAAATAGAAAAGCAAGATTAGCGCAGCTATCACGTAGATCAGATATCATCAAAGAATTGTTGGAAGATGAAATGAACACTGATGAAGTACGACAAAATTTGATGAGATATAAAGACCTATTGGAAGAATTTAAGGATGTACACAAATCATTCCAGTGTTTGTTGAGTGATGAAGAGAGTAAACAAGATCATGAAAAGTGGTATCAGACAAAGATGCATGCAATTCAAGACTTTTTGTCATGTGTAAATTCTTGGTTAATGAATGCCACACAAACAAAGGAAAGTGATGTTGCTCCTGCTGACAGTGTTTCTTTAGTGTCTCGTAGGTCAAAAGAGTTCACATTCATCAGCCCTAATAGTGGCGGAGGCAGAACAAGCGTCTCTAAAGGCATGGTACGCTGCACTAAAGGAGAAGCATGCACTAGAAGAAAGGGAGCAAATGCTCAACCTGCAGTAGGAACAAATAAGAAAGGAAAAATTGGAAGTGGATGCCGAATTGGCAGTTGCTTCTGCTAAAATCAGTGTTTTAAAAGAAGGAGATTCACGGGTAAATCCTGCTTCTCAAAATGATGTCAAAGCTGGTTCAGTCATCTTCCAAGCTCACATATGTCTGCTCAAGTGGAAACCCACACAGCTTATTCAGAAGGATTTGATCCTGCATACAACACTGACCAGACATCTGAATCTGAAGTGGAATCTCGTACAGCTCTGGTGCAAACTCAAGCTCACAAGCCTAGGAATAAACACCTAAAGTTGCCCCAATACCTGCACAAGATTCAACATTGTAAAGTAGTATACAAAAGCAAAACAATATTACATTCTCTCTTGTCAAGCAGGCACTTTTGTCTTCTTTGCCTCCTAAGGAAGTAAAAGTCTTTGATGGTGATCCATTGCAATTCAGAGGATTTATGAGATGTTTTGAACATGTTATTGAATGCAGTATTGACAATGCCCAAGACAGACTGTATTTTCTAGAACAATACACCAGGGGGCAGCCCAAAGAACTGGTTAAAACTTGTCTTCACGTGGATCCTGACAGAGGATATCAACGAGCCAAAGCCCTTCTCAAAGAACATTTGGCAATGAATTCAAGAGCAATTGTGCCAGTGAAGGTGAAGGCAAACAATGGGAACAAGATAGTACAAACCTATGCATTTCTGGACCCGGGCAGCTCTGCCACATTTTGCACCACAGCTTTCATAAATCAACTTGGAATGCCTGGAAGGAAAACCAACATACTACTGTGAATGATAAACCAAGAGAAGACAATGGTTAGTCATGTGATATCTGGTTTGGAAGTGAGTGCATTACATGAGAACAATTTCAACTCAGATGTTGGTCTTTTAATTGGCACCAGTGCCTCCAAGGTCCTAGAGCCTTGGGAAATTATCAACAGCCTAAATGATGGGCCATACGCAGTGAGGACAATACTTGGGTGGGTAGTTAGGCGGTGGACATGATGCCGATGCTTCAGTTCAAGTCAACCGAATGTCACTGGTGAGCCTGCATGATTTAATGATATCACAATATAATGCTGATTTCATGAATCATATGAAGATGTTAAAGAAATGTCTGTGGAGGACAAGCAATTCATGAAAATTGTTGAAGATTCTGCTAAAATTGTTAAACAATCGACAAGTGGCTGAGCAGCATCTTGAAGGCCATCTTGAAGGCCTAAAAAGAAAATTCAAAAGAAACCCTGTATTTCATGAGGAATATGCCAGCTTTCTTTCTGATGTTATTAGCAAAGGGTTTATAGAAATTGTGCCAAAGGAGAAGCTCAACGGTACAAAAGGGAAAGTCTGGTATATACCTCATCATGGTGTATACCATCCAAAGAAAAAGATAAGGGTAGTCTTTGATTGTGAAGCCTCATTCAAGGGTACCTCTCTCAATTCTGAGTTGCTTCAAGGCCCTGATCTTACGAGTAGACTCACAGGAGTGTTGATGAGATTTTGTTAGGAACCGGTTGGAATCATGAGTGACACTGAAGCAATGTTTCACCAGGTAAAGGTAGCAGAAGTTGACTTCTTAAGATTTCCCTGGTGGCCAGGAGGTGATGTGAGTCTCACTCCCTTAGAGTATCGCATGACAGTACATATCTTTGGAGCCGTATCCTCACCCAGCTGTGCAAGTTATGCACTTAGAAAAACAGCAGAAGACAACAAGCAACTTGCTCCTTTTACTCTACCTGCTAAGCTGCTGTAACAAGAACTTTGCAGAATGAATATCGGCTGGGATGAAGAGATACCAAAGAGCTTAAATGATAAGTGGGTGAAATGGAAAGATGATCTTGGGCAAATAACCAACTTCCAAGTAAGTAGGTGTGTAAAGCCAAAACACTCTGGCACACATACAAAAGCACATCTTCACCACTTTGCTGATGCAAGTGAGCAAGGGTATGGATCTGTGAGTTATCTCAGACTTGTGAATGAACAAAATGCAGTGCATGTTACCTTCCTAATGGGGAAATCCAGAGGTCACTATTCCCAGATTGGAGCTATCCACAGCAGTTCTAGCTACCAAGGTAGACAAGGTAATCAAAGCTGAGCTGCATCTGAACTTGGAAACTTCCTTTTTTTTTTTGGACAGACAGTGAATCTGTACTGAAATATATAGCCGACGAACACACAAGATTCCACACCTTCATTGCAAACCGAGTCTCCTTGATAAGAGATGCTACAGAATTGGTGCAATGGAAATTTGTAGACACAAAAACAAACCCTGCTGATGAAGTCTCGAGAGGTCAGAATGCAAAAAGGTTCCTGCAAAATAAAAGATGGATTCATGGTCCAGACATCCTTTGGAGAGCAGAATGTGATTGGCCCTCAGTAACGCACACAGAAACCCACACTCTGTCTGAAGATGATCCAGAGATAAAGAAAAGGCCTACTGTGAATGTAATTGTTAAGGATGAAATCAACCCTACAGACAAATTGATGTCCTATTTTTCAAGTTGGACTAAGCCTAAAGTCACAGTAGCCTGGTACCTGAGACTAAAAGAAATCTTGAGCTCAAAAGAAACGACCAAATTTCAACAGTCAGTCATTCAAGGCCATTTACACGAAGCATGGAAAAGGAGTTCCAACAAAAAAGTAAGCAGAGCAAAATCCTACTGGGTAAGCGAAGCCTAAATATTTCAGACTTAGAGATGGCAGAGCAGTCTATAATCCAGTACATTCAAGCAAAACATTTTGCTAAAGAGATTTTCAAGGAAACATCAGGTAAGCAAGTCCAATTTACAAGCTTGATCCGATGATAATAGATGGAGTTCTTTGTGTAGGAGGGCGTTTATCAAAAGCTGCTCTTCCAGAAAAGGTAAAGCATCCTGCTATTTTGCCCAACCTAACCCACATATCTACATTTATTCTCAGGCACATACATGAGAAATTGGGGCATGCAGGAAGAAATCTAATGCTCTCAGAACTTCGCAAAAGATTTTGGATCACCAATGCCAATTCTTCAGCAAGGTTTAAATGAAACACACTAAGGCCTTGATCACTTGGAATTCACTATGGAGCTGATTTATTATTTAAACCCCTTTTTTACTTATGAATTTGTTTTATGCACCATTTTATATGCTTATAAGTTGTTGGAGAAAATATATAAAATCCTATAGGTATATGAGCTGTTGGAGAAAAAATAAAATTACACAAATGAAACAAAATATCAATAGTATAAACTTTGACTGTGAACAAAAGGTAGCTACAAGTATTATGCGATTGAATCTCAACATAATTAATATAGACTATTATGCGATTAATTCTCAAAATAATTAATATATCATACACTTCAGTTAAGCTTGATCTGCTGTGATGTCACAATCAAGTTGAATTGTGGGATATAGAGCTGCTTGAAGTGTACATCAGAGTAGACTCACTCCCTCGGTCAAAATCGAGGGGACGAGGGTCTGTCCATATAAACTTCTCTCGTCCACTTCACGAAGTGGAACGCACTTCAAAATGGCGGCAGGGATTCCCCCGAGGGGAAGTGTTTAGGGAAGTTTGCGAGTGCGTGTCTAAAACTGGAGTGGAACGCAGCCATGGTCTTTTGCCTTCTGTTTGTTTGACAGCCAAAGTTGTTTGATTTCATTAAGTTTGTATTACCTTTTCTATCAGTTTATTTTCTCAGTTTAATTTTCCTGTAATCAAGTTTATAATGAACAGCAAGAAATGCATGTGCAACTTGGTGGACAATGAATTTTTCAAGCAAAGGAAGCATCTAACCCCTCAGCAGACCCGAGAAATGACTAACAGGACAATTTGATTAAGAAGAGTCACTACACAGTTGAAAGTACATGACCTAAAATCAGAGCTGTACACTGCGACATATATGAGTAGATTACCGAACTCGATGGAGTACTTTAAGATTTCCTAACTTCAGATAAGATACGATTTTGTAAGAAAGGGTTGGAATCCTAAATCAAGTTAAGATTTGCTTCTGTAATACGAAATTTGTGAAAAATCCGAAATGAACTTTTTAGATCTTAACTTAAGACTCAAGACAGAATGTTTCAGTAAAACTCCTCATGCTCCATCATGTCATGTTTGGTGATCGGTCATTGCTGTTTCCCACAGGCTGATATTAAAATCCCAGGACTTCCTCTGAAGATCGTGATGGAGGCCATACAGCAGGCGACAGGTACGCGTCACTCTACGAGCATCATGGGACGCACACAGTGAGTGTTTGATGTGCTGTTTCCTGTGTTTTCTTTCAGTGGCCAAAAAAGAGATTCTAGGCATCATGAATAAGAGCATTTCCAAACCCCGGAGCTCCAGGAAGGAGAACGGGCCGGTCGTGGGTATGATCAGCTCCTCCTTGTGTGCGGTTTGTATTCCTGCTGTATTTCTCTGATCCTGCTGTGAACTCTCTTCCACAGAGAACGTCAGTGTGCCTTTATCTAGACGAGCTCGGTTTGTCGGTCCAGGAGGATTTAATCTGCGCAGACTGCAGGCTCAGACAGGTGAGGGTAGAAGCTGATGATGTCATCTGGATTACATCATCAGATTCAAGCTTTTAAAATGCTCATAATCAAATTACAGATACGTTTTTATTGATTACATGATTATTCACACAATGGCAGTATATGGTTTATAATTTAATTTTCCCTAATTAATCTTTTCTGTCTTTTTTTCTATCTTTTCTATGCTGACAAACACTTTTTAATTATATATATTATTAAGCATTTAATTTTTTTTATTATTATTATTATTATTATTATTATTATTTGAATTATCACTCAGTAAAACTGCACAAATTGCCATTTCAGTTTTACAAGTGATGTAGGGATTTATAAATAAAGGCATTATATAAATTTTGTTATATTTTCTTTCTCTTTGTATTATATCAATATGGTACAACATTATACTATTCAAATCATTGTGATTTGAATAGTATGAGTTAGGTTAAAAAGTAATCCGATTCAGATGAAAGTAATCTAATTCGGATGAATGTAATCTGATTCGGCTGAAAGAAATCTGATTCGGACAAACTTTGTCTAGAAGTAATCCTATTTGAACAAATGTAAACTGATTCAGTTGTAAGTATATTACCTAAAATGTGTAATGTAATAGATTGTTGCTTACTACAATTTTCGTCATGTAATCTGAAATCAATAACAGGCTCTGCTCTTACGTCCGTCAGGTGTGACGATCAGTCAGGTGGACGAGGAGACATTCTCTGTGTTTGCTCCGACACCCAGTGCCATGAACGAAGCCCAGGAGTTCATCCGTGACATCTGTAAAGACGATGTACGTGCGCAGCTGCCGTTCGTCTGATCCTTCTCTCGTGTGGTGTTGTGTGAAACGCTGACGTTGGTCTTGTGTCTGTATCTGTAGCAGGAGCAGCAGCTGGAGTTTGGATCCGTTTACACGGCCACCATCACAGAGATCAGGTAGTGCCGCAGCCTCTCACGGCAGGCTCGGTCTCCACAGATTTTATCATTGGCTTGAAGCTGACTTTGTGTTTCAGGGACATTGGCGTGATGGTGAAGCTGTATCCCAACATGAGCGCCGTGCTCCTACACAACTCACAGCTGGACCACAAACGGGTGAGAACACGTCACCCTCATATCATCAGCCCAGCCGTAACTGTCACACATGCGCTGGCTGGGAAACCTGTCATGTTCTGAAGGACTTGTTTGTTGTCTTCTCCAGATTAAGCATCCCAGCGCTCTTGGACTGGAGGTCGGCCAGCAGATCCAGGTGCCGTGAGATTTCCTGTGATGAACACAGCTGAATCCTTCATGAGCTCACGGCTGAGCTTCTTCATTAACGTGTTTGGCTCTTTCAGGTGAAGTATTTCGGCCGGGACCCGACGGACGGCAGAATGAGACTCTCTCGTAAGGTGCTTCAGTCTCCGGCGGCGGCGGTGGTGAGGAGTCTGAGCGACAGACACAGCATCTCTATAGGAGCGTCCGGCGAGCAGATCCCAGACTCCTAGAGCTGACTTTTGTACACTGTATATTTTATAATAAACGGTCTTATTGCTGACATTATCCTCACAAACACAGCTTGAACTTCTGCATTACTTGTTTGCAAAAGGGTGCAAAATTCTCAAATATACATGTGAAAGTGTTAACATCTGTCCTGCAGCTGAAACTGTTTCAAATGAGAAACAGTCCAAATGTTGTACTAATGAAAGGAAGAATCCCACACACACAACGTAGGGATGTTATTTCCGTTAACTGTAGAATACTGTGCACATTCATGCAGTATGTCGAATGGAGAGCAACAGAGAGCTCATTTTCTCCAGAAGCATTTTAGAAAAAAAATCCTCATGGAAAAGTTTTAAGACATGAAACAAAATCTGTTGTCATAAAAAGAAGAAAGGATCCAAATTTATATTAGGTGTCTTTACCTACTGTGTTGATGTTGTGGTGGGATACGGGTAAGGTTGGGACAGGTTTGCTGGTATGGGTTTAAGTGTGGGTCAAGCGGTCAACACTGAAGTACAGAAATGAATTACAGCTGTAATTACATGCAGGTATTTCTTACAATGTAAAAACATGTACACAATAAGTGCACTATCAAATGATTAATTTAAATGGTAGCACTTTACAGTCCTTTTCCCCATGTACGTACCGTACTTATTGTAATCGCAATAACTGGGTAAGTACCTACCCCTAAACCTAACCTTAACCCATGTAGTTATTACCCAGTACTTTCCTTACGAAAATTAACCATGGTTTTATTACAGTAAAACCATGTTTTTTGGCGTATTGATTACCATTTGTATAACCACACAATTGTTAAACTATGGTTTTTGTAGTAAAACCATGGTTAATCTTCGTAATTACACTGTAAGTACACGTAAGTGCAACCATTTAAATAGTAGTACATCAAAATTAACAAAAACGCGACATGAAATGCATCCATGTCGTTTCTTCTCTGAGGTGAATATATCTGTTGTGTATGCACTGCAAAAAATGCTTTTCTTACTTTGTATTTTTGTCTTGTTTCCAGTTTAAATATCTAAAAATTCTTAAATCCAGATGCTTTTACTAGATAAAATGACATTTTTTCTTGTTTTCTGGTAAACAAAAATCAAAATCAAGTGAGTTTTCGCTTAAAACAAGCGAAATTATCTGTCAGTGGGGTAAGAAAAATCATCTTGTTTCTGTTTGGGACAGAAACAAGATTTAAAACAGAAGCAAGATTATTTTTCTTACCCCATTGACAGATAATTTCGCTTGTTTTAAGCGAAAACTCACTTCATTTTGATTTTTTTTTAATCAATTTTGATTAAAAGCATAGATTTAAGAATCTTTAGACTGGAAACAAGACAAAAATACTAAATAAAATCATTTTTTGCAGTATATACCGCGTTCAAATCTGTGAACTGTCAGTCATCTGACTTGAACAGAGTTCCGGTATGGAGATATTTAAGTGAAGAAAGTACACATGTTCTTTTTTTGGGATTTTAAGGAGTTGTATTTCATGTCATGTTTATAATAATCTTGATTTCTTACAACTTGTGTGTTTTTCTGGGAGAGTCAGAGTGAACTGCGGCGCTAATAATCTCATGAACGCGCAGGCGAGCACAGAAGACCAACGGACAAGGTTTAATATAACGTTAAATTTCGGTTTATTTTTCACCAAACCTTATCGTAAACCCCCATAAACACTTATACGACACATGTCGGCATCATTCTGTGATACTTTTGAGTCTTTTTTTAAAAAAAAAAGCTTGATGCTGGTTGTTATTCAAATGCCATTAAATGGACGAGGGCGAGCGGGACGTTTTTAAAAATTCTCTTTTTAAGGTCCGAAAAAGAAAGAAGGGTATAAGGCATTACAACAACACCAGTGTGAGTGAATGAGGACTTTATTTCATTTTAGGGTGAACTATCCCTTTAAAGCATGATGGATTCTGATTGGCTGTCAATGTTTATATGGTTCATCAGCTGGAAAAAAGTCGTTATCGTTATAGTTGTGCTGTGGACTGTTCTTTTACATTTTATAGCCTAACTATATCTTTATCGTTATTGTTATAGTTTTCATCCTTCTGAACGGGTCAAACACTATGGGAAAATTGGGAAACTCAGAATTGCGAGAAAAAAAAGTCATACGAGATATACTGAGAATTCTGAGGGGGGAAAAGTCCCAAAATTATCCTTAAAACATCTGCTTCTGGGGAGTAACTGTGGTAACCATGGTGACTGCTGTACGGCTGCGCGTGAACATGTCCTGACGCGGCTTCCGTAGCCCGTGTGCGGAAACCCCGCGCCATCAGATGAGCGACGATGAAGTCAAAGACACACAAGATGGCGACGATCGGCGGATAGATGAACGATCACGTAAACATTTAAACGATCCGACCCGTTTAATGCTTATTCCGAGTTATAACTGAGACCCAACACAGGTAAACGAGACGGTAGACTGTTCACGCGAGAGTCTGAGGATCATGAGGCTGAAAGTCTGAGGTTTGACTCATTCTACAGGTAAATTGATTTCCGAGCTTAAGATGAACGATAGGAGAGATTAAACCAAGTGGTTCGACGTAAATAAACCGTGATAAAATCCGTTTAGTGAGACTCCGATACGGTCTTCGGGTAATTTCCAGAGGTTCGCGTGGGTTAGTGAGGTAAACTAGTAGGTTTAGTGAGGTAGGATGACTAGTACCCGGCTGTGTGGATGCGAGGGCAGACAGTACTAGTTCCCTGTGGTAAACCTGAGGTGAATATGCGTCAGGGCTGCTAGTGTTGTTTAGGTGAGTTAGGTTTGGGTTAGTGTAGTTAAGATGAGTGACACCCGGCGGCGCGTGAAGCTGTACACGCTGAATGAGGACAGACAGTGGGAGGACAGAGGCACTGGACATGTGTCCTGCTCTTATGAGGACACTGAGAAGGAGACATCACTCACTGTCACCGCTGAATCTGACGGTAAGACCGGTTCATCATTGACAGCGTGGAGCACGTGATCTCACGCAGCTGATCTGATGAGTGTGTGTGTGTGTTCTGGTTCTGTAGGGTCACTGCTGCTGGAGTCCAAGATCAACACCAGCACTGCATATCAGAAACAGCAGGTACAGCATCTTCACAGTCATCACACATGAGACTGATTCAGCTGTAAACATCTCTAAAAGACAACAGTGTCATCATTCAGATCAGTTCATCTGTGTCAGGTCAAAATGATATTTCAGAATACCGAGTGTCTTTTAAGCCCCCCTCTTGAACGCTGTGACGTTTGCCTCCTCAGGACACGCTCATCGTTTGGTCCGAAGCGGAGAACTATGACCTGGCTCTGAGTTTCCAAGAAAAAGCCGGCTGCGATGAAATCTGGGAGAAGATCTGTCAGGTTTGTTCGGTCTCTTCCTGACTGCGTGTCCACAGCTACGTTTACATGGACAGCTTCATTCTATCTAAATACAGTGATCAGATTGATGTGCGTGTTTGTCAAAGCTTCAGGTCGGATGTGATCCTTTGACATGCTCACACAGCACGAATATACAGTTTCCCGCTGCTTCAGGATGATCCTCCTGTCATTGATTCTTTTCTTTTCCAGAGTTTTTTTTAGATGGTTGACTGACCTGTTTATTCCGGCTTCATTTTCCAAACACCTGCTTGAACAGTTAATTTTTGCTTGACTTGCAACCATCTAGTCTTTCAACTCTTCTTTTGTTCTTTTAAAATATTCTGCAACAACGTGGTTTCTGCTGCAGACTAATTTTGCTTACCGCACACTAGGGCTGCACGATATATCGCACGATACGAAAAATAACATTGAACTTGAACGCGATTATCGCTTAAACGCGATTCTTAGTGCGATTATGAAATCGCAAAGGCTACGATTGTTTTTTTTATGCGCGGCTTGTCAATGAAGTATGGCTCCAAATGCTAATCCATCTGAAAGCACTGTGAGTTTGAGTCACTTATTTGAAAAAGCAAAAGCGTCAAACTTCTTTTCAGACATGAGAAGCATTTATTGACATCTTGTCCAACAAAAGACATTATTTAATAACATGTTTTTACTCCAAACTCACTTCATAACGACAGTTGAGCGTCCTTCTGTGAGATGATGTGGCTTCTTACACAGAATAAGGCAGTCGTGTGTTTATTAGTCATGTTTAATTAATCAAAGCATTTCAATCTTCTTTTTATTCAGCTACAGCGATATGATGCGTGTTATCTTCTTCTGCTGCAGGGCATATTTTGAGTTTCTGCGCAAGAGCGCCCTTTGGCTTTCAGATGGAGAAGCATTTACTACTGATCACAGAGCCGTACAGCTCTGACAAGCCACGCATTAAATAATCGCAGCCTTTGCCATATCGCGTGCGATTTTTATCGCGATAAATCGTGCAGCCCTACCGCACACCATCTTTCTGTTTTCATCTTTCAGTTTTCTGTTTTAAAGTGTTTGTGTCCTATTGAACGGATTTGAAAAGGTATAAACTGAATCTGAAACTTAAATGGGATTTGGCCAATTCATTCTGATTATTCTTCTCTTATTTGTTTATTTGGATATCTGTACAATGTATTTCTGCATGTTCACTGAGAGTAACTTGTGTACGACACAAAACAACAGCAACAACTAGAGACTAAGATAAATTTATTGTTCAAAAGCAGTCAACCCTTTTTGGCACAAATGAAGTGCCATAATTTTTGAAAACAGCCTTCCATAAATGACAGAACAAGACGACAAGAACAAACAACATTAATATCAACATTACTCATTTATTTTAACAAGTAGGCAAGGACTGTAGACACGGACAGATGTATAGGACAAATCAGTCGACTGCTTTATGGCATAAATGAAACGCCATAAAAACAACCTTCCATAAACGACATAAACGTACAGTACCGGTCAAAAGTTTGGAAACATTAAGGTTTTTTGAAAGAGTCTCTTCTGCTCACCAAGGCTGCATTTATTTGATAAAAATACAGTAAAAACAGTGAAATATTATTCCAATGTAAAATAGCTGTTTTCTATGTGAATATATAGAAATTATATATATATATATATATATATATATATATATATATATGTGTGGAAATCATGATACACTGACATTCAAAAGTTTGGGTTAAGTAAGATTAAAAAAAAAAAGAAATTCATACTTTAATTCAGCAAAAGCACATTAAATAAATGCTGTTCTTTTGAACATTTTATTCATCAAAGAATCCTAAAAAAATCAGTTTCCACAACAATCTGAAGCAGCACAACTGTTTTCAACACTGATAATAATCATAAATGTTTCTTGAGCAGCAAATAATCATATTAGAATGATTTCTGAAGGATCATGTGACACTGAAGACTGGAGTAATGATGCTGAAAATTCAGCTTTGATCACAGGAATAAATTACACTTTACTATATATTAACATAGAAAACAGATGTTTTACATTATAATCATATTTCACTGTTTTTACTGTTTTTTTCGATCAAATAAATGCAGCCTTGGTGAGCAGAAGAGACTTCTTTCAAAAACATTAAAAAACCTTAATGTTTCCAAGCTTTTGAATGGTACTGTAAATATAAAACACTAATTTATCTTACAAAGTATGCAAGGACTGCAGACACAGACAGATCCGTCCTTTCTGGCACACATGGAAGCTCGTATGGAAGGTCAGGTCTCTTGTTGATGTGTGTTTGGTGTTCAGGTGCAGGGCAAAGACCCGTCGGTGGAGATTACTCAGGACCCCATCGATGAATCAGAGGAGGAGCGTTTCGAGGAGATGCCGGAGACGGCTCATCTGGTGGAGCTGCCGCCCTGCGAGCCCGAGCGGCTGGAGGAGATCGCCGAGCTGGTGACGTCCGTGCTGTCCTCGCCCATCCGGCGGGAGAAGCTGGCGCTCGCCCTGGTGAGCACGGGATACATCCGGAAGCTGCTGCAGCTCTTCAGGACCTGCGAGGACTCGGAGCACCGCGAGGGCCTGCACCACCTGTACGAAATCGTGCGCGGCGTGCTCTTCCTCAACAAAGCCACGCTGTTCGAGGTCATGTTCTCCGATGACTGCATCATGGACGTGGTGGGCTGTCTGGAGTACGACCCGGCGCTCGTCCAGCCCAAGAGACACCGCGAGTTCCTCACCAAGACGGCCAAGTTCAAAGAGGTGATTCCCATCACGGACTCGGAGCTGCGGCAGAAGATCCACCAGACGTACCGCGTGCAGTACATCCAGGACATCATCCTGCCCACGCCGTCCGTCTTCGAGGAGAACTTCCTGTCCACGCTGTCCTCCTTCATCTTCTTCAATAAAGTGGAGATCGTCAGCATGCTGCAGGTGCGTGTGTTTTCATGTCTGTTGTTCTTGTGTGCTCCTTCATTTCTCGCTCAAGTGTCGTTCGTTTGAGTGAAAATGTTACTTGTTTTTGTGCTGTACATGTAATTTATTCAGAAGCAATGTTCTCATCATCAGCGGTCTATCAGCTCGTTAATAATAGAAATAATGACGTGAGTTGCGTTTAAGCATCGTAAGCCGAAACTATTGGCATCAGAAACGCAGGCGTGGTCAGATCGTGAAAGACAGACAAATGGGTCATTGACAAATAAAGCTTAAAAAAGGTGTTTTTTAAAAATCTTTTCAAAACTGATGTACATATTTTTGAGTCATGAACAGTGTGTTTAAACAAGTTTCAGTTGTCAAATAACATTTCAAAGTGTTTGAATTCCTGTTTTGACTGTTTTTATGTAAGGCGGTACAACCATGTAGTTGTATGTGCATATATACTGTAGTTGTACCACCTGACATGGAAAGTGTACCAACTGACCCGTACTTGAAATTAGCAGTTTTTACCAGTATTAGAGAGAGATCTACAAACCTTTCCCCTCTCCTCTGGATGATCATGTTTACTGTTGTTACCATGTCAGTTCATAATAAAAGAGCCGTGTTTGCAGTTGTGCCACCCTGACATTTGAGAATATAAACAATTCCTGGACAAAAGTTTTGTTTTGTTTTTTCATTTGACAATATACAGTTATCTCAACAGCTTTAAAACTACTGATATTTGTATAATTTGTTTATATGAAAGGTTTCAAACCTAAAATGATGCCATAGTGTTTAGTTTTTAGTTTATTAAGACACCATTTTAAATAGTTTTCTCTTCTGTTCATTTGTTCAGACAGTTGCACCACCTGACATTTTGAGGGTTTAAGATAACAAAACACAAAATATGTATTGTTTAAATGTACTAAAACTGAATTCAAACTAAATAGGTTTTTATAGGATAATGTAATATGTCATGAATTTATCAAATTATTATGAAAGGAAATCATATGCACTTCATGCCATTGACTCAAATGCAAGTCATTAGTTCAAGCAAAAAACCCCTGAAATGACACACACTTGTTGTGTTATGCGTCATGCTTCCATTAATCTGGAAGAAAAAGTTTGTTTCTTCACCAAACCCTGCCGTACACCTTCAGATCACGGGTTGTTTCGTGACCCTGTGCATCCGTTCTCTGAATATGATAAAGTGTGAGTAGGATATTTTTGTTCTTCATTTCTCCTTTTGTGGTCAGAGAAAGAAAGAAGGTCTTACAGCTTTAGAAGAACCTCAGGTGAGTAAATAATGACTTCATTTTGGGATGAACTTTCCAGGAGAACAATGGCTTTAATTTTGGGGACAGAAACTTTAATTTGCAACAAGGAAATGTGAAAACTTTCCATTTGCAGTGGCTTTGGGTGTTTTGTTAACATTGCGGTTTGTTTCTCTAAGCTTCGGTGAGTCTTTGTGCGGTTGTGTTCAAGTCTCTTATTGTTCAGTAAACTGTTCCTTCAATGGTATTATAGGTCACAAGTGTTTCTGTCATGCAGACATCAGTGTCACAGTAGACTGGGTCAAAAATACCTTTCAAATCACGCCAACTTAGTCACTGTGACAAATACTCTTTTAATTTTATAGAAGGTTTAACATGTCGTGAAACAGCCTGTGTTCTGTTTCCTTCACATTGTGCTCCCGTTCAACACCAACACATGACTGCATTGTTTTTGTTTGAGATTTAATAAATCTTTCTCACAGTTTCTGTATATGTGAGATTGAAGGACTGTTTGACAATGAGAATGTCCTTTTTTTTTTTTATTTCTGTATGTAGTTATGCTTTGATCTGATCATGTGAGCCTGTTCACGGTCAGTGTAACCCACACATCCGTCAGTGATGTCAGTTTGACTCTGTTAATCTGCAGTCTTTCAATTGTAGTGCTGAACACGTGTACTGCTGGAGAGTGACACAGCCTGAATGATCACTGAGTAAAGCATGAATAACATGTTTCTGTGTACGTCACTCCAGTCTGCTCCAGATAACCGTCTTTTAACGATGAAACGGGAGTAGTGACAGATCGTTTCTTCCGTATTGTGTTGTAAAATGCAGGGCAGGACTTGGTTTTATCCATCGATTGGACGGAGGCGATCTGAATGCGAGTTTGAGTGTTGTGAGAAAGAGCCGGACTGAATGATTGGATAGGATCAGCGTACGTCACCCGAGAGAAGTCTGCATTATGTGTTAATACAGTTAGCATGAGTTTTGGAGTGGCCTGACTGAAATGTACAAAAGAAGTAGAAGTTAACTGATGGCATTAGTCAAAGATCGGTTAACCGTCGACATCCCTGTTCACTATCAAATGTGTTTATTACAGTAAAATGAATATTTGAGTTGATTTGAATATGAGTCAGCGTACAGTACTCTTGTCATCGTTGATTCAGTTAACAGTGAGAGCGAGAGCTCAGATGAAAGCGTACGGGTGGAACTGGGATCAGCTGATGAAGATGAAGTTTCACCTCTAAATAAACCGGTTTTTCACTCCCAGTCAAATTTTTTTACTTGTTTAATTCTTTGATTTCAGCAAATCATTTTGGTCCTGTTCACTCTGTTCTATATGTAAAATGAGTGTTTTGGTCTTTATTTGGGAAAATCCAGTTCCCAGAGTCACTGTTGCTCATCAACTACTTTTTCATTGTTTGTGGAAACATTACAGAACAGAATTAAATAGCTGCTATATAAAATAAATCTTAAAACAAATTATACTATCAAGTTCAATTTTTACATTTTTTTTTTTTTTTTTTCAAATTATTTTATTAAATATTTTGTTGATATTGTTTATAGTATAAATATTTATTGGAGCGGTGTTGTTTATCTGTAAAGTAAATGATGTGTTGATATACTGTACATCAGTCACTCTGATCTCTTACAGTCCAGTTATTTATTTTTTAAATGACGAGATTTCAGATTGACTGAATTTAGATTGAATGTTTTCTCTCAGTTGAAATGTATAGATTGATTGAGGTTCAGATAAAGTACAGATGAATAAGAGCGTAACCTTATCTTGATTGAATGTGTTGTCCTGTCAGCAGTCTGTGTGGCGGTGGAGTGAGTGATCCTCTGTTCTCCTGCTGTGATGTTTTTCAGGAGGATGAGAAGTTCCTCACGGAGGTGTTCGCTCAGCTGACGGATGAAGCCACGGAGGACGACAAGAGGAGAGAGCTGGTACTGCACTCATCCGCACCGCGCACACATTCAGCCATCGCACACGGCAGCGTTTCACGCCTGTCCCCTCTTACATCCACAGGTTAACTTCTTCAAGGAGTTTTGTGCTTTCTCACAAACACTGCAGCCACAGAACAGAGACGCTTTCTTCAAAACGCTGGCAAATCTGGGGATTTTACCTGCCTTGGAAATAGTGATGGTGAGTGACTGCAGGAAGCTGTCCGTTTACAGTAAACGTCCTGAAGTCTCTGCTGTGGTCATAGATGTGAGTGTTCTTTTGAAGGGCATGGATGACGTCCAGGTGAAGGCCGCCGCCACGGACATCTTCTCTTACTTGGTGGAGTTCAGTCCGTCCATGGTGCGAGAGTTCGTCATGCAGGAGCCGCAGCAGGCCGATGACGTGAGTACCAGCTTCACCCTCACACCAGATGAGTTTATTATCAACTGTAAACCTGAGCAGAAGACAGGAGACGTGAAGGGGGTCAGGAGTGTCAGAGCAGAAGTGTGGATGTTTGAATACTAATAACTTTAATTACAGGTAACAGGATTCATGAGCGGCAGGCGTTTCATGTAGCTCAGCACAGGCTCGTTCTCAAAATCTGCGTCTTTAGTGTCTGTGACGGATCGGTTGGTGTTTAAGGCTTTAGTGGCGCTCAGTTTTTATAAAGATTTCACCGTTCAGTTCTGATTCAGGACTTCATTCAATTGGATATCGGTTCATTTGGAAATTACTTCAGGTAAACGTCCCAAAAATAAAAATTGACATTTACACATTAACTTTTGTTCATCTTAGAAACAAAAAAGATATTTTTAATATTCCCCCATCATTTTGTCCATCTATTGAAAGACCATGCAACAAAAATGTCACACATTAAAAAGTTCATAAAGAGATCGTCAGCGTAATCCATATGATTGGAGCGAATCTTCTGAAGAGACGTGATCGCTTTATATGATGAACAGATGTGTTTGGGCTTTTATTCACATATGAACTCTCACACAGAACTGAAGCATGGAAACAGAAACTGTGCTTTTGATCAGTGTTTACTAAGGTGAATATTAATTACAGTTGAGAAACTCTGCTCTGGAGACTCACTTCATACATTAATATTAGAGGTTGAAATTAACAAGAGTCCAAACTATTAAACTCTACTATTATCTTGTTTTCAGAAATAATAATCAGCATTTAAAGTTGTATACAAAAATGTATTTGCAGATAAGGCAATTTTTATATCAATTTACTAATTATATTCATCCGTTTCAGTCACATGACTCTTATTAAGCCAGGAAGTAATAATCATGAATACAAAAATACGTTGCTGAAATATAATCATTTAAACGGTGGCTCTTTATTCAAACATAGATTAAATAAGACATCACTAACACTGTGTAATACAAAAAGTGTTTAGTGAAGTTTTGTTCCCGCATCAGCTGGGAACGGCACAGACTAAAAGATGGATCTTGGGATTTAAGAATCCATATGGAGGTTGTTCAAATGAAGTGATGGTGTAACAGTGTCACTGACGGCTGCTGTGTGTGTTCAGGACGTGCTGCTGATTAACGTGGTGATCAAGCAGATGATCTGTGACTCGGACCCTGAGCTGGGCGGTGCGGTGCAGCTGATGGGGCTGCTGCGGACCCTCATCGACCCCGAGAACATGCTCGCTCCGGCCAGTGTGAGTACTGTGTGCTGACGACACTGGTGACTTACAGTCTGAGCTGGAAATCTGCCCGTAGAAACTTGACGCACATTCACATATGCTATGGCACTGTTAAAAACTTGATTCTGATTGGCTGACAAACTGTCTGAGGGTTGATTATTTGCTGTTTATCATCATGTTTTTATTCATAGTTTAATGCCAAGAACATACATGACTGGAAACGAGTGCATATAGGCTCTCAGGACAGTTCTTACATCACATCATATCAGGAATATCAGAAAACAAACACTTCAACACTCAGCGTTATGTTTTATGTAAGCACAAAAAAATCATGACTGTCATCAATTTTGCTTCTGAGACTCTAGAAACTAGTGAAGATGACTCCATTTACGGATAAACATCCTCACTGATTTCTCTGTGTGTGTGTGTTTGGACAGAAAGCGGAGAAGAGCGAGTTCCTGAGTTTCTTCTACAAGTACTGTATGCATGTGCTGACCGCTCCGCTGCTGGCCAACACCGCCGAGGAGGACCAAGGTGAGACACTGACCGCAGAACTACAAGAACTGAGCCGCGTGTCATTCCTCTCATATTGACATGTCTGTTTTCCACAGATCTGAGCGAGGGATCGGCTAGAGTCAACCCCGTGTGTCCAGGTACACGTCCGCTCTCGCCTGACCTCACACATCTCACGTCACACGCGTGTGCTCTGCTGAACGTGTCCGTCTGTCTGTCTGTCTCAGATAACTTCCAGACGGCGCAGCTGCTGGCTCTGATCCTGGAGCTGCTGACGTTCTGCGTGGAGCACCACACGTACCACATCAAGAACTACATCATGACTAAAGACCTGCTGAGGAGAGTGCTGACGCTCATGAACTCCAAACACACCTTCCTGGCGCTGTGTGAGTATCGCTCACTTTCTACACGTTGATAACAGATTATGATAGTGGTCGCACATGAGCAGAAATTCAGCAACAACTCTACACAGGCGTGTGCTAAAGAGGCCTTGTTTTTAAAGAGGATCTATTATGCCTATATATTTTGTGCAGGTGCCCTGCGCTTCATGAGGAGGATCATTGGACTGAAGGACGAGTATTACAACCGCTACATCGTGAAAGGAAACCTGTTTGAGCCGGTCATCAACGCCCTGCTGGACAACGGCACCAGATACAACCTGCTGAATTCGGCCATCATCGAGCTCTTCGAGTTCATCAAAGTGGTAAGAGCCGCTGTCTGAGAACAGGCCGCGCTCCTGCGATCCGCTCGCGTCTGACCGCTGTGCTTTCGTTCTCAGGAGGACATCCGGTCTCTCATCGCACACATCGTGGATAACTTCTACAAGGCGCTGGAGTCCATCGAGTACGTGCAGACGTTCAAGGGTCTGAAGGGCCGCTACGAGCAGGAGAAAGAGCGGCAGAGCCGAGGACTCAGCAGGTGCCCGAATACGCGTTCATTCTGAGAGAACGACTGCCCTGATCGTGTGCTAACAGGGGAATGATCCTCTTACAGGTACCGCAGGGACGCACGCTCGTTTGAGGAGGACGAAGACATGTGGCTGAATGATGACGAGGAAGAGGAGGATGTCTCTGACACTGGCTTCGAGAAGAGCAAGAGCGACTACGGGAAGTTCATGGAGAGCGAGAAAGGTATTTGTGCTTGTATAATCAGGGAAATGTAATCTGAGTCATTTTCAGGTCTGGATACGCATGGAAAAAAGAATGCAAAAACATTTGCGTGGTCTGCACTGCGCCAGAGAAAATAAAAATACTCTGACAGTACTACATATTGATTTTGAAATGGAAAATGTTTAGGAATCCTGATATAATCCACTGAAGCAGTTGATTTTGTCATTTAAAACACTGGAGCCATATGATTTTCATGATTTCTATGATTCCTGCTGCTGAATCTACAGCGCCACATGCAACAAGAGAACAGGTTTAATCTGAGCACTTTCCAGCCCTTCCTGATCAAACACACCAGATTCAGCTCATTACAGGAGACTAAAAGAGTCGTCTCTGCTGCCGTGGCGCCAGGAACAGGGCTGGAAAACACTGCTGTAGTCTGAAGCAGGAAGGAGTTCTGTGTGGTGTCTTCCTCACACATGTCTTTCCTCTCGTTTCAGCTAAAGAAAGTCAAGACAAAGAGAACCAGCCCAAGCGCACAACGACAGGCAGCTTTAAGTTCACCTTCTCTCATTCGGCAGCGGCGGCCAACGCAAGCAACGGCTCCAAACCTCCACCCTCATCTTCCTCCAGCAGCTCCAAACCTGCAGCGCCTCCTTCTGGCCAGACAGCACGGGTGCGTCTGCACATCTCCATAAAGATCACGTACTTCTGTTTTCCAGCACAAATATCTAAACATTGCTAAATCAAGATACATTTACTGGAGGAGCAAAATGACTGAAGATACTCGGTCTTGTTTACCGAAAAACTGATCAAAATTGAGTTTAAGCTTAAAACAACAAATTTCTGCCAATGGGGTAAGAAAAATAATCTTAATCCAAAGGGAAAATGATGATATTTGTTCTTGTTTACTGAAAAACTGATGAAAATTGAGTCTAAGACTTAATATCTTCAGTCATTTTTCTTCTCCAGTAAATGTATCTTGATTTAAGAATGTTTAGAAATTTGTGCTGGAAAACAAGACAGAAACACTGAGAAAATTTTTTTTTTATTTTTTTAAATTTACACAACTTCACTCTTATTCATGTCTAATATGTCAAAAACTCAAAACGTTTCATCTCATCATGTTCATTTATAAATCACATGAATCATGTAAATAATGGAAGGGGTGTGACGAGATCTCACGAGATTAAAATGCAACAAGATTTGTCGTCGAGGAGAAAAGCTGTCTCGTGATATTGCTTTGACAGAGTGTGAATTTAGGATAGAATATGCCACCGCTACATTCACATTATGCCTCCACTGTCGTTTTGCTTTTTATAGAAATAAAAACTGTTTAATTCAGTTGGATAACAGTAGCTTCATTCCCATCCAGCTCATCCAACACGAGCTGCAGAGTCGTACGTAGTGCAGCAGGAATCAGAGTTCACTGATCACGTGATAAGATGACTGACGAGACCATGGCGAAGGATTGGTTGCACAACAGAGCCTAAGCGTCTGATAAACGTCTTGTCTTGTAGAAGCCGCTCCCTATTCACAGAGTACGCGCGATCACAAAAACGAAAGTAAAACACGATTTCAATACCCCACATTTTGAGAGCGGCTCCCTGATGCGTGCAAATATTTCCCAATATGAAAGCGATCTCAGGCTGGGCTGTGTAGCTGTAACCTTTACTCAGCTCTGTGTCATGCTTGAAGAAAAATCTGCTCTCTATTTGCACTTTGAATATTGAGAGAGTCCTTTGATTATGGTTGCACTTATTGTTTGCACTAAATAAGACTAAGAGAAAACTGTTACTAATTTCTTTATACAGTTTTTATTTCTATGATCAATTTGTGGAAATGAGTTCAGTTAGGAGGTCAAAAGTTGTAGAAGCTCATGAATCATGTACAGTAAGGTCTGAAGAGACTCGTGAAGAGAAGCAGTCAGTTGAGTTTGACAAAACCTTTTACAGTGCTTCAGTATTGTTGTCTTTTACTGCATATGATAATTCATACTCAGAAAGTAGAACTGAAATGACATTCATTACAAGATGATTAGTTAACATTTTAAATGCACCTGCAGACTTTTTTGTCATTGAGGATTTCTTAAAAACACTGTAAAAATCTCAACTCGTTCTCGTGAGCTAACTGTCTCGAGTCGTCACACCCCTAAATAATAGCATATTTTAGATTCAAAGCGGTGACGTTTCATAAAGTTGAGCATTTTACATCACTGGATATTTCTGTCAGTCGCTGAACATGTCTGTCATAAAATAGCCGTCAGATATTAATGTTTAGCTACTTGGGTCTCTTTTACCGTTAACTAAAGTGTTGCATTGGATTCGCACTCGTCTTCTATGGACCGTAAGCCCCGCCTCCTTGATTTGATTGGCGGTCTCATTTATGTTGATATTGACGAGCGCTGTTAGATCGCCGGTGAGGAGCTTTTAAATCTTTTAGTCCTCCTAACATCAGTCAGTCATGGAGCATCCAGAATATCAAATATTGGGGGACAGTTTGTTCATTTGTCATCATTGTGTGGGACTGTGTTCCTCTCAGTGTGTGACGGTGACGGCCCTGGTGCACACCGTTTCTGACGCTTGTTCTCTTCTAAACTGCCTGTGTTCTTCAGACTGGACTGGTGGGTCTGGTGGATTATCCAGATGATGAAGATGATGAGGAGGAGGACGATGACGAGGAGCAGTCGCCACGCAAGCGGCCTCGTCTGGGCTCATAAAGCCGTCTGCAGTCACGTGTCCGCTGTGCCCGGCCTCTATCTCCACCCCACCTGATCCAGAGGAGCGCAGGGAGCCAATCACAGCAGCAGCAGCAGTCGTGCAGCAGGGGCTGATGGGAGAGGCTAGCAGGACTAGCCGCACTGATGAACGCTGGATTGGCTCAAACTCTGGGACTGAAGAGCTGCTGTAACGTGGCTCAAGTTCAGCAGGCTACTTCCTTTTTTAATTAATTCTTCTGGACGTTTGTGATTTTTAATGATTGACAGGAGATCTCGCCGGTGCCGTGTTTAGCGCGCAGGTGAGGCCGTTATTAACCTTTATAATCGGATGTCTGTGATTCAGGCTAGGATTTGCAATGTTGGTTTTTAAAACATTAAATTGCAGTACGAGGAGTGTTTGGTGTGTGTGAGACTGATCTCAGATCAGCTCTGTCCAGAGAATACGGCGCTGTTCCTCAATGACTTTCACAACCTTAGACTCAATATTATTAGCTGTTTTTGTTTTTCCCCTAATTTTTGTACAATTTCCTACTAGCACCATCTCCGTTAAAGAGCATTTGTATAAATTTGATATTTTTTACAATTTTCAGATTAAATTTGGTCCTGCAATTAAACGAGGTTGTTTGTTATTTTGTGTTTGAATGGATACAGAGGGTCAGTTCACATTCTGTCATCAATGCTGCGTCTGTGGAGTACGCACTATATTGGGTTTGAAACTCACTGTGCATTCATTAAAAAAGCATGTTCTGTACAGTATAAATGAAATTTGGACGTACCCATCTGCCACGTTGTCATTGTCATGTGACCTATCCTCTCCAATGGACTCAAGGGATAGTAAAGTGTCCACTTCAGAATCTCTCCAGAAATAGCAAGTCATACTTTTCACCTACAGTTTGAGTACTGTGAATTCAGACATGCTACTCGGCTCACATACGGTTTTTCACCTGCTATATAAGCAGGCATATTCGAACGCAGGGTAGGGTTCATCTTGTATTACATCTTGTCAAAAGATATCTGTTTGTCTGGTGTGCAAACCTGTCAAAGTCTCGTCTGGTTCCTCAAGACTCTATTAACAGCCTTCTGTCCGCCTGAGAGTCGACTGTAAAGCCAGAGAAGAGCAGAAGCAGCAGATGAAGTGATGATGATGATCAAAGAACAGAGTTTATTGAATAATCTTAGTTGCGTGTTTCAAAGTTCAGACTTCATCTCGATGTTACACTACTCAGTGCTCTGACTTCGTCTGACGCTGTTATTATAAATAAAGTGTTGTTATACCAATGGAAAATTACTGCTTCACAACATCATCCTGTGACGATAACAACCTTGAAATGGACTTCTCTGATCTCCTACCCGTGAAGACAAACATCCCTTTACACCACACAGTCATAGGATTTAAACAATAGAAAAGAAATAACTAATATAAAAACATAAAATGACATAAATTAATAATAATAAAAAATATTAAATGATAAAATTAATTAATGATGTAAATCAAATAATAATAAGAATAAATGATAAATCGAATGACAACTACATAAATGACTAATAATTGTAAATGATTATGAAATTAAATATATAAAAACAATAATAAAATTATAAAGAAAATAAAACCAAAGTATGGTTGCTTTCTTAAAGTAAAACAGGTTATTGAAAACCCTTAGATCCTTCAACATACTAATTTTGTGAGAGGTTGCTGTTGGAAAATATTTTAGTAGTGTTTTAACAGTGTATACTGCACTGAATTAATTTTTGTAACGTGCCACTTACAGGCAGATTGTGTAACCTAGTATGCTTTCTTTTTCATTACTTTTTTGCAAAAGAAGAGTTTCCTGAAGTGAATTATTTGTGGTCAGTTTTGTGGGGCAACTTATGACGCTTATTTTTATGCCTCAGAAGTGCGTCCCTCTCAGTGAAAATGAGCTTCCAACAAACATCCAACTGCACTAGTCAAACTGTAGTGCCACACCATGTTAAGGATCTATCTTCAACTGAAGACTTTAAAGTGCCCTATTATACTGTTTTAAAGGCTCCTAATGTTGTTTTGAGTCTCCTACAGCAGGTTCACATTCATACAAGGTCAAAAAACACTTTAATTTTCTCATAATATCCACTGCAGCATCAGCTCTTTTCTCTCAGTCTGAAACGCTTCGATCAAGGATTCGGTCTCTCTAAACCCCGCCTTTCTGAGAGCTGCTCTGCTCTGATTGGTCAGAAACCAAACGCTCATTATCATATCTGAATCTCAGCACTTGATTCGCAGTGATACGAACAGTAACGATGGCGTCGGTTTTACCGTATCTCATCAAAGTGGATTTGCTTTGGCAGCAGAAAACAGCGTCTTCTCGACATGAACGACACGAACCAAACTCTTCCACGCTGCGTTCCAAACAGGGTATATCACCCTCTGAAGGGCACTTCGGAGTGAAAACAATCATGGCCGCCATATTGAAGGGTCGTTCCAAACCAAAGTGCTCAAAATGGCCACTTCAAAGGGCCCTTTGCAATGAAGGATTTCGAAGGGTACAACTGATGGACACTTCAGGCCCCCATGATCCTTTGCACAGGGAAGTTGTTTGGTGTCACAGAATAGGTACAGTTCAATTTTACCTATAAATGTATGTATAGTAATTTTCTATATTACTGTAATATTTATACGAGTTAGATTTGGTACATTATTGTACTTCAACAAAAATACTTTACAGCTCCCTTTATCAGTCCATTCAAATGTTTCAAATACATAGACACAATATACATTATGATGTGATAAACTAAAAATAAATAAATGGATGAATGAATGAATGAATGAACTAACATTGCACAATCTACTCATCATTCAGAGCGTGTTTTTTTGGTGGGTCGACCAGCGTACAAAATGTGTGACGAAGACGCCTCCATGATTGTCTCGTTAAGATGACGCTGAAGTGCGTTCCAAAAAGAGTTTTTTGACCCCTTCATCCCTTCGAAGCTCTCACTCCGGAGGGTAAACCCTTTGAAGGGATTAGGGCGCAGGGATGATGTCCTTCCGAATGGAACACAGGGCCAGTCTCAGATACAACTACAGTGTTTGAGGGCGGGGCAAGGAGACGCTGTTCAGCCAATCAAGACCAGAGGCGGGCATTATGCAAATCTGATTAAATTAGACCAAAAGAATGATTGATTTGCAGTGTCTAGTTCTGATTCTAAACAGCTGGAAACACAATATGATTGCTGAAGTATTATCAGGGGAAATGATTCAGGTCAGTATACGGTAATCTACATTCTCAGACGAGGATTTATCAAAAATATTTTATTGGGTCACAGCAATATTTCACGAGCCCAGTAAAAAGAGTTTAGTGCTGCTCTGGGGCTTACACTGAATGAGGAAAACCCAAACGAAGAGCTGGTTGCTGATAGCTGTAGTCCTGCTAGTGCACACATGGAGAACACACCTCTGATCCTCCGTTCAGGAGAAGGGAAGGGGGAAACGCTCTGAAGGACAGATCACTGCACTGACAGATCCAAACCTCCGGCGACAGACGCTGCGTCAGGTCAGTGTTCCTGGTCAGCGCTGTTTCGCTGACTGAACACTGAATCAGCGTTTGTCGGCTCATAAATGTCTGAGAAGTACTGTAATCTGGTGATTGTGCTGTCTGTCGGTGCAGCGTGAATTGGCCTTAACACCTCACACGTGATTGTCAGGTCACACCTGAGAGAAACCCTGGGTGTGCAGATCACTGACGCCTCTGGCTGACAGGAACATCCACAAAAGCTTTCAAGATCTGCCGTGACTGGACTTCCGGAGCCAATCAGGAACAAGCCTTCTAATGACATGAGTCTGTGAATGAGTCTCAGGTGAAGCAGCTGTTGATGTGAAATGTCATCATAGTTTTCAATCCCAGGCCAAGGTACGGAAAAGTGTGATGTACCTCTCAAACCCGATGACTTGGATGGATGTGCATGGACATTTCTTAATGTTTTCCTGAAGATTGGGATGTGGTTTTATCAAATAGTTCCCTCATACAGATGTCCTTCACTCCTTCTCACTCAGTTTAAAGCGAGATGTGACAATACTGCAGAACCTAACCAGCTGTGTCTTATGCCAGTCATTGGTAAAACAACACACAGACACTTCCATGATCCAAAGTCGGCTAATTCAGTTTGAGAGGTCGTAAGTAAAACTTTGCTCAAATTCTTTTTCTCTGTTTTCTAAGTACTGGTTCTGTTGCCTGTTCTGCATGACATGCTTGATAAAGCGGCTCCTGTGTAAAACTCTTGGATCATGATTACGTGGTTGCAGCTTCAGACCGTTCATGTAAATATGCTAAACGATTATCAGCGTCAGTCCAGTTTAAAGGCCGATCCCCTCTCACCATCAACAAGAACTGCTTTAGAAGCACTGGTTAACCTGAATCAATTGACTTATTGTCTTATCTTGCAAGAAAACCAAGTCATTTGATGTGTTGATGTGAGAGATTCTTGAACACCTTCCTCAACTTTCAGACACAGAAAGGCGTCTGCTCTGTGGTGAACCAGATACCTGTGGTTGTGATGTATGTTCTCTCTCCAGCCTCAGGTCTGTGTCGTATCTTTGCTTGCAGGACGAGTTTGTGACTGCTTGAGACGATCGAGATCTTCAGGTGTGTTTTCAGTAGACTCTTCTCGGTTGCTGGCGGCTCTTCGTCAGGGCAGACGGTCTCCTTAGTGGCCTATCAGAAGATATCAAGGACGAGATTTATGCTTGTGACCCCCGGAGCGCTTTGATGATCTGGTTCATCTGGACTATCACTTTGACCTTTGACGGCGAGCCTGGGACGGGTGGCGGTCAGAACCGGCAGAACTTTCCTCTGTTCCCAGAGTGATGAGGACCATCTGACCCGAGCCGATGCAGACTGCAGATGTCTTCAAAAGAAAAGCAGGGATGGCTTTTTAACTCTTTCCCCGCCATTGACGAGTTTTTCCAGCAATCCCTGTTTTCTCTGTTATACGGTAGGGGGCGCTGTTACTCATCTTCTGAAAGAGTACAGCATCTCTGGATCAAAACAAGTGAAGATGATCCACGTAAGCCAGAACGAGTGGATGAAAGCATTGCTGATGCACATGTAAAATAATGCGATCATCAAACATTCAACAGCATATGAATCAAAACTGCCTAACGTTACTGAATGAAATGTTTCCTCTTTATGGTTCAACGACTGTGAAGTTTGATGGACTCAGTCTACTCCATCTGTGTTTTGATCATCGCTCTGAATCCCATCCGGATGAAGTCTTTGACAAAAAATATGATTTTCTCAGCTTTTTGCTTATAAAAATGTTGCCCTAACCCTAACTTACCCACATTCAAATGTTAATACAAAAAATAATGTATGAAGCTAGAATTAAAACACTGGCAGGGAAAGAGTTAAACAGCTCTCACTCCTCAGCACTCATCATCTCAGGACAGTGGGAAACTTTATGGGCTCCACAGAAGGGAGATCTGGTCCAGGTTTCTCACTGATCCATCACAGCCCACACCTGAGTGTGAGTACACCAGACAGCCACAGGGAGGAGCTGCTGCTCTATCAGTGCTTCTCAACCCTGTTCCTGGTGCAGACAGCACTGATCATAACGCTTCTGTCGCCGTGTCGTTGCTTGTGTCCAGTGTAGACAATGGTGCGTTTTCCATTTTTTCCCTCTCTGGATGTAATGGGTGGAGCTTGACCTCTTTTAGCTCCACCTCTCTTTACATGTAATGGGTGGAGCTTGACCTCTTTTAGCTCCACCTCTCTCTACATGTAATGGGTGGAGCCTGACCTCTTTTAGCTCCACCTCTCTCTACATGTAATGGGTGGAGCCTGACCTCTTTTAGCTCCACCTCTCTCTACATGTAATGGGTGGAGCTTGACCTCTTTTAGCTCCACCTCTCTGGATGTAATGGGTGGAGCTTGACCTCTTTCAGCCCCCCCTCTCTCTACATGTAATGGGTGGAGCTTGACGTCTTTTAGCTCCACCTCTCTCTACATGTAATGGGTGGAGCTTGACCTCTTTCAGCCCCCCCTCTCTGGATGTAATGGGTGGAGCTTGACCTCTTTTAGCTCCACCTCTCTGGATGTAATGGGTGGAGCTTGACCTCTTTTAGCCCCCCCTCTCTGGATGTAATGGGTGGAGCTTGACCTCTTTCAGCCCCCCCTCTCTACATGTAATGGGTGGAGCTTGACCTCTTTTAGCTCCACCTCTCTGGATGTAATGGGTGGAGCTTGACCTCTTTCAGCCCCCCCTCTCTGGATGTAATGGGTGGAGCTTGACCTCTTTTAGCCCCCCCTCTCTGGATGTAATGGGTGGAGCTTGACCTCTTTTAGCTCCACCTCTCTCTACATGTAATGGGTGGAGCTTGACCTCTTTTAGCTCCACCTCTCTCTACATGTAATGGGTGGAGCTTAGGGTTAGGGGGTGACTGGACCTCCAAGCTCCACCAATTACACCCAGAGGGGTGGAGCTGGACATTAGCTCCACCCATTGGCTCTGCAGTGAGCAGCCTCTCCATTTCCAGGACCCTAATTTTTTGTGACAGCACCACCTAGCCAATCAGGAGACCTGATTCAAGCCTGAAACAAACAGACCCACGGAAATGATTAGATCTTTATTATCTTTCCACGCTATTTTTAATGCAAGTGCAGCACGGCCATTTTCAAAAACAGTTCATTATGGTGCTTGATGATGTAAACTGGTTTTTATTTTCATATTATTTTAATTTATTATCATAATCATAAACACACTAGTTTAAGTTGGTCCCACACCGCGGCTAAACTGAAGTCTCGCACATACACAGACAATAACTTACTTCAGCGTTGAAAAATTAGGTCTTTCTTTCCAAGAAAACTGCATTTAAAACCAGAATAGGGGCTCATATATTGAAACAAATTAGGTTAAAGAGGGTTACCAACAGTTATGTTTTGGGTTATATTAATTAAATTTAAATAATAAAAACAGTAAATCATTCTAGGGTCCTGAAACTGCAGCCTCTGGTATTATTATATGAATTATATTATATCCGGTATGTTGAGTGGGTGAATGAAAGCGGCTGAAGGAGTGCTGACCCCTGCGTCTCTGGCCGTGTGTCGTCTGCACATCACTGCATCAGCAGAACCTGAACAACTGCAGAGCGACAGGTGGCTGACTGCCCGAACCATCTGCCACGAGTCTGTGAACATTACTGTGGGCACCTCTGAACATCTCCGCTCTTAATGTGCTTTAGATCATTACTCTACAGACACCAGCAGATCAACACGAGAGAAAGAGTTCATTATTTCCACGAGATCATGATCTTTATAATGAAAATGTGACACACGAGCATCTCAGATGATTATGCAGAAATGATGATTATACCCAACAAGAGCTTCCAAAGTTATTACCTCTTCAAACCATTATTACAATGTAAGATTTTATATTATTACTTATAAAGATCATTAGATTTTCTGTTATTGTCACCATAAGAGTTTAGTGAAATTACACCGTCACATTTAACACCTTGTTAACTTTTTATAATCATTGTTTCTTAAAATGAGTAATCAAAAACAATATCTCTATCACAGTGTTAATATTCTTATTTTAATGTATGAAATTGCTCAGAGACCACTTGATGTGAAATCTTTGTTCTTACAGTGTCTTAAGAGATGAGACTGACCTGGTTAGGTGTAATTGTGAAAGTTTACATATATAAATTCTTCTTAACATCATTTTATGTTCTCCAACTGCTGCTTTCAGACCATCATACAGCTATGAAGCACATACTGTACTTATCTGAAGGCTCTAACTTTTCTAAGTCATAATTTCTACTTAGTATGTCATAATTGCGACTTTTTGTCATAATTATGATGTTTAAATCATTATTTCGACTTTTTGTCAATTTAAATTTTTCATTTCATATATGACATCATAATTTTGGCTTTTTACATCATAATTTTGATTTTTCATATCATAAATATGATGGTATGTCATAATTTTGGCTTTTTATGTCATAATTTTGACTTTTTGTGCCATAATTTCTACTTTTTATCATAATTTTGATTTTTCATATCAATATGACGTCATAATTTTGGCTTTTTATATCATAATTTCTACTTTTTGTCACAATTTTGATTTTTCATTTCATAAATATGATGGTATGTCATAATTTTGGCTTTTTATGTCATAATTGTGACTTTTTACATCATAATTTCGACTTTTTGTCAATTTCGATTTTTCATTTCATAAATATGACTTAGTATGTCCTAATTTTGGCTTTTTATATCATAATTTTGACTTTTTATGTCATAATTATGACTTTTCACGTCATAATTTCACATTTTTAATTTCATAAATTACTTAGTATGTCATTATTTCAATTTTTTGTCAATTTTTTAAATTTCATAAATGTGTCATAATTTGTTTTTTATGTCATAATTATGACTTTTTACGTCATAATTTCACATTTTCATTTCATAAATGACAGTATGTCATCATTTCAATTTTTTCATAAGTTTTAATTTCATAAATGTGTCATAATTTTTACTTTTTATGTCATAATTATGATTTACAAAAGCATTTTTTTGTGTGTGTGGCGAAAATGATGTGACTCGCAATCATTAGTAAACAATAATGTAAACCAGTTATTGACCTGTACCTGAAGCCACGAGATGTCACTAATGATTCATTTGACAATTAAGATCTTCATATTGTTTCTATGAACTCATTATCAATGAATCTTTTTTGTTTTATCATAATATACTGCCGTACTATTTCTTCACTGGAAGCTCCTGTCACTGTGTGTAAACACTTCTCTGACTTCTGTACTTTATGTTATGGTGTTATACAGGCTAGTATATACTGTGTGTCGCTTCATTATTTTCTCCGTGTCGGGTTATAACGGTTCATTATTTCACAATCTCGTGTCTGTGTCTCAAACGCAGTCAGAGGGTGTTTCCAGACAGTGACACTTCCTCCCTCCGGATGTTGCCTACTAAGGGAGCAGCAGGCACACAGTGGGCGTGTTCGCAATGGCACACTACCATACTACTCACAGGAAGGTAGTGTACAGTATGTATCATATCAGCTGTACCCGTTATGCGCATACAATACTGTATGAATGAAAGAAATATAAAAATGCAGTATTTATGTCTGAGATGATAACTGGACAGGTCATTTCGCATACTCCAGTTTATCCATTCCAGATGCCGTTTATTAGTGCGGTCTACGCAGTAGGGCGGTGTCATTCACGTTCACTTTATTTATTATTTATTGAATTTACAGTAGAGGAATACATAGTCATAAAAGCTAAATCCACATAGTCATCCTCGTTATGTGTGGCGGAAGTGGGGCAGTAAATCAGTGCCCTCGTTAGTGTGTTTGCTGTAGTACAGGCGGCGCTTTGTTTCAGTCACAAACACGCCCGTGTCCGACACACACACACGCGCTCGACGCGCCGCCGCGCATTTCCCGTTGGAAGCTCGACACGTCACGCCGAATCTAACGGAAAACAACGGCTTTTCATTCGGGATGAAGGGAGTGATCGCGCCGCGTTCATCTGGCGGAGAATAATCGCGAGGATTTCCTCACAGTGTGTCCGGCTGGATTCGGGCTCGGAACAGCAGGATTCTCCCGCATTCCTGCTGCTGGATGTGGATGAATATAATGCGATGAATGTCGACAGAATGAGCGCGCTATAAACACGCTCCCTCCCAGAACGCTCCCGCTGTATCCCCACCCGACGGACACGATGGATGAAGTTTTTACGCCTTTGTTGGATGATTTTCTGCAGTCTCCTCTGGTGTGCTGGGTGAGCGCGCGCTTCCCTCAGATCATGTCATCGTGTGTGTGTCTGCGGCGCGTTCATGTGTGTGTTTGTGTGTGCTTTCAGGTGAAGACTGTCTCTCAGCTCATCTCTGATGGATCTCATCTGTCGGACTTCATGACATTAGTGGACGGAGTTTATTTGAACGACATCATGATTCAGATGTGAGTAAAACCGATCGATGCGCTTTACTGTCCTTAAAGATCTGGACAATGCTTCATAATCCTCATTTACAGCTGCTCGATTCTTTCATTTAGGCTTCTACTGCTTTTTCTCATACATATATGTGTATATATATGTGTGTGTGTATATATATATATATATATGTATATATAATTACGTACAGTGTAATGTCATGTAAATCACTCAGCTCCTCTGCTGTTATAGGAGAGTCCATTATGCTGAATCATGTTATATTTAAATTATATCACTCACACAGGATCATCACAACTGTTATTAGGCCGTAGATGATCACATGACTGATGTTTGTGATTATGAGTGTCATATTGATTTTATACAACAGTTCAATAAGTCTGTAACACAAACAGTGCAGCCAATCAGAGTTGAGGATCACAACTAGCTGTTTAGTCACTAACTGCACACTTTCTAGCTTCTGATTGGTCGGACAGTGTTCCAGCTCAAATCCAGTGTAGCTTCAGCTCTGACCGGTTCATAGTCGATCATAATTACTGCTAAATATCAGCGTCCACTTCAGATCTTCATCATGCAATGTTTTAATGAATGTGTTTATTATGTACTGTCTGTTCAAGACACATGATGAGTTCAGGGACCCTTCAGTGACTGTAACACCAGCTTTAGTGAAATGTCACACAGTTATAATGTACATGAAATGATGTTTTGTGTGTGTGTGTGTTCACTGGCTGTCATCTGTGATGTGTGTGTTCACTGATGGATTGGTGTGTGTGTGTGATGTGTTCAGCTGCTGCACACACACACACACACACACACACACACACACACACACACACAAGCGCATGATTGTTCAGCTCATGTTAGCGGCGCAGGCGTCTGTGCGCAGCAGTGCAGGTGTCGCTACAGTTAGCTCATTTAGCTCTCTGTGGTCTTGAAACGCGACTAAATTCCGTGACTGTTTTCTGAACGCAGGGATGTTGGGATATTGATCCAGACAGTGCAGCTTTTATGATCCGGTGTTTGTGATAATCACAGCGCTGTGTTGTGTGCTGGTCTGGAGGAGTGTTCATTCACTGTGAGAGTGATGTCACATCAGAACTCGTCAGTAAAATAATCGCCATTATAATAACAGCTGTCACGATCGCTTAATTGTGAAAAGTGTTAATCACAGCATTATGTTTACTTCTGTTATATCCAAGATTATTACTTACTAGGGCTGTCCTTAGACTAAAGATTTTTCTAGTCGACTAGTAGTCGTTCATTTAAGCGATTAGTCGATAATCGCACATGTATATTGATAAACCATATAAATCATAATAATGAGCCTTTAATCGCCTATATAATACACAGCCTAATCAGCGCTCAAGCGCACGGATAAAGCTTGCAGCAGCGCACCGGCAGACGTAATGATTATGAATGTGGCATAAAAAAACAGCAAGGAGATTGTCTGAACATTTTAATAATTTACTGATAGTGTTTTCGGCTGTGGAGATGAAGTTGACGATGCTGATTCGTCATATCTGCAGCAGTGGACGCGCCTATATGCATGTTTCATATGGATTACATAATCTGAGAATATTTGTTCTCCACATGAATCGGTTGACAATCACTTGACATTTCAAGCATTCTGTAGATATGTTTCTCATGTCTGTGAGGCAAGAATACGCTGAGTTTTGGGTTATTTTTGTGACGCGCTCCAGACCGAGACAGCAGAAAGCACACCCTGTTTGTTTTCTTTATTTTACAAAAGCACAATGTTTTGTTGTTATTGTGAGCGCACACAAATAAAAGTAGACCCTTTATCGTTTCAAATGATGTATTACGCTGTATGACCAAAAATGACAGAGTATTTTAAGTTGTTCCCGCTGTTGTCAGGAAACTGTAACTGTAAGTGATCGCACCGGCGCCTCCATGTCGTGCAGTAAAGCGCGCTCTCCCCACAAACACTTGGATATGTGTCTAATAATAACACATTTATCTATGTTAACATTAGAGCGAGCAGCCATGTAAAGTTGCCACTACTTGCAAATGATAAGCCATATTTAGGGGCTTTCGCACCAGAGGAACCTTTTCATAGTTCCTAGAACTATTAGCGAAAGTACCCAGATTTTGCCGTGTTCGCACTGCAGAAACTGGGAATGATTTTAGTTCTAGGAACTCCTTTTCGGGGAACTAAATTAGCTCCTACTTCAGAGTAGGATCTAAACCAGCTCTATAGGAACTACCAGTGAGTGTACGTTGATTGGTCAAACGCACGTGAAACACCGGCACCTGCCATTTTAGATTAAAGCCCTGTACACCCACAGTTTATAGCCTATATATTTACTCCACAAACTAACTCTACAAACATGGAAAACAATGATAGATGGACCTCTCGAGTTAAAATCCAACGCAACGCTAATACTCTTTCATATACTTTCTTCTTTCTTTGTATAACAGTTCTAGCTAATAACGTGTTAGACAGGACTCTTAAACAGACCGTAAACTAATGAAGATGGAGAATGCGAGCGCCGTGTGCTCAGGCTCTGGCTGAGCTGTTCTCAGTGCCGTCAAAATAAAAGTGACAACAACAAGCGCAGCTTACGTCACTTCAGAGTTCCTACTGCCGGTGCGAATGCAACCAGGAAAACAGCCTTAGGGGAACATTTAGTTCTCGGGAACCACCCTGGTGGCTAGTTCCTATAATTGAGTTCCTAGAACTACCCGGTGCGAAAGCCCCTTTTGAGGTCGATGGATGATAGGCGTTTAATGTTTGGATTTCCTGCCCGACATGCTGTAATTACCACAAGGACCCAACGTTAACATCTGTCCCTCATGGACTGCATGACTTTATTTTTCTTCTTTTTTTTTTCTGCGACTAACCAAGAACTTTAACGATTAACGATTAGTCGACTATTAGGGGCAGCCCTACTACTCAGTGTGTTTTTGCAGTGTTGAGCGTTGTAGCCAATCACAGAGATGTGCATGAACGCAACGGCCAATCAGAGGAGTTTAAATGAGTCACTGCGCAGAAGAAATCTGAAACCAGCTGAGTTTCATTCAGCACATGTTCTGCGCACTCGTGAATCCTCTGATTATAATCAACACAGTGCAGAGATGTTAATAAGAGACTGATTGTTCGGTGTCGTCTGATTCGTTGATTATAACGGGAGTTTTAATTGGGAGTGCAGAACTGAACTGATGTGATTGACAGCTCCAGCGCTCTTTGATGGCTTTCTCCCTGTATAATCCATTCACAGTTTGAAGAATAGTTTGTTTTGGACCCAGTGTATACTGCAGAGTTTCAGGAGTGTCACTGCATTTAAATCATCTAGAGACGGGTAAAGTTGAACTTGAGTGTCATGTTTAAGAATGTTGTCATGTGTGAGACGCTGTGAAAGACGTGAGCACAGCGGTCAAACACGTCCGTCTAGCGCATGTAAAACAATGCAGCGCAGTGCAATAAATAAACGCATTCGATGTGAACGGCTCCTAAACCGTTTGTTTGATGTCACCTTAGAGACCAAAGATGCATTATGTATTTGAAACAGCGCTCTCTATGGGCCGGTGTGGATGTGTGATCTACAGTAGTGGCCAAAAGTGATGTTCAGCCGAGGAAAACTGACATCTTTGCCCTTTATTCAGATATTATTAAAAATGTGTTATAGATTTTTTAAGCATATTGTGTAGTTGTGCTTGGAGTCGATTGTTTTATTTGTGATAATAATGCAATGAAACATGACAAATTGTGCGACATAATTTTTGTCCAGGCTGTCATACAAAGAAATTATGAACACATGCAAAAACAAGAGAGAACCAACCAAATATTAATAACTGATCATGTTGTAGTCAATGTTTGTGTTTTCCTGTCAGCTTTTTGATCTTCTATGCTTTTTTTTTTTTTTTTGCATAGTAAAATAAAACCTGTAGCCTTTTTTGCCTAATTTTGTCAGATAAACACCTTAACCAAGTTTAGTGTTTTGTTTTTCCTTCATATTTAAAATATTTAAAAAATTGTAAATATTTTCCTCATATTTTGATGGTTTAATCGAACTTGTAGGGTCATTAAAAACAAATCTCTCCGGACGTCACTTTAGCCACTGCTGTACATAAAGAACATGACATGGGTAATTAGGTTAAATAGCCAAATTAATCTGATGGTTAATTAGGGCTGCAAGATTATGAAACAAATCATTATTGTTGTAGTGTTGTCCAAAGTACTGACTTCGGTACCAAGTTGGTACTGAAATTTTAAAAATGTGACGTTTTGAGCGCTGTTGAGTGGATTCGTAAACGCCTCTGATTGGCCATTGTGTTCACATGCTCATCAGATACGTCTGTGATTGGCTACAATGATCAATGCATGGGAGCGTTTGAAAGCAGCGGACGGTCCACGATAGACGCCTGCTTTCAAACGCTCCTGTGTGTATCTGTGTTAGCGCTCGGTGAAGAGAGTCATATGACTATTGACAACATGTTTTTGAAGCGTTGATCATTGCAGCCAATCACAGATGTATCTGTTGAGCATGTGAACACAATGGCCAATCAGAGGTGTTTATGAATCCGCTCAACAGTGCTAGGGGGAAATGCTGGTATCATCACATTTTTTAAATTTCAGTACTTACCTGGTACCGAAGTCGGTACTTTTGACAACACTAAATTGTTGATTATTTCCCTTGATATTATAATTGTGGTTGTTAATGTTGATGAATGGAGTTTACATTAAAATACTGCAGAAACAGCCCTAATATACCTTCTGCTAATTGACATTATCACTAAAAAAACTCACACAGGGTCATTTTTGCGTTTTTTGATTTTTGTGCTCATTCTAGCTGTATTCTGATACGCGTCTTCACACAGTGAACAATCAAGACCTGTTTGTGTTTGTTTTTTACAAAGTCAATGACATACTTGATAATGTCAGCTTCTACATCATAAAAACAACAATTATGAGTGAGTGTGTGTGTGTGTGTGTGTGTGTGACTGGATGATGATGTGTGTGTGTGATTGTTTTGACTATACTTGTGAGGACCAAATGTCCTCACTTATATTGTGAAATACTTTCACAACCCACTAGAGAGGACATTTGACTGGTCTTCACTAGTTTAAAAGGCTTATAAATCAACCAAAAGATGTCTTTATTTAAATCTGTTATGGTCACATGTTTCTGTGATGGGTAGGTTTAGGAGTAGGGGTTGGGTTAGGTGATAGAAAACATCATTGACCTGATATAAAATCAATGGAAGTCTATGCAATGTCCTCAATAAGATAGCAAAACAAACCTCTGTGTGTGTGTGTGTGTGTGTGTGTCTGTCAGAAGTAGGTTAGTCACTAGTGCTCGGGGCTGTGTGTCATTGTGTGTGTATTGACTGATGGAGCTGCATGTCAGTGCTGTTAATGACAGTGCTGTTAGTGTGTGTGTGTGTGTGTGTGTGTGTGTGTGATTACAGCTGTCCATGTGCTGTTTCAGTGTGTGTGAATGTTGCACACACACACACACACACACACACACACACTGGTGCAGTCATCATTATGAGAACTTTCCATTGGTGTAAGGGTTTTTATACTGAGCTAAACATATTTTCTATCCCCTAAACATAACTCTCACAGAAACTTTCTGCATTTTTTAAATAAAAAATAGATTAGTCTGTTTTTTTATCAATTTGAATTACAGTAACTGCTGGATGTGAAACCTCAACACACACTACATTATGAGCACACTGATAATGTAGGTCAAACCAGTTCACACACACACACACACACACGCTGTCAGGCGTGTGATGGCAGATGAAGTGTGACATGAAGCCCACTGAACATGAATCAATGATGATCAGGTGATGAAACCAGCACTCAGACACACCTGACCAATCACAGACACAGGCCGTCACGCCTCATACACACATCACATCACATCACATGATGAGAGCAGAGGAGCACATTCATGTGATGGCAGTAACAGAGCTGGACGTAAGTGGTGTCACATGTGTCTGTGATGTCAGTGTCTGCATCATCTCCAGCATCAGTCATGATGTCAGTGACCGTCTCTCTTCTGATGACTGTGTTTATGTCTGTGATCATGACAACATCACTCCTTTAAAACACTGGACTTCCAGCTTATTGCAAATTTTCTATTTATAAAGAAAAAATATTTTAGTGGACAAAATATGAATGTAAAGATATGATGTGGAAGCTTGTTTCTGCCAGGGAATAAAAAATAAAAAAGGGTAACTGTGACATTATATCCCAAAATTCTGACTTGTGACTCTCTAACTTGTCACAATTACCTTTTTTATTCCGTGGCGGAATTGAGCTTCCATATAAAGAAGGCTTGACAGCTGATGAGAAATATAAATACATTGCTGTCGGTAGACAAGTGTAAATGTGATGATGAGTGATCATGTGATGTCTGTCGTGACAGTAATCCGCAGTCGAGCGTCCAGAGACCCCACAGGAAGGTGAACAACGACCCGACGCTGCGCATCCAGAACCTGTCCATCCTCGTGCAGCAGATCAAGAGCTACTATCAGGTGAGCGACACACTGATGGCCAACCAGTCAGCAGTTATTCATCAAACGGGTCACATGACTCGAGCTGGACGTACATGCAGTCGTGCTGCTGCATCTGACCGCAGAGGCTTCTGGGAGGACGTGACATGAGCACACATCAGTAGTGAAGAGTCCTGACCAGGGCTGAGAAAGTGTGATTTTTCTGATAAATACAGTCAATAAAACAGCTGGAGAACAATAATGTCACGTTTTACCTCAGAAAAGACATTCAATGACCATAAACTCAAAAAAATAACTCTAGAGAAGAGCGTTCTGATAAACATATGCACTATATTACACATTCATTATATTCATAAAAACTACTTAATGTGTAATTTAAATGTTTGTATGCAGATCAGTTGTTATTGTAACTGTAATGTTACAGTAATGACTGACAGGTTCCTGTAGAGTTTACAGCTTCAGAGAGATTTATTTCCTTGAGAAAAGCTGACATGAACTGAACCTAATATACATCCAAATGAACCGATATGGAATTGAATTAAAATCAGTATTGGAATTGGATCAAAGCGCAAGCTTTTAAATCGAAATTGTGAACTGAATTGCGAAATTTGTCAATGTCCAGTGCTAACACAGACTCGGCTCGACTCACCTGAACGTCTAACGTGTCATGTGACACACTCTTCACATCATCAGCACCTTACAGTGAACGCTGGCGTCGTTCAGTCCCTCCAGGAGTCTGTGATCAAAAGAATGAATGTAAATTCAACTATAAAGCTTGTATTTTCACACACACACCTCCAGTGTTTCTGCTGGATCAGCAGTGGTTCATATGACCCCTGTGCTTTAGGTCAAGCCTTCTGAAGTCATGTGACGCTTCACGTGAGATGTAATGGACCGTTGTCTTGTCTGCACGCGGCCGTACTCGCTTCCTTCAGCTGACGTGTGTCAGATTTGCTGTTCAGTCTCTGGACCGTGTGTTTGTGCTGCATTCCTGTCATAGCAGCCCCTGAGATGATGACTGGCGTGTTACTGCACGTCTGTGAGTGTGTGTGTGTGTGTGTGTGTGTGTGTGTGTGTGTGTTGATCTGCTGCTCGTGCACCAGGATGATCTTTATGTCATTCATTTTATGTTTACATTTTTATGCGTTTGGCAGATGCTTTGGATAAATGCATTTACATTCAAGGTACACATCCTAAGTCAGAATCGAACCCCTGACCTGTACTGTTGGAGCTGCAGGACGGCTCATTCTTCAGTGCGAGCGGGTGAATGTGGCGGCGTTGCTATGGAAACACGTGTGATCCTCACACAGCTGCAGCACACGAGCGGCTCTCGTCCTGGACTGACAATGAGTCGCTCACACGTGATCTCTGTGATTACAGCTGCTCTTAAGCACTGATGAGACTATTATCAGTTAATCTAGTAGCGGCGCTGACGGGACGGCTCAGACTCGTGTCCACAAACCCTTCAGCGACTCAAACTCAGGCAGAAGCAGCTGATGCAGTGTGTTAAATAACATCAACACACAATCTGGAGTTCAGATGGAGTTTAAAACATACTTAATATTCAGAAATATTTTCAGTTTGACTGAGCTGAATTGATCTGAATAACCACACTATTGTCTCCTGTAGAGCTGTACTCGTTTCATAATTGATGAACTTCACAACACTGACTCTGTTATGCCTGCGTTTCCTGCAGAGTTCGTTGTTGAAATGGCTTCAGAGTTTTCTAAACGTTGCTCCTGTCTGTGTGTCGGGCGTCCAGAGAAACTTTGTCAGTCACTACATTACTATAATATTAAAGATTAAAATTAAAGGGGTGGTTGATTATGATTTGACTTTTTTAACTTTAGTTAGTGTGTAATGTTGCTGTTTGAGCATAAACAACATCTGCAAAGTTACGACACTCAAAGTTCAATGCAAAGAGAGATATTTTCTTTTACAGAATTCTCTGTTTAAGGACTACAACAAACGGCTGGTAGGGACTACAACGAGCTTCTTCCTGGGTTAGTGACATCACAAACCCTAAAATTTACATAAACCCCGCCCCCGAGAACACACAACAAAGGGGGTGAGGCCATGTTGGGCTGCTTTAGAGAAGAGGAAGAGTTGTTGTAGTCGAGTGTTGTTGACATGCCGTCATTTTACGCCGGACTGCTTCACAAACGAGGGTCAATTCAACGCTGGATTTGCACAAAAGATTAACATGACGGCACATGCTAGTGGATGAGTTGAATCAACTCCACAGCAACTACATAAATTTATCCACTAACCGTTCAGAAACGTCTAAAAGTTGTAACTTCTTCCGACACACACCTAGGAGACACTTTCTTCAGCTCATACTCGTTGATCCCGTTCACTGCCATTATGAAGCTTGGATGCGTCAAGATATTTATTAATATTTCTCTGATTGTGTTCATCAGAAAGAATAAAGTCATATACACCTAGGATGGCTTGAGGGTGAGTAAAGCTTGGGCTAATTTTCATTTTAAACTGAACTAATCCTTTAACAACTGATTTGCACATAAGGGAGTTTTGATTATAATGCTTTTGTAATAATAACTTTTTAATGATATAATTATGTTTCTACTCCAAGTCGTTTATGGTCACTGAATGTCTTTTCTGAGGTAAATGTGACGTTACCGGATCATATTGTTCTCCATCTGTTTTATTGATGTCTTTCTGTGGTTGAAACACTGATTGATGGATCACATGAGACATGATTCATTTCAGTGTTGTTCTGTATCTGTATTCTGATGTTCATTCATGTTTATTTGCTGCTGTAGGAAGAGATGATCACTTCATGATCTGTCACACACATTAAAGACACAAAAACACATTTATTGACTGAATTTAGTGATGAAACTAACAGAATTTGAAAGCTGAGACATATCAGAAGTATGAAAGATTATTGGATGGCAGGAGCTACAAATAACGTTCGGTAAAGTTTTGTTCATGCGTGTGCTTGTCTTCCAGGAGACGCTGCAGCAGCTGGTGGTGATGTCACTTCCTGACGTGCTGGTGTTGGGCAGGACTCCTCTCAGTGGTGCGTCCAACATGTCACATTCAACACGTTATTACACCAAACTGCTTCTCAACATCCACTGGAACCTTGACATAGACAATTAAACAATAGTTAAACAATCATAGATGTTAAACAATGATATGTGATAAAAATTTAAATAATGGATCAGTGATCTAAATGATTCCCAACACAGATGTATGTTTGCTCTCTTACAGATTTTTTAGATTATTTACTGTCTTTAACATCTGATCATCAGTAATTAGGGTTTATCAGTGATAATCACACATTATTACTGGAAGAAATATTCACTACCCATGACAATCTCATTCTCACATTTAACCCCTAAACACACACCTCTGGTCTTTATGGATGTCATTCACTATCCTCCCCCTCATACATTATTTAAAGTTAGACATCAACCTTCTTATTATTCTTCAATCTATTCATTATAAACAATATAATAAGAAAAAAAATGAAAGAATGGCTGATTTCTAATGAATTTATAGGGTCATTAGTGACCCGAGGAATGTAATAGTGCACATATTTTTTCTGCGCAACAATAATTGAATCTCTGATGACTCTGAAGTGCAGTTCACCTGTGGCAGTGTCTGATACACAATGATGACGTGATGTTTCACTCGTAATTACTGCAGACATAAAACAAAACATGACATCAGCAAAACTTGAAATGACTCAGTGATTTACTGCAGAGCAAGTACTGTACGAATCAAATATCAGTGACACTGATGGTGGATCTGGTGAAGAAGCTGTCAGCGATCAAAATATTGATTATGAAGACGATAGTTTTGAGAATATGTTTGAGATGATGAATATGAGCCTGGGGAAATGAGCTCTGACGAGGACAGTGATGATGGGAAAAACATCTGCTCAAATTGAACCCTTCCATGTTCCAACAGTAATAAGCTTTATTTTATTCTTTTGAAATTGTTACCAAAATATCAGGAGAGTTTTATACTATTGCGGCAGTTAGAGATCCATCTGTGTATATAGATCCGGGTCGCTAAACACCTGAATATGTAATAATGACTGGTGAAACATTTGTGCATTTAAGGGTTAAAATGTTCCCTGCAGAAATAACTGACCTCTAATAACTGCTGTGACTAGCCGGTATGATTAAGACAAACCTCTGTCTCATAACAGAGCTGAACTGAGTTTGATGAGGTCAGTATGAGTGAGTGACCGTCATGACGCGCTGATGATGTCACTGCATCTGATGTCATAAAGATCACAACATCCTTTTTTAAAGTGGATGAACAGACAGTGCAGGACAAAGACAATTCTTGCATTTTTAATGCAATTTTGAAGATTTAAAAAAATATATATATACATATATAATATTTCCATTCAGAATAAGCTAAATTATAATAGAATTGTGCCATATATCTGAGTGAAACGGCCTCTCAAACAAGAACAGATGTAGGGCGGGGCTTGATTTGATTGGATGGTTGTGGTTTGCTCTTGGTCTTTAAAAGTCACAGAGTCCATTCAAATGTTGTGAATGTGAACATGAAAATTAGCATAATTTTGGAGAAACAACCCTCTGAAAGTGAGTGTTTTATTTAAGCCAGTGAAGGCAGTGCAGTGCTGTAGTCAGTGATGTCACTGCATGAGGTCATGTGCTGCGTCCTCAGCAGTGTCACAGGAAGTCCTGCACAGGAAGTGTTGCAGTGTTCCGACCCTCATTGTCCATGTCAGCCTGCGTTTCCTGTCAGGAACACACATTACAGACACCATGAGACTTGGTCGTAAGTCAGAGGTTCACTTCATGTTGATCTCTCGGCAGATCTTCAGTTCAGACATGTCCACCCAAACACCAGCATGTACCCTCATGTCATTGAACCCGTGTGACTGACTTTATCTCAGTGTTGTGCTTCACAGAAGAGAGAAAGTCATGAGGATGAGTGCGATCTGGCTGAACTGTACAGCTACTGTGTCATATTTGATACGTGAATTTCTAAAGCCTCTAAATGATGAACGTGATCTGATAAACCTGTCACTCAATCTCCTTCTGTCCTTCTGTCGTCTGATTGACAGTTTAGACTTTATCAAGTAAAAGTCTTTTAGTCTTTCAGCTCGTGCTTCACGTGTCTTTCTGCTGTCAAATCTGCGCTGGATTATATCAAGTAAACGTTTATATGCATTTTATGTAAGAATCTGCTGTACTGTTATAAAGATCTCATGATTTCCATTACAAGCATCAGATTTTCATCACTTTTTGTCCTTATTAATATCAGCATCTGCAGCAAATTGCATATTTTTGCTCGGTTTGAGTCTCTGAATAAATTGAGCTGTTTTTTCCTCCATATTCTCACTATATCAGACTATATGAGCCATAAAAGCCTGATGTATCAAATATGAAGCAAAACATAAAACACATGCAAATAAAGGTTCAATAAACGTTTCCATTTCAAAACGTCATATTTATTAGAGTATTGTTTGATATGTCAGGGCTGAAGGCGGCCGGATCTCGTGCGTCAGAGTTTAGCGTGTGTTTCTGTGATGCAGCAGCTGCTGATGTGTGTGTTTTCAGAGCAAGGACTGGAGGAGATGAGGAAACTACTGCTGCTGCTGCTGGGCTGCGCTGTACAGGTGAGACTCACACACACACACACACACACACAGGTCACATGATCATCACACTGCCTCTCTCTCTGTGTGTTCCAGTGCAACAGGAAGGAGGAATACATCGACAGGATCCAGACGCTGGACTATGACACGCAGGCAGCCATTGCCGCTCACATCCAAGAGGTCTGTGTCACATGACAACATGAGCGAAGCTCATTGAGCTGCTGACCTCTGACCCTCTGTTATGTGTGTGTGTGTGTGTGAAGGTGACCCATAACCAGGAGAACGTCTTTGACCTTCAGTGTGTGGAGGAGAGCGAGTCCGTCCCGCACGATAAAGACATGCTTGTCAGAGACCTGACCTTTAACCTCAAGCGCCTTGTAGACGAGAGAGACCAACATGCCGAGGTAACCAACACTCGCTACTGTATCAGTGTATGCGCTTAATCAATGACCATGTGACTCACTCAGGTTTATATTCAAGATACATATTCCACATCATTTGAATAAATGGCCTTACAGTACGACACACTCCTAAAAATAAAGGTTGCAAAAGAAGAACCATTTTGTTTTCCCAAAGAACTTTTCAGTGATCAGAACCATTTTTTTTCTTAGTGTGAAAAATATTTAAATAATATAAAGAAACTTTTTCCACTATAGAGGTTCTATGGATCCATCAACGCCAATGAAGAACCTTTATGTTTAAGTGTAAAGGGCTGCGCTGACAATATCAATTTCTCTATTTTAATTGATCTTCATTTTAATGATCTCGATAGGGATTCTTAAATCACAAGAATCGATCTTTTATTCTGTGCTGTTTTCAAAACTTCACCAATCATTATCACAATAATCTTTGATACTTTTGATACGAAACAGTCTCAGCTTTCAAATTCTGTCAGTTTCATCACTAAATTCAGTCAATAAACGTGATTTAGATGCTTTTAATGTGGCGTGACAGATCACTGTAGAATTTTTTTTGCCTTGAGAGAAGCTGACGTGTTGTATCTGATATATAAACACATTAATCAATATTAACTCAAAATCGGGAGCAGTTCAAATCAAATGCTTGTACATTGTAATCGACTCATGAAATGTGTGCCCTATTACAGTATGACACAAAACTAGTTTATTGTGTAGTGAAGAGCAGGACGACTGATGCTGCACTGATCACAGCGTTAGTACCCATGATGCTCAGCTGAATCTGTGTGTTTGTTCCTGATGTCAGACGATCGTGTCTCTGACTCTGGAGCGGGACTGCGGTCACGCGTCTCCTGCGGTCCACGCCGCCCCGTCGCCCAGCGAGTCGCCCAGCATGAGACGCACTGAGAGCGTGCAGCACCTGTCTGTGGAGCTGGCCGACGCTAAAGCCAAGATCAGACGCCTGCGGCAGGAGCTGTGAGTATCTGAGACATCAATTATTCAGCTTCCTCTCTGTCCGGAGACAATACTGACCTGACGAGCGCCAGGGGAAGTGCTTTAAATGAGGGGAAGTTGCTCTCAGGTGCATCACTGCTGCTTTACTGGAATCCATTAGAGAAGCTCATCGTGATTCAGTTCAGGGGTGTGTCTGCACTCTTAAAGTACTTCCTATTTCTCTGAATAAGCTGTGAAGCCTTTATATTCTGATGATCAAGCTCTTGTAGAGTTTAACAGTAACCGTAAACAGTGTTGGGGAAAGTTACTTTTAAAAGTAATAATAAATATAACTCAAAGTGCTTCACAAACATAAAATCAAATAATACAATCACACAATATCAATATAAAAATATTCAAAAACAACTATATGACATAGAATGTAAAATAAAGCATATAGTTTGACCTCAATATCAATATAAAATAAATAAAACAATGATAAAAGAATCAGAAGATAACATAAAACTGACTTACACACAACTTCACACCATATTATATTGATAAACAACTCAAGCTTAGTTACTTTTTATGAAAAGTAATGCATTACATTACACTTGCCTTACTTTTCCTCACCTGGGCTGGGCTTGCTTGATTTTTAACAAAAAATAAATAAATAAAATTTCTATTTTTGGCAAATGTTAAGGCCCTTTCACACCAAAAGTGAAATGAATAAGCCTCAGGCTGAAGGAAGTGCAACCTTACTCCTGATTTCTCTCAAAATGAGGACAAGAGAGGTCAGTCTATAAATGGGAAAACAAAATAACTAGCATTACTTTTTTGAAAAAGTAACTCTTGTTGTAAATCTAAAAGTAATGCGTTACTTTACTAGTTACTTAAAAAAAGTAATCTGAGCACAAATTACTTAACTTTAATTCTTATGCAATTAAAAGGCATCTGAACTGCTTCTGTGACATCCTGGTAACTCTTTAACGAAAACCCATCAATCATTTACATTCAGTTACTGTACTAATAAAAGCTGTTATCTAGCACCACATAATTACATAACCACAGTGAATAACTGTACAAGCTGAATTCAGGTGAATGCGCAGCCCTTAAAAGCATTAGTATTCAGATTTCAGAATGAGCATGTCGATATATTGCAGTGTCTCGTCCGTCCGCTGATCTGATGTTCACTGCTGTAATGAAGATGAACGTAACTCGCTCGACTTTAAATAATTAACCGTTTACATGCTCAGGATGTTTGTGCTGTAAGAAATGTACAGACTGCATATATAAAAATTGCCCTGTCTGAATGGGCAACAAATAAAGTTTTGACCTTCAATAAAATGAATATATAATGTTGGATACTGATGAGAAAACTACTAAGGTGCGACAGCGGTTGCGTTTACATGATCGTCAAGTGAAACGCCTGTTTTTGAAGTTGATTTCAACTCTAACATTTCAACTCTAATATCAATTCTTGTCTGAAACAAGTCAGATTAAAGCACATTAACGTAAAGACAACAGTAAGGTGTCCGTGGCTTGATTAGATGACCTTTGGCACATTGTACCGTATGCATGCAGAACATTTGCACGCAGTTTCCCGTTCAGGATGATTCTGCGCACCTTTAATGAGGCCGCGGCTGCGTACCTGCCTTCTGTTCTGTGTCTTTCACTGCAGGGTAAAGGAGGACAGTCTATTTTAATCAGTGTGCCATAAAAGAATCGCACAGTTCCACTTCCTGTTCCCCACAGTCACGCCACTGATCATGATGGAGATTCGTTTAGTTCCTGTGCATTTTATCAAACGTAGTCATCTGGTCTCTAGTAAAGTTAATTAGTAGATGTTTTCTCATCCAAAGTGTCTTACAGTAGGATTATCACAGCTTCGGCGGCTGGTGTGACGTCACAGTCACGTTACTGAAGCTGAATTAACCTCGCTGAGGCTTAAACCAGCTGCCCAGATCTTTAACCTGTAGGTCACACCCGCTTCTGCAGGCTAACGGTGTGTTGATGTGTTTCAGAGAGGAGAAGACTGAACAACTGCTGGACTGCAGGCAGGAGCTGGACAACATGGAGGCAGAAGTGAAGAGACTGCAGCAGGAAGTGAGACGTCACCTCACCTGTCTATCATATAAAAAACATGTTCCTGTGTGACACTGAGCTCAACTAAATCTCTGTGGTCGTAATTGCGAGTCTTAATGTGTCATGATTACAGTAAATCCTTTAACTAATTACATGCCACAGCTTTACACGTCCAATAACAGCTCAGCCAATCATCACGTGTGTATTTATAGATGCTGCTGTATCACTCTCTGATCCGTGGCATGATACAGTGATAAACAAACACACACGCAGCAGTCCAGGCTCTTGAAGCGATAGTTCAGCCAAAAATAAAAATTAAAATCATTGACTCTCATTTCATTCCAGACTCGCATGATTTACTTTCTTTTGTGGAATACAAGAAGAGAATGTTTGAGGAGATTTTATTCTGCTCTTTTCCATACAATGAAAGCTTACAGCAGTGGTTCCTGTATGAATATCTACATCCTTCTGCTGCACTGGTTTACCATTAACTCCCAGCCAGCGTTTGCCAGCCAGAGACAGCATTTTTGATCATTTTCACAAAATTTTCATGGCCCCCAGAATATTTTGTTTTATAAATATCTGAACATGCAATATATCCAAAAAAAAAAATTAAAATTTTATTCTAACTTGTGTTTTTTTTTTTTTTTTTTTCCAATACTTAAATGTGGGTAAGTTTTATAAAAAAGCAACATTTTGAACAAAAAGCTGATAAAATTGTTGTTTTGTCAAAGACTACAGCTTGCATAATCAAAGTTTTTATCGCTTGTTTCTGCTGCTGCTTCACCTGTGTTTTGATCCAGAGATTCTGAACTCTTTCAGAAGATGCGTGATAGCGCCCCCTAATGTATAACAGTAAAAACAGGGATTGCCAGAAAATTCCGTCAATGCCGGGGAAAGAGTTAATGTTAGATAATTCTGCATGTGGTAAATCAAAAAGAATATTGGATAAAATTATAAATATGATTGATCATCAGAGAACCCTGCCGTATATCTGTGGCTCTCACAACCGAAGGCTGCACAATGTTGTGGCATTTTCAATGAAAAATCATTGGTGTTTACTGTGACTGATGAGCAACATCTGAAATGTTGACCATTCCAATATAGCGGACATGTTGTGTCTGGAGCGGTCAGATCTGATGTGGTAAATACATATAGATATCTGCATGAGTCTGCCTAAATAATGGCAGAATTTTTATTTTTATCTATTCCAAAAATAGTTTTGTGTGTTTACAAAGATTGAACTTTGTTGTAAAAAGAGACACATTTAAAGAAGTACAAAAGTATAATTTGCTGTGTGTGTTTGTCAGAACCTGCAGTTGATGTGCGACGCGCGTTCGCTGCGGGCGTATCGTGACGAGCTGGACGCGCTCCGAGAGAAGGCCGTCAGAGTGGACAAACTGGAGAGTGAAATGATGCGCTACAAAGAGAAACTCCACGACATTGAGTTCTACAGGACCAGAGTGGAGGTGCGTTCACACGACTGTGTGTTCACGAGGGAATGCTGGGAATTCTGTGGCGGTTATTGATTGTGTGTGTTCACGAGGGAATGTTGGGAATGTTGTGGCGGTTATTGATTGTGTGTGTTCACGAGGGAATGCTGGGAATGTTGTGGCGGTTATTGATTGTGTGTGTTCATGAGGGAATGCTGGGAATGTTGTGGCAGTTATTGATTGTGTGTGTTCATGAGGGAATGCTGGGAATGCCGTGGCGGTTATTGATTGTGTGTGTTCACGAGGGAATGTTGGGAATGTTGTGGCGGTTATTGATTGTGTGTGTTCACGAGGGAATGCTGAATGTTGTGGCAGTTATTGATTGTGTGTGTTCACGAGGGAATGCTGGGAATGTTGTGGCGGTTATTGATTGTGTGTGTTCATGAGGGAATGCTGGGAATGTTGTGGCGGTTATTGATTGTGTGTGTTCATGAGGGAATGCTGGGAATGTTGTGGCGGTTATTGATTGTGTGTGTTCATGAGGGAATGCTGGGAATGTTGTGGCGGTTATTGATTGTGTGTGTTCATGAGGGAATGCTGGGAATGTTGTGGCAGTTATTGATTGTGTGTGTTCATGAGGGAATGCTGGGAATGTTGTGGCGGTTATTGATTGTGTGTGTTCATGAGGGAATGCTGGGAATGTTGTGGCGGTTATTGATTGTGTGTGTTCATGAGGGAATACTTGGAATGTTGTGGCGGTTATTGATTGTGTGTGTTCATGAGGGAATGCTGGGAATGTTGTGGCGGTTATTGATTGTGTGTGTTCATGAGGGAATGCTGGGAATGTTGTGGCAGTTATTGATTGTGTGTGTTCACGAGGGAATGCTGGGAATGTTGTGGCGGTTATTGATTGTGTGTGTTCATGAGGGAATGCTGGGAATGTTGTGGCGGTTATTGATTGTGTGTGTTCATGAGGGAATGCTGGGAATGTTGTGGTGGTTATTGATGATTATTATGTGTTCATGAGGTAATTCTGGGATTTTGATGGCTATCATGATTATATGTGTTCATGTAGGAACTGAAGGAGGACAATCAGGTTCTGCTGGAGACCAAAAGCATGCTGGAGGATCAGCTGGAGTCATTCAGAGCTCGATCTGATAAACATCATGAGCTGGAGAAGGAAAATCTGCAGCTTAAAAACAAAATCCACGACATGGAGATGGTGAGAGTCCATTAATGCAGCACTATATAGACCGATATTGATTTTTTTATAACTGATACGATTATTTGCATGTTTATGTACCTGATAAACAATATGCAGAACCATTATTTGTTTGTTTTATTTCTGTTTTTAACACAATTATATCAACAGCACTGAAATGAAGTTTTATTTAAAGGGTTAGTTCACCCAAAAATGAAATTTCTGTCATTAATTACTCTCCCTCATGTCGTTCCACACCCGTAAGACCTTCGTTCATCTTCAGAACACAAATTAAGATATTAATGAATGAAATTAATTAATTAATTAATGAAATCTGAGAGGTTTATGACTCGTCCATAGACAGCAATATAATTAACACTTTCAAGGTCCAGAAAGGTACTAAAGACATCGTTAAAACAGTCATGTGACTGCAGTGGTTCAACCTTAATGTTATGAAGAGACGAGAATACTTTTTGTGCGCAAAAAATCAAACAAAAATAATGACTTTATTCAGCAATCTCTTCTCTACCCCATCAGTCTCCTATGCTGTTTACATTGTAAATACAGTGCAGCACTTCCAGGTTTTACATTAGAACGCCGCCTCAGTATTGGCCGGCTCCTGCGTCAGCATCACATGCATACGTTGTGCTAATCACGTGAACAGCATTAAACTTTTTTTTATGTTTTTATGTGTCTAGATTATGAAATACCTGCTGACAGAGCGCTGTTTTTATCTAGGTGTTTATACTGAACTTATACTCAAATTGCGATCTCTTGGAGATAATAATTAATTTCCACAGAGCTGTAATTATTCACGTGTTTATTAGTGAAATAAAGGTTATATAGTAAATATGAATAAAATTTAGGGAGTTTTAAGCGAGTGGATCTTGTTAAAAGCTACTTTCATTGGCCAAGCTGGAGCATTCCTCAGCGACATTTTATGAGATTAATGATGAGCATCTCTAATGAGAGAATTAAGTTCAGCATGTTGATTTCCAACTTACATTTATTAATGGCTGTTTTATTTAATTCATGTAAAGTTACATCTTTATTGAGACATGACATGACGGATTACGTGACTCCTCTATTTCTTAGCACCAAGCTGCTTAAACTACATAGCATTTATGTAGCATTTATCTGTGAATCTGATATAACAAAACCAAAAATGCTGAAATATCAATAAATTCGGTTATCAGTCAATCACTACTATTATCCACAACTTTACCATATTACAAACAGAATGCATAACAATATACAGTCAAATAACACACACAGCAACGTCCAACCTAGCTACACTCAAAAGTGCCATAGATTCAGCCAGTGGAGGGAGCACTGTAAGTCTTAAGTGTGTCTGTAAGCTGTCTTATGCTGCTGAGTTTCCCAGCTCAGACTGGGTACTTAATTTCATAATTATAATAAAACAAACAAACAAAAAATCAAAACAAGACAAAAATATTCACTCTGTATGTATGTATTACTGAGTGTTTATTTTCATTTTCATCCACGTTTTTATTTGTAAAAATACTATAATACAATTATAGAACAAAATTAGTATTGGACGCAGATTCCCTGAGCACACACTGCTGTAGACAAACACACGATCAAATGGCATTTATAGTCATTAAATCTCTTTAACTCGTAACACGCAACCCCGGTATGTAGGGCACTATGATTTCTGTGATGCAGAATCCAGTCATAAAAATGGAATTGACAGAATTTGGCAAGTTTTGGATGAAAGTAGTTTTATGAATTCAGATAATTAGCTTATTCTTTTTGATTGTTAAAATTTAATTCAGCCATTAAAATGGAATCCAGAACAATTAAAACAGGAAAACACAGAATGCAGAAAACAGGAGAAACGGAATTTGAGAAAAAATAACATAGATTGCCTTATAGATTGTCTCCTCATAGAAGCAGATCTGACCTCATCGAGAAATGCAGCGTATTGAAACGAGCTGCTTCTCCATGAAATGAACTTCAGAAAATAAAGTGAATGAACAGATACATATACTAGGATGTGAAGTATCATAGTCGTGATGTATGATTGCATGGAGCCAGACCCTCTGTGCGCTGGGAGCTGACTGATGGCGTTGTGTTGCAGGAGCGAGACATGGACAGGAAGCGCATGGAGGAGCTGATGGAGGAGAACCTGTCGCTAGAGATGGCTCAGAAACAGAGTATGGATGAGTCTCTGCATCTGGGCTGGGAACTGGAGCAGCTCTCCAAAACCACACCTGAACTCACTGAAGGTACGCTGACATCATCAGCTGACAGATGGGATGTATGTGGGCCATGTTTACTCATAAATACCAGATTATGATGCTTTGCCAAGAAGGTTAACTGACCCAAATTCGGGATGTTTTCCCGACTTTGATGAAATCCGAGAACAGAGGCTTGCTGCATGTGTCCGTAGACGGTAAAAGTAATTCTTTGTGTGTTGGTGAGCGCAGTGCCGCAGAAATCTCTGGGTCACGAGGTGAATGACCTGACGTCCAGTCAGCTGCTCAAGCTGGAGAAGGAGAATCAGATGCTGCTGAAGACCGTGGAGGAGCTGAAGGCGTCGAGTGAGAGCGGCGTGCGCCTCCGACTGGAGAAAGACAAACAGAAACTCAGCCAGCAGGTCAGAGTTCATACCGCCGTCCACTGAGTCTCAGCACAGTTCTCAGTAATACTTCCTAAGATGTGTTTGAATTCATAAGGTTCATTCTTGAGTTAATTTTATCCATATAGAATAATGAAAGTGTCTCTATGTGAAAAATAAGAGCGACTGATGACATCAGCGAAATAAGACCAGGAGTAGTAAAAGAGTCATGTTGGCTACAGAGGTAAAGGCCCAGTCACACCAAGAATGATAACTATAATGATAACTATATTAGCGTCCACAACAGCAGACAGTATCATTCTGATTATTACAAGCGCGCTGCAGTTTCGTCGTCTGTCTCGTTAAATGCTTGAGCTCAGGATGGATTCTGATTGGCTCTCAATGTTTTTATCGTTCATCAGCTGGAAAAAAAGTGGCTCCAATGATATTGTTCCTCTGTGCCGTTGTGTTGTGGACTCTGCTATTCTTTTACTTTTAGAATGACGTAAATCTTTATCGTTATTGTCCTTGGTGTGAGCGGGCATTAAAACTGAGGTGTGAATAGATTCTGTTCCTCACACAAAGAAAGGAGAGCAGTTTGAACAGAATGGGTTAAAATGTTGCGGGTTTTAACGGACAGCGAGCACCCAGAGCTGGATCATATTCATCAGTGAGTAATCCGGTTTAGATCTGATTTGGGTTTAGTTAAGCTGCTTTCAGAGGATTAGGCGCTCATATGAGTTTGATTGCTCATTATGAGCGAGTGTGTGTCCATATGTCAGAAGAGTGATCATGCTCACGCGTCTGTCTGTGAGAGTGTGATGACTATGAAGCACACAGAGACGTGCCGTGTGTGTTTGCACAGCTGGAGCAGCTGCAGACGGAGCTGACCGCAGACAGAGAGAGTCTGCGCAGTGCTGAGAGTCTGAGCGCAGACCTGCTGAAAGAGAAAGCGCAGCTGGAGAAAACACTGGAAACACTCCAAGAGAACTCCGACAGACAGGTAAACTTCATTCACGCTGATCGGAAAACATGTTATACTGTTGTGTCATGTCGGATTGACAACGTAATTCATTTTATTACGAGTTTTTCTTGTCCTCCAGACAAAATCATTGATTTTTATACAGTAAAAACCAAATGTGTTTGTAACAACTGTCAAGCGGGAGAGCTTTTATAAAACTTAAAATCATGTGAGTTTGACGTCAGATTTTACTAGCTGTAATTATAGCTCAGTCATGACAGAATAAACGTTTAGCATGGTAATGGTCATGACAAGTTAATGTATTTGGTCTTAGATCTGCAGAGCGAGTACAAAGGCTTACTGCTGCTGAGACATACATAGACGTGCTGCAGCTAGCATGTGAAACATGCATAAATCCCTGCACAAACACAGAACACATGCCCCCCAACACCAGTAAATCTACCACCAGAACTTGTGTACTGCTGCTGTTCTGAAGAGCTGTGTTGACCGCAGGTTAGGTGTAACGTTAGTCAGCTGACTTCCTGTGTTTACCTGGCATCCTGCACCAGGAGAGCTGGAGCTTATTTAACTGGTCACTTAGTCTAGCTGTGTGTAGCTGGGCTGGCATTCCCTTAGGTCTATTTAACTAATGACCTATGTGTGCCCGAGCCGTTTTGTCTAAGGATTACCCATTTAGAAACGTGTGCCATTAACTAAGACAGGATGTCACGTAGCAAGCTGGTAGAGATTAGTAAACTGCTTACAGCAACACTATTTAAATGTTAGCAGAATAGGGAGCATGAAAGCTCATTGGCTGACAGGTTACCTATTGGTTTGTGATGGCAGATTACACATCAAAAACTTCACAAAACAAGCATTTTACATATGAGATTACTCCATACAGAGTTTCATCACTGAACCTTAAAGGCATTGGTACATTAAGTCATGCTACTTTACTTTTACCTTATTTGGTTCTGTTTTTTTTTTGTTTGTTTTTTTCATAAACATTTCTTTAAATGTGTCAGTTTAACCATTACAGCTTATTTTCAACTTTACTATTCAACTTTAGTCTCTGGCTTGCAGCATGCAGATCAATAGGAATAGGCTACTAGACAACACATATAAGGATGGCCCAGAGTCAGGGTGGACTGGGCCAGTGCTGCATTGTCACAAAAGCTTAACATTTGCAAGTGTTTTTAAGTCCTGCCAGTTTAAACATTCAAGCTATTTTAAACTATTCATGTCAAGAGGAAAAAGAGAACTCAATTCGTTGCTTGCGCTTCACTTCTCTTTTATTTATTTATTACGTTTTTTTGTGGTGGAGCCAGTGAAAATTTTGGCAGGGCAAGTAAAAATTTGAACCGCTAGCCCATCCGGGCCAGTAGGAAAATCCTTAGCATTGAGCTCTGACTCTTACCGCAGCCTTTTAACACCTTTTAAAACTTTATGACAGTTTTCTAGAGGAAAAAAATTCAGTACCTTCAGGGATAATATACATTTTTTTTTATAGATCTCATGACTAGTGATGTGTCGTTCATGAACGATTCGTTCATTTTGAACCCATCTTTAAAATGACTTGAGAACAACGAGTTGTCTCCGAGAGTGATTAGTTCATTTTGTGTTGACCGCGCATGCGCAACATCCCATAGGTTCTGTACAGGAAACAGAAATGATTAGTTCACTTCTCGAGTCTGTCGGGTTCGAGTCGTTCATTCATCACGTCACAGCCCCATAGGCTGAATGCAGTCCTTCGTTCTTTTTTCACATGATGTGACAGCCATTCACAGCCTTCCTTAAAAACAAGTGCATAGTTATTTTTTAAGTTTAGTTTATTTTTTAGCTAGTATAATAATTGATTTTTCTATATGAAGACTGAACATATTGGTCTAATGTTTGTATTAAAAAGATTGGTCAGAAGGGACATAGTGGCTTTTGATAATTATGATAATTCCTAAATATAATACAACATACAGTCAATAGTGATATGAATGTAATGTATTTGTTGCGAGACACTGGGTTGGGAAGTGGTCACGTGACAAAAGAAAGAAGGACTCAGACCATTTCAGTTTCTGCATTCAGCCTATGGGAGGTGAGGTGAACTAACAGACTGTATAGCCCTGCTAAGCAATTCATTAATCATTTCTTACTTATAGTTTGGCCTTCATGGCTGTATTAGACTATAGTTTTTTGGTTTTTTTTCAAATGTGATAAACGTTTGCATAAGTAGTATGTGTTGGGAAATTTAACATGTAACATTTCAATTATATTCTGCTGAAATGAATGACTTGAAAAAAGATTTGTTCATTTTGCTGAACGAGATTCAAAGATCCAAGTCTGTAAAATGATCCGAACTTCCCGCTACTACTCATGACCAGTTGGTGGAAGAGTTGCAGAGAGTGCTCTGGTACCTTCAGGTCATGGTTGTCATAATACATTCCAGGTTTGGTCTAAATAAGTGAAATACGTGAAAGCGTTGCGAAGATATAGCCTTACGTCCATTTTGACGTGCTCTTCGCCAAATACATTCAAAAGTTATTCGAAAACATTTTGACTAATCGTCTTGAATTCCATAACTAGATTGGATGAATGGTCTGTGACGGGGGTGTCCAAACTGTCCTGTAGAGTTTAGCTCCAACTTGCCTCAACACACCTGCCTGGAAGTTTCTAGTATGCCTAGTAAGACCTTGATTAGCTGGTTCAGGTGTGTTTAATTGGGGTTGGAGCTGAACTCTGCTGGACAGTGGCCCTCCAGGACCAGGATTGGACACCCCTGCTCTAGGAGTTCGAAGAAGTAGGTTTTTTAATAAAATTCCAAATGGATTTTCATGGCACCCTTAAACTGTCCTGTTGCTAAACGAACTCTATTATCTGACATGCTCTGTGTGGTCGTGACACAGGTCAAGGGTCTGGAACAGGAGAACGAACATCTGAACCAGACCATCGCCTCTCTCAGGCAGCGCTCTCAGGTTAGCGCTGAAGCCCGCGTCAAAGACATTGAGAAAGAAAACCGTGTGCTGCACGAGTCCATCAAAGAGACCAGCAGCAAACTCAACAAGATGGAGTTTGAGCGCAAGCAGCTTCGCAAAGACCTGGAGCACTACAAAGATAAAGGAGAAAGAGCTGAAGAGTTGGAGATGGAGGTCCATCGACTGGAGCGAGAAAAGGAGAGTCTGCAGAAGCGACTCGCCGCTCTAGCCATCACCTGTGAGAAGGTGGAGGTGTTGGAGAAGGAGAATGCCGAACTGGAAGCGGAGAGTAGAAGGCTTAAGAAAGCAGCGGACGGTCTGAGGAATGTTTCCTATCAACTGGAGGTCCTGGAGAAGGAAAGCGCTCAGCTGGACGAAGAAAACCTGGAGCTCAGGCGCATGGTGGAGTCTTTACGGTCCACGGGAGCAAAAGCGGCCCAGCTGGAGCTGGAGAACAGAGAGCTGGAGAATGAGAGAAATCAACTCAGAAAGAGCCTTGAGCTGCTGAAGGCTTCATCCAAAAAGAATGAACGTCTGGAAGTAAGTAACCAAAGCCTAGATGCAGAGAACCAGCGGCTCCAGAAAGCCATGGAGAACGGCAGCCGCAAGATCCAGAAGCTGGAGGGGGAACTGCAGGACATGGAGGTGGAGAACCAGAACCTGCAGCAGAGCCTGGAGGAGCTGAAGATCTCCAGCAAAGGTCTGGAGCAGCTGGCACAGGAGAACGCAACCCTGGAGCAGGAGAACACTCAGCTGGAGAGGGACAAGAAACAGCTGGAGAAGGAAAACAAACGGCTGCGACAGCAAGCTGAAATTAAGGACTCTAAGCTAGATGAAGACAACCTGCGTATCTCTCATCTCGAGAAAGAGAACCGTGTGCTCGGCAAGGAAGTCGCCACTCTCAAAGACACGTGTGGTCGCATGAAAGACTTGGAAAAGGACAACAAGGAGCTGGTCAAACAAGCAACCATTGACAAGAAGACTTTGGTCACTCTGAGAGAGGTAACCGTCTCACCTCAAGAAGAACAAGCAAACATTTTTAGATATGGTGCATGCTTGATTGTGGATTACTTGCATGACCTTTGTTGTGATGTTTCCTGATGTAGGAACTAGTCAATGAAAAATTAAAGACTCAGCAGATTAACAATGACCTGGAGAAACTGACCCATGAGCTTGAGAAGATCGGTCTCAATAAAGAGGGTCTTCTGGGTGATGAAGAGAGCTCTGATGACAGGTAATTCACACATTATTGCATAGATCACTGTAGTTCAGGGATTCTCAACTCTGGCCCTCGAGGTCCACTTTCCTGCAGAGCTCAGCTCCAACCCTGATCAAACTCACCTGCCTAAAACTTTCTAGTAATCCTGAAGACCTTGATTAGCTGGATCAGATGCGTGTGATTAGGGTTGGAGCTAAACTAATCTGCAGGAAAGTGGATCCTGAGGATCCAGAGTTGAGAAGCCCTGCTGTAGTTACTAGGGCTGCAACATCTAATCGAAATAATTGATAATAATCCATAATGAAAACATTCCTGATTTAACAGTTTATTTCATGTTTGCCAGGTTTAAGCTTCTAGAGTGTAAACTGGAGTCCACTCTGAAATCCTCTCTGGAGATCAAAGCGGAGAAGATAGCTGCTCTAGAAGCCCGACTGCAGGAGTCCTCCAACCTCAACCAGCAGCTACGGCAGGAACTCAAAACGGTTTGCAACGTCTAAACGCATGCATTATGAGTTTGTTTGGTTGTTTGGCAGTAGACCGTGACTTTAGATTGTGTATATTCTTCTTCAGGTGAAGAAGAACTACGAGGCGCTGCGTCAGCGTCAGGAGGAGGAGTGTACGGCTCAGAGCTCACCTGCTAGAGGACGGGAGGACACACAGAGCATCAGTAAATGGGAGAAGGAGAGTCAGGAGGCCACGCGAGAGCTTCTGAAGGTCAAGGATCGACTCATAGAGGTGGAGAGAAACGTATGTACCAGCATGACAACTGCAGCTCGTCACTATCAGAATGCCTTTACGTTACCAAAACAGTTGATGATGTTGGTGTTTGTCCAGAACGCCACTCTTCAAGCAGAGAAACAGGCTCTCCGGACGCAGTTAAAGCAGCTGGAGTCTCAGAGCAGTAATCTTCAGGCGCAGATATTAGCGCTGCAGAGGCAGACCGCGTCCCTACAGGAGAACAACACCACGCTGCAAACACAGAACGCCAAACTACAGGTCAGAGTCTCACTCCTCACCGCATTATCCGGGCAAACGTTGTGGTATTTCTGAGCCATTGAGCATCAGTGTGTGATAGATGTTTGTCCTCATGAATGTAACAGGAGTTTGGTTGTAATTAGCTTTTCAGGAGATTTGCAACGATCTTACACTGATGTTAGTCTTCAGGAACCCTGCTGACGTCTGCCATCTGCTCAAGCTAAACGACTTTTGGCATGAGTTGAAGTTAAAGAGAGTGATTATGATGTGCTCACAGGTGGAGAACTCGACACTGAACTCTCAGAGCGCTGCTCTCATGTCCCAGAATGCCCAGCTGCAGACGCAGCAGTCCAGCACAGAGAGCGAGAGAGATGTCGCCATGCGAGAGAAGGAAGAACTACGCACGGTGTACGATCTGCTGCTACACGACCACGAGAAACTGTCCGCCCTGCACGAGAGACAGGCATCTGAGTACGAGGATCTGATCGGCAAACATGGAGAGCTGAAGAGCGGCCATAAAAGCCTGGAGGTGCAGCACCGCAGCCTGGAGAACAGGTACAAACATCACATACGTCACAACGAGAGCAATCATTTGTTCAGCAATCGCATTTAAATGTTGTAGACCTTTTTATGAATGGAGGGAACATTTAACAAACTCCATCCATCCATTCTCCAAAACACTTGCTCCAACCCTGATCAAACTCACAGGCCTGTACCTTTTCTAGTAGTCTTGAAAACCTTGATAAGCTTGATCAGGTGTGTTTGATTAGTGTTAGAACTAAACTCTGCAAGAAAGTGGATCTCGAGGGTCAGAGTTGCCCAGCTATGATGTAGTAGATGATCGTGCTTCTGTGGCTGTATGAAGCGTCATGGAGTGGCATGTGCGTTACTCTGTGTTGCTGTGTCTGAAAACGCATACTGTATAGTAGCTTCTACATTTGGTTCGAAACTTCACGTCCTTTAAAAAAGCATGTTCTCTATGGTATGAATGTGTGTGGTATGAATGAAATTCAGACGTACTACATCTGCCGTGTTGTCATTATATTGTGTTCATGGCGTCAGTTGAGTCACTTCACCTCCATTCACAAATCCTCTCCCGTGGCCTCATGTGATAGTAAAGTGTCCATTGAATGCGCACTTCAGAATCTTGCCGGAAATAATAGGTCATCCAGGTACTTTTCGCCTACTGTTTTATGAATACTGTAAATTTGGACAAACTACTTGGCTCACATAGTTTTTTAGCCTACTATATAGTATTGACGTAATCATATTCAGACGCAGAGTGTGTGTATGTGCAGGTACAATCAGCTGTTGAAGCAGAAGACAGAGCTGGAGCAGCTGGAGAAGGAACTCAAAGCAGATCGAGAGAAGATGATCTCCGACAACAAGAGCCATCAGGACACGGCTGCACAGTACCATAAACTCAGCGCGGAGCACCACACGTGAGTGTCATGATGAGGGAACATCTCTCTCTCTCAGGTGATGCTGACTGCTCATGAGCAAATGTCATGTGTGCAGGCTGAATTCTACATACCAACAGCTCCTGAAGGACAATGAGCTTCTGCAGACGGATCATAAGACTCTTAAGAGTCAGCTGAACACAGCCCGTCTGGAGCAGACCCGTCTGGAGGCAGAGTTCTCCAAACTCAAGGAACAGTACCAGCAGCTGGACATAACCTCTACCAAACTCACCAACCAGTGCGAGGTACACGCTTGATGTACACAAAAAGTTGTTTTCTAACAAAGGCATGTGGAGGGTAACTGTGTTTGTATGAAATGTGTCCTGCAGTTGTTAAGTCAGTTGAAAGGGAATCTAGAGGAAGAGAACCGGCATTTGCTGGATCAGATCCAGACCCTCATGCTGCAGAACCGGACCCTGCTGGAGCAGACCATGGAGAGCAAAGACCTGTTCCACGTCGAGCAGCGGCAATACATGTATTTCTACACACTTATATTCACGCTTTTTTACCCTCATTCTTGTTTATCTTTTAAAACTATTTCCCTGTAATTCACATCAGCTCCTGTGTGCGGATACACTCTGATGTTACCATACTTCTCACTCTATCTCTCTCTCTCTCACACACAGTGATAAACTCAATGAACTGAGGAGACAGAAGGAGAAACTTGAGGAGAAGATTATGGATCAGTATAAATTTTATGATCCATCACCTCCACGAAGGTAAGTGTTGCTCACACAGATCACTGGATGTGTTTGTAACATGGGATAGCCTTGGGTTTATCTTTCAACTTCACTACAGACCCCATAAATCCAAGTTTTGTTGCTTTTAGTCTATCTTTTTAATTAGCTTTGAGGTCTTCTATATAATAGTGTAGTTCAAAAAACATTGACAAAATTTGCTTTTAAAATGTACAGTCTTTCTCTTCCGGAATTCACACCTAGAAACATTGATAACTCACAATGCACTGGAGAAATTTTGTCCAATCAAATGATTTCTGGAATGAGAATGTCCCTGCCTCTTAAATTATAATACCACTGGCCTCTGACCTCATTCGCTCTTTCACTATTCCTATATAGTGAATGACACATGGGGAATAGGGAGCGATTTCAGACAGAGCTGTTTTGCTTTCCATCGGCGTGAATGAAGCCTAGTTTTTGCGCAGCAAAGACCAGTGTAATCCTAGCGATTCAACTAGATTGAAGAAAACTGCACAATTGTTTGCTGGAAGCCATAAAAATTGGTCAAAGCCTGGGATAGAGATGGATCTCTTTAGGTCAACTCTCATGTCATCTCTTTTGATATCCGCCTGTTCTCTGCCACCATGCCTTGGCATTGCTAAGGCCATGCTGTCCACTCTCAGACTTTCACCTGGAGTGTTGCACAGATCTTTATTCTGGGTGACTGCAGAGACCCCTTGTAAGATCTGCAGGCACTGAAGCTGAGATGGGGAAAGAGCTTGTTGTGAACAGGAATACCACTCTCCACAGTGCCAGACATCAAGCAGTGCTCAGGCTGGACAACAAATAGCCGGCAGCCATACCCTCAAGGTTGGAACCTCTGGGTGTAGCCCGTAAAAGGCCAGTCTGAGTGTTATTGGGTTTCCTGAGAGTATAAGTATTATCATTCGGAGGGCTAGAGTGGTTTCCATTAGGTCCTTGATTAACTCTGAAGTGGAAGGTACAAGGAACCCAAATGGGTAATTTCATTTTTCTGTTCTCATCCAGGTTTTTTTCCACTATTATTAGCATACCATGTGAAGCAGTGGGTACACACCCTATAGTGAAAAGATTCACGCAGGGTATTTTACACAGGTAGTTCTTTAAAAAAATGTTTTTATTTGTGCATTTATATTTATGCATTTAACTGATGTTTTCATCCAAACCGACTTACACTGCATTTAGTCTTTCTCAGTTAGTGGATTCCATGAGAACTGAACCCATGACCTTGACATTAATAGCAACATGCTCTGCTGTTTGAGCTACTGGAATGCTACTGGAATAACTACCGCCCTTAGTACTCAACTCTGTAATTAAGACTGCTTTTGCTCCTTACTCCTCAAATCACTTGATCTACTGCAGTTTGCCTACCATCCAAACAGAACTACGGACAATGGTATAACACCAATGCTACACGCCACCCACTCCCACTTAAATCACATGAAGGGAAACTATATTAGGTTGCTGTAAGTTGGTTACAGGTAAGCATTCAAGACTGTAATCTCCACCAGAATTGGCTCCAAGCTCCGGACAATAGGACTGAGTTTTTCTCTCTGCCTGTGGGTTCCTAATAGTTAGACACATCCTCTCTCATCCTGAACACTGGCACTCCCCAGGGAATGCAAACTGATAAAATCTGCTGATGGCATTTTAGTGGTAGGCCTAATCATGGACAATGATGGAGAATCTGGCATGGGGATGCTAAATTCTTTTCTCTCACTAGTCGACTTCACTTCACTTCATTTCCCAAAGGCATCGTAAGCCTAAGTAGCTCATAAAGACTTGATGCCAGTGATTTCTGCAGTACACTTAGGCTTATGATGCTTTTGGGCAACGCAGCTCAGTCTGTTGCTGAATGATCTTGGCATATCCCTAATACACAGCAATACTTTTACCATCTCAGATGCCAGAAGTTCAGAATTGTCCCTGAGATAAAAAGCACCATCTGGGACAGCATTGCTGCCTGGTACTGCTCCTCATAGGCCCTTCAGAGAGTAAAACTTTCATCTCAACGCATCACCAGGAGGGATTTACCCTCCGTATGAGATGTGGGCTCCAGAAAGTGCAGGATAAGAGCCAAGATAAACAGTTGTTTAAACATTTCTGTGGGCTGCTTATGCTGTTATGCACATGCATTATTATACATTTTTAGTACGTTCAGTGACAATCTACAAACCTGTGAACTGTACTGTAGTGGTCATCTTTCTTTTTATAGAAAATATAAGACATTTGCATTGCATAGGCTTCTGGGGAGGCACATCACTGAGTTGTGAACGCTGTCTCAGATTCATGCAGAATTTCTCTAGGCTGGTCTTGCTCCCAAAACTAAGCGTTCCTGACTAAGGTGATTAAATTGGGATTGGTTTGTTCAAGAGTAGAAATCCCTGTGTGTCATTTTTCTCTGCAGAGGAGAACGTGATACACTGTTTATGCCCACTGATGCCATTGAGAATGCATTTAGATGGGACTGACACAAAGCTTCAGATGAACAGCTTTTTGTGTGTTTTGCAAGTGCATTATCAATGCAACAGCTGTCTCATGAGCTAACAGATACCATTAGGTTGGCTTATTCAGTTAAAGGCCTACATCTGCCTGAAGGGGTGAGACTATTTTTACTAGAGGAATGGCTGCATCTCTGTTGATGATGTATGGGCAGCAGCAGACCGGGCTTCTCTGCACAAGCTTGTGTGATTTGGCTGAATGTTGGAGGGTGAAGAACTTGGAGAAATTCCAGGTGCCCTGAATACTCAAGTCTTCAAGTGACCCCTGGTGTTTTGGGGTTTCAAATTATTACATGAAATGCTTTACAGGACATGGATCACATGATGAGGGTTGTGTGTGGTTTCTGCAGGAGGGGTAACTGGATCACACTGAAGATGAAGAAACTCATCAAGCCAAAGAGTCGTGAGCGCATGCGCTCTCTCACACAGACCCCGTCCCGCTCAGAGTCCAGCGAAGGCTTCCTGACGCTGCCCCACCCAGACAGTCAGGACAGCTCGTCCATAGGCTCCGGATCCAACTCACTGGAGGATTCGCTCACCCACCGCAGCGGCAGTGAGTATCGGCACTCTTCCTGTTCTCTGCAGCTTCCCGTATTTGCAGCACTGCACAGGACTGACCTTCCTACAGTCTGAAAGTTTTAACATAGTTAAGAGAGTTACTTCACTCCGGAATCACTCTGATAGATTCAGTAGGGCTTTTCACACTTGAACTCGATAACCCTGGGTCATTGTTTTACACTGCTCATAATTAACCCGGTTAATCATGGGTATTCATAAACTGATGTTTCACACACTGTACATTCCTAAACGCTGTGTTAATGTCCTTATTTGCATATTTGCGGTGTCAGTGTCACTGATTGGACGAATGCCGCATGCAACCTGTTTATGTAAAGGCTCTATCATTGCGTATCCTCATAATATAATTTGCTGACTATACTATCAATTTTTTTCCTGAATGGACTTTTCGGATTATAATGGTAAGAATGAAACGGTCTCTTCTTCACTCCAATTGTCATGTTTTCCATCACAGTTTGACATTTTACGCCTCAAACTCTGAAACGACATTTTAGCACGTAGCGTTTCTCTGACAATCCAAAACACATAAGGCATAGGATTGGTTGCCTGTTGCTAAGCATCTAGCCATAACATTCTAACACCGCATCATTTCACACGGCACACGTTTGGCACCGCAATGTGGGGTTAACAGTGCAAAAGCGGCTCTAATCCTGCTCCAGAGCAGGGCTTCATAACCTCGGGTAAAATGCACTGGCTAACCTCACTTCTAAATTACGAATGTCAAACGTTCCTTTACCCAGGGTTAAAATCGAGGTTTAGAACAATGATAGCCTGGTGCAGTGAGAAAAGCCTCAACGAGTGACTGAGTCATCTGACTTCTTTCGACTAATTTCCTAAGTAGAACCAGCTCAACTCAGAGGTGTGTGTCGACTCATGGTCTGGCTGGTAGTACGTTGGTGGTGCGTGTGGGTTTAAATTAGAGAAATGTCAGTTCTTGAGCCCATGCACCGTCTTTTCCCCTTCTTCACTTATGTGTCCCCAAAACTTTAAAAAAAAAAATCAATTTGTTAATCAATTTTTCAGTGGTTAAATGTTCAGTCAAAGCTATTTATGAAGTCAGTGCAATATAAAGTTGGGTAACACTTTACAATAAGCTCTTATTTGTTAACATTAGTTAATGCCTTAGTTAACATGAACTAACTATGAGCAATATATCTTTTTAGCATTTATTAATTTTTGTTAATGTTAGTTAAATACAATGGTTCATTGTTTGTTCACAATTGTTCATTTCACATTATTTCAGTGCATTAACTAATGTTAACAAATACAACGTTTCATCTTAAAAATGTATTAGTAATGTAGAAATTAACATGAACTAAGAGTAATAAATGCTGTAGAAGTATTGTTCATTGTTAGTTCATCTTAACTAATGTAGTTACTTAAACAAATGAAACCTTATTATAAAGTGTTACTGAAAGTTGTGTTAAACTTGTCTGTTTATCTTCTTTGTGATTTTGCAACCACCCAATCAAAATTTTCTCTCACAATTCACACGGTTAGCTCGCATCTCAGCTAGAGTATGTTAACAGGAAGCACACACATGACGTCATATGAGATGTATGATCGCGTAGTTCCGGCCTGACGCTTTCTCTTGTGTTTTCTTGCTTTCTTTGCGAAGGGAAGAGAGCTGAGAAAAGCCAAACGCAGGCTTCCTCTAACGGTACGCTGTCAGTCAGCCCATGAACACTCTGCATTTGTGTTCATCACTATTAAAAGGTGCAATACAAACAGTACGTGTGACTGTAATTCAGCGCTCGTCTGCCATCGTTCTCCAGTGTCATTCATACACCTGTGCGTGACAGCACAGCGTTCATTTGAGCCGCTCAGTGATGATGTGTGACATTGCACCCTTTAATAATCATTCCCTGTTGTGCTGTTGGCATCAGACGGTGTGGCGTACGTTTCACCGCTCGCTCACTACATGTGTTCTTGTGATGTGCAGCTGTGATGGATGTTAACCATATGTGCATCAGTTTGACAGCAATGGTGCACTGTTGTCATGCTAACATCCGTCTGTTCTCTCCTCCCGCTCGTTGCGTTTCTTTGCCTCGTCCGATGACAGCACTGAAAAAGCTTCCGTTCATGAGGAACCGATCCAAGGAGAAAGACCGAGTGAAGGCCGTCTACCGCCGCTCTATGTGTAAGACATCCGATAGTCCACAACCATCATGCTCTTCTCTTACTGTCCGTCTCTTATCATTTATCATCATCAGATATTTCACACATATGCACTGTCCTCATTTTTCTCTTTTGACCAATACAGTGGCGGCAACAGGATGTCATGGATATTAGAGTTAATGTTTAAAGAACTCAGAGAAGATTTAAAGAACAAGTTACTTAACACTAATTAGTTAGTGTCCTGCTAACACAGTGTTTAAGTGTCACACTTGGTCGCACTGCCTGCTAGACTTCCATTATTAGTGTATTAGAGTGTAAACACTGTTCACATGATCATTAATAGACTCATTAATCAGACCTGACTGTGCTAATAGATGTTACGCTGCTTTAAAAGCATTATATTACTTGTAGAGTCATGTTAATGTCTACATCTCATGTGCCGGTGATGTATCTGGTGTGTTTCCAGCATCGTGACTCCATGAATCACTTCCATTCATTCACTTTCTTCATGTTTCTTTCTTTTCCGGTGTTTTCATACTCATCTTCACTGCATGCGACTGTGCTTCAGCAGTCCTTCAGTATGTTAATACAGTGTGTGTATGTGTGTGTGTGTTTCTCAGCCATGAATGACCTGCTGCAGACGATGGCGGTGTCCGAGGGTCAGTGGTCCAGCAGCACTGATCATCTGGAAGCTCCTGATGGGAAGGAGTTCGGATCCATGGACTATTCCAGTGCTGCTGCCGAATACGCCAGCCTGAGCCGCGGCCGCGGCGCTCGACACCACACCGATACAGGTAGAGTTCAGCGCTGGATACAAAGAATGTTCATATAAAATGTTCAAATAAAAATGCATATCATCTCTTGCTACATCATTCTGGGTGTCTGCGGGTCCTTAAAAAGTCTTGTTTTATTGTTAAGGTTTTATCAAATTTAAGGTCATAAATATCTTAAATGGTAGGTCATTATACATATACACTATATTGCCAAAAGTTTTGGGACGCCTGCCTTTAGGTGCACATGAACTTTAATGACATCTCATTCTTAATCTGTAGGGTTTAATATGGAGTTGGCCCAACCTTTGCAGCTATAACAGCCTCAACTCTTCTGGGAAGACTTTCCACAAGGTTTAGGAGTGTGTTTATGGCTGCATTTGTGAGGTCAGGCACTGATGTTGATGTTGGCGAGAAGGCCTGGCTCGCAGTCTTCGCTCTAATTCATCCCAAAGGTGTTCTATCGGGTTGAGGTCAGGACTCTGTGCAGGCCAGTCAAGTTCCTCTACACCAAACTCACTCATCCATGTCTTTATGGACCTTGCTTTGTGCACTGGTGCGAGGTCATGTTGGAACAGGAAGGGGCCATCCCCAGACTGTTCCCACAAAGTTGGGAGCATGAAATTGTCAAAAATGTCTTGGTATGCTGAAGCATTAAGAGTTCCTTTCACTGGAACTAAGGGGCCAAGCCCAACCCCTGAAAAACAACCCCACCCCATAATCCCCCTCCACCAAACTTTACACTTGGCACAATGCAGTCAGGCAAGTACCGTTCTCCTGGCAACCGCCAAACCCAGACTCGTCCATCGGATTGCCAGACAGAGAAGCGTGATTCGTCACTCCAGAGAACACGTCTCCACTGCTCTAGAGTCCAGTGGCGGCGTACTTTACACCACTGCATCCGACGCTTTGCATTGCATTTGGTGATGTAAGGCTTGGATGCAGCTGTTCAGCCATGGAAACCCATTCCATGAAGCTCTCTACACACTGTTCTTGAGCTAATCTGAAGGCCACACGAAGTTTGGAGGTCTGTAGCTATTGACTCTGCAGAAAGCTGGTGACTTCTGCGCACTGTGAGCCTCAGCATGCGCTGACCGCGCTCTGTGATTTTACGTGGCCTACCACTTCATGGCTGAGTTGCTGTTGTTCCCAATTGCTTCCATTTTGTTATGATACCACTAACAGTTGACCGTGGAATATTTAGTAGTGAGGAAATTTCATGAATGGACTTATTGCACAAGTGGCAACCTATCACGGTACCACGCTTGAATTCACTGAGCTCCTGAGAGCGACCCATTCTTTCACAAATGTCTGTAGAAGCAGTCTGCATGCCTAGGTGCTTGATTTTATACACCTGTGGCCATGGAAGTGATTGGAACACCTGAATTCAATGATTTGGAGGGGTGTCACAATACTTTTTGCAATATAGTGTATATAGATAATTATCATTTCAGTCTTAAATTTGGGAATGGAAAACCAGAAATTGCAATACGACTTAATGTGATCTTTAACTCTTTCCCCACCAGCATTTATTAAAAAAAAAAAAAAAAAAGATTTTTGAGTTTTGATCATTTTCACAAAAATGTTGTGGTCCCCAGAATATTTTGTTGAATGAATATGTAAACAGTCAATATGTTAAAAGAAAGAACAGAGCCTCTGCTTTTAAACAAACAAACAAAAAATATTCTAGCTTCATGCATTCTTTTTTTAACAACACTTGAACTTGAATGTGGGTAAGTTTAATAAAAAACAACATTTTGAACAAAAAGCTGAAAAAATGGCATTTTTGTCAAAGACTTCGACCGGAAGGGATTCAGAAAAATTATCAAAACAAAGATGGAGTAGATTCAGTCCATCAACAGCCCCAAAGCTTCAGTCGTTTCCTCTTCATGGGTTCAACATTTCATTCAGTAACATTAGGCAGTTTTGATTTATATGCTGTTTAATGTTTGATAATGTTATTTTACATGTGCGTCAGCAATGCTTCAGTCGCTTGTTTCTGCTTCTGATCATTGTGTGTTGTGTTGTGCTGTGATGACATCATGGTTCTGCTCTGTTGTCTGTAGGTAATGCCATGTCCAGTGATGACATCACACAGTTATCCTCAGAGGAGTCCAGTGTGCTGCGAGCTCAGGGTGAGAAACTGTCCTGTCCAACATCCCTCTCAAACTCTTACAGCAGGTTCTCTTGCGCTAGCATGAGCGTCTGTCCCGGTCCATCTGTCGAGCCGGTGTGATGCCGTCTCACGCTGCTCTGACTGATCCCGCTCCAGATCTGAGCCAACAGACGGACAGAGCTTTCATGCTGCATTTACACAGCATCTATATTCTCTAACAGAATCTTTACATAGAATATATCCTGATTTCATTATGATCCTGGATTTAGTTATCAGGGCTCAGGACAGCGACTGAAATGCTCATGACAAAACAAAAAATTGTGCAATGACAAAAACCATTTATCACTATAGTTTTTATGTGTTATTTTGTTTTGTTTATATAGTGAATTGTGTGCCTGTAACTTTGCTGTGATTAATTAATATTTACTGTATATAATATTAACTGTTTATTTGAATTGCTTAGTTGTTATACATTTAATGTTATTGTAATAACTATATAATTATATCTCATTAAATGGCTTTAAAACAGCTAGCTTTTTCTTGTTAGTAACTTGTAGTGCAGCAAACAATATGTTAGTATGGTTATCCTGCTGTGATGAGTGTCTGACGCTCTGTGTTTGTGTGCGATCAGGCGTAATGAACGGCAGTGCGAGCGGAGCTCACAGTGAGAGCAGTGGTGACGTCAGTGTGAGTTTGGACAGTCCGCAGCACAGCTCTCTGGACGGCAAACGCAGGGCCAAATCTGCAGGCAGTGAGATGGTTTCCCTGCAGCAGTTCCTGATCGAGAGCACAGACCCGGCAGAGGTGATGCATGAGAACCCTAACCACACACGTATACCAAATGCTTACAAACATTTGAACTATCACAGCACTTACAAACCACAACACTAGTCTCACGCGGTCAGACTCGTCGACTGTGGTCATCTTCAGCTCTGGTCAAGAACCACACATTCAGACAGGAAGAGACGGTCATGTAAACCAACCCGTCACAGTTTGGCTTTTTCAATTCAACTGAAAACAGCGATACCACATTAATTAAGAGCAGCTTGGAAAAAGCTCAAATAATTGGCCCAGCAGTGTCCATCTGTGACCCTCTGAATCACTGTCCATATCAAAGTAAAACAAACCGATGATTACACAGATGTAAACTCAAGCCTACAGGACACACACACTACCGGTCAAAGGTTTGGAGTCAGTAAGAAGGCTGCATTCATTTGATCAAAAATACAGTGAAAACAGGTCTATCATGACAACTCTCGGAAGATTGTTATCATGCTAATGGATATGACAATGTTAATGTATTTGGTCTTGGCGGAATAGATCTGCTACGCTGCTGCTGTAGATTATTGCTGCTGCTGCAGAGCAAGTACAGGAACTTGCTACTGCCATCAGTGTTAATTTCGTTGACTTTCGTTAATTTTCGTCAACGTCATTTTTTCACGGACGAAAACGAGACGATGGCTAAATAAAAATGCATTTTGAATGACTAAAACTATGACTAAAATCTACTCTAATTTTCGTCAACGAATAAAAACGAGACGAAAATGATAGAGAGGGACGATTTGGGAAGATATCCAGTCAGGACTGCTGTCCTGTGTGGAAGATGCGCACATTTGAAGTGTAACGTGCTGATCTAACCGCGGGAAAACGTGGCGCTGTTGCGCGCTCTACAGGCTCAGCCAGCAGCACTTCAGACTGCTTCGCAATTAATGAATAGCGCACATTTATGCCAAGCGATTGCTTATAAGCTAATGTTGATGAATTATGACAGTGTTTACTACACAATGTTTATATGGTAATATGTTTTAGACGGTTGTAAGAATGCATATTTTATCTCCCTCATCTGAACTTAAATGAGCAGCCTGCTACAGTGCAGACCGCAGACATTTCAGAATAAGAGTCACGGTGTATTTCAGGATGGTTTATAATTATTTTTTCCTGGTCATTATTGTTATTTTGTTTACACAATAAACTGTATTTAATTTAATTTCTATTTAATTCATAGTAAACTGTACCTTCTGTCACAAGAAGGAAAGACTAAGAACATTATTCTATATATTTTACAAGTATAAGGGTTATTATAGTTGACTAAACATAAAAGCATAAAAAAATCTTCATTCGTCAACTGAAATAAAAAATAAATATATAAAAAATGTAAACTTATTTTATTTCATCTAGCTTCTAAGCTTTAGCTTAACCTGATTTACTAAAAAAAAACTATATAGACATTTAAAAGCAAAAACTAAAAGACATAAACACAAAAAAATACTAAAACTTTTAACTAAAATTACAATGAAAGCAGAAAAACTAAAAATAGATTCTAATCACAATTTTAAACAAAACTATAATAGTAGCCTACCTCAAAGATAAGTGTGTCAATCCCTGACAAGTACTGAATTGAGCTCTTTGTTGAATTGAGTGAGAATTTTAGTCGACTAAGGCCCGGTTTCACAGACAGGGTTTAGACTAAACCAGGATTAGGATTTGGTTCAGTTAGGGCATTTAAGTTGCTTTTATAAATGAGCCTTAGAAAAAACATTACTGGTGTGCATCTTGAGACAAAACAATGGCACTGACATATTTTAAGATCTGTCAGTACAAGTTGCTTTCAGTTAAAACAGCTCAAACATGCATTTTAGTCTGGGACTAGATTAAGCCTTGTCTGTGAAACCGGGGGTAAATCTACTGTAGATTTAGTCGACTAAAACTAAAGCAATTTACGATGACTAAAATATGACTAAAACTAAATGGCATTTTAGTCAAAAGACTATGACTAAAACTAAATCAAAATTTGCTGTCAAAATTAACACTGACTGCCAATACATACACCGATACGCTGCTGCGAGTAAGACATAGTGCTGCTGCACAAATAGCATATATCAATAACCCGTAGCAGGTCTATACAGGTGGAGCTGGGGAAGGTGGAGGGCTTTAGAGGAACTTTGAAACGCGCTGCAAACTGCTATAGTGAATGTAACCAGCCATTTAAATGTGAGCAACAAGCTCATTGGCTGCAGATGTGACATGGACCAATCAGCTTGTGCCAGTAGTTAACGCTGTAATTATCATCATCTTGCGTTAAGACCCATCAGCCTGCGCCATCTGAGTTTCATGACAGAACTATGTATTGAAATATTATTCCAATTAAAACATCTGTTTTCTATGTGAATATATAGTAAAGTGTAATTTATTCCTGTGATCAAAGCTGAATTTTCAGCATCATTACTCCAGTCTTCAGTGTCACATGATCCTTCAGAAATCATTCTAATGTGATGAATTGATGCTCAAGAAACATTTATGATTATTATCAATGTTGAAAACAGTTGTGCTGCTTCAGATTGTTGTGGAAACTGTGATAGATTTTATTTCTCAGGATTCTTTGATGAATAGAAAGTTCAAAAGAACAGCATTTGTTTGCAATCTAAATCTTTTGTAACATTATAAATGTCTTTAGGCTCTTTCACACCAAGGACAAAAACCATAACGAAAAATATATGGTTTTAAATGTAAAAGAATAGCCTTTGCTGTAACTTTTGATCAATTTAATGCATCCTTGCTGAATAAAAATATTTGTCAAAAAAATCGTACTGACCCCAAACTTTTGAACGGTAGTGCATTGCCATCATAAGTGTGTTACTGTAAACACATCATCACATCTTCTGGTTTTAATGGCAGTGATGCAGTAATTGTGTTGATATGAAAACAGACAGCTGTGCTCAAACCTGTATGTGAGCGTGTTTCTCTTCCCCTGCGCAGGACGCTCTGGCAGCACAGTCGGGATGTGCGTCTGGAGCCGCTCCACAGACGTCTAAAGAGCGCGTGAAGGGCCGCGGCATCTTGCGTTCGGCCAGCGGCAAGGCATCGGCGTCAGAATCCAGCGCCGCACGAGCCAGCCAACCGGGACGCCCGAGCCTGCGTAAGGCCGAGAGCACACGCGCCAAGGGCTCAGCGCCACCTCGGGCCGGCCTTTCATCCCAGAGTAAGGCGGTGTCGGTGTCGGAGCGGCTGGACTCATCCTCAGGTCTGCCCCGCGCCAGCAGCGTCATCTCCACCGCCGAGGGCACCGTCCGCAGGACCAGCATCCACGACCTGCTCTCCAAGGACAGCCGGCAGCCCGTTCTGGTCGACCCGTCGCCCTCCAGGACCAAGAGCGCCTCCAGTGAGTACGGCCCTGTATCCCAGGCCCCCGACGCCCTGCCCAAGTCCGCTAGCATGCCCTGCAGCGTAGAGGAGCCCGAACTGAGCAGCCTGCAAGCCTTTCTAGGTCCTTCCTTCACCGTAGACTCCATCTTTCTCGACTCCATCTTTTGCGAGCCGGCGGTGACGGGCGGCGCTAGAAACCAGGCCATCCTGTCGCTCAACACGTCTCTTGTTAGTAACATTAGCGGCCCTCCCCATAAAGCCCCTCGGAGCGAACGCGAGCATCCCGCTGAGGCTGACCCCGATGCGTGTGTGCCGTCGGAGGACGGCCAGTCGCTGTGGTACGAGTACGGCTGCGTGTGACGCTCCACCTGCATGAACGCTGTCAGGATCCCTGCGTCTGCATGAGTTTCTGTTCGGTGTCTTTTATACTGATCATAATGATGTGATTATTCTGCTGATAACACATTGAAGGGTTTGACCTGAACTTCCATCATTCTGGTATTAACCCATGTTCATGTTCACCTGCTGTCTGGTGTGTTTGGGCAGCATGTAACCGCTAGGTTGATCTACTTCCATATTTATGAAAATGAGGCTTGTAGAACAAGTCCCATGATGCTCCTCTGAGCTACTTGAGGAACTGCTCCGTTCATTTATATTTTATTATTTAAATGACACTTCCCTGGGACATTTGTTTGTGATGTTTGTGTGCATGGCTTTATCCTGACGCTCCATTCTGAAGGCTGTGATCAGAATGAGTGTTTCCCAGAGCACGTCTTGTGTTGGATGTGTTCACGTGTGATCTGTGTCGTACGCGTCACGCATGTGGCCGAACCTCGAGGGAGTCGCAAACGCTCATAGACCAGAGATTCTCACGAACACACGATACTCTACAGCTCAAACTCGACTGTTTATCATGTTTAATGCATGTTGTATGTCCTGATAATGTTTTTCATTATATTAATTGTGTAATGTCCAGTTGAAGTGTGACTTGCTTTTGTTCTGCAGATGTGGAAGTATTACAGGAAAACAGGAAGTCTAAAAGAGGTGGCACTCAGAGTCTGTCATGAATTCACATGGTGAGTGTCTGCAGAAGTGTGTCATGAACCTGTTGTGTTTGAGCCGTTCAGTCCAGCTCTCTTCATGCTCATTTACGGGAAACACTGCCATTTGTGGCCTAAAGAGTTACTGTTGAACTTTCAAGAAATTCAAAGTACCAGGAGCCTGCACTGCACACACACACACACACTCTAAACAGTGCTTTAAATCATCATACCCCTTTGAAATGGGTACTTTGTTTGTCGTACAGCCTGAAATCAAAACCCATTCCAAAATAAACCTTTTAAAATTTTTGCCTTACAACAACAACAAAAAGAAAAAGGCAACGGTTCTGAAAATAAATTTAAAAAAACCCTGAAAAACTAGAATAACAGGGTTGGAAAAGTCATCAGTCCCCTGATTTAATACTTTAATACGCACAGCCACCTTTTTCTTTAATTACAGCCATTATTCTTTTTGGATATGTCTGTACTAGCTTTGCACACCTAGATTGGGGAATATTTGCCCATTCTTCCTTGCAGAATTGCTCAAGTACAGTCAAATTCTGTGGTGAGCAGCAATGGACTGCTCTCTCCAAGTCCATTAACAGATTTTCTATCAGATTTAAGTCAGGACTCTGGCTTGGCCACTCAAGGACATTCACCTTCTTATCCTTAAGCCATTGCGTTGTTCTTTTGGTGGTATGTTTAAAGAAGGTGAATGATCTGCCCATCTTCAGCTATCCAGCAGAGGAATGCAGGTTTTCCCTTAAGAATTTGGATGTACTTGGCAGCATCCATTTTCCCTTCAATCCTGACCAATCGCCCAGTCCCTGCTGAAGAGAAACACCCCCAAAACATAATGCTGCCACCACCACACCACACAGTAGGTATGGTATGATTTGGGTGGTGTGCTGTGTTTGCTTTTCGCTAAACATAGTGCTTGGGGTTCAGTCCAAAAAGGTCAATTTTGGTCTCATTAGACCGTAGCACCATTTGCCAGGTGGAATCAGAGTCTTCCAGGTGTGTTTTTGCATAGCGCAAACGAGACTGAGTGTGGCACTTTTTCAGGAAAGTCTTCTTTTTTTTCCATCCTACCATACAGGCCAGCTTTGTGTAAAGCTTGTGAGGTAGTTGTCACATGCACAGCCTAACCAGTCCCAGCCATAAAGCCTTGTAAGTCCTTCAAAGTTGCCTTTGGCCTCTTGGTAGCTTCTCTGATCAATGTCCTCCTGGCTCAGTCTGGGTTTCTGGCATCCAAGACCAGTCCTATCTACTCAAAAACTGTTTGCCAAACTCACATTTAAAATTATCAACAAAATCTGACATGAACTGTCCCATAAATGGTGTTTCTTATGCTCAAATAGCATTAAAAAAGATTATTTTGTGCACGTGCAGTCATAAGCACGTCTCAGAACACTGACTGTCAGCGATTGGCTCTTTTATTTAGAAGGCGGGGCTTACTCCGCCTTATTGCGTGTTGCAGTAATGACACATTTTTTTTAGGCTAAACCGTAAGTTCGCTTCATCCTGATTTCCTTGACATAAAGCCAATAGCATTTTTCATTTGGCTTTTGGATTATTGCAGAAAATAAGGTCTGTGACTAGCAAAAGCTTATGATTCTTGCATGTTTTTTCATCATAATAATCTTCATAAATGAACACAACTTTTATGAATTTTGAAATGTAAACACAATCAGAAGAAGTCAAAAGCTAAACGTAGGCTATTAATGAACTACACGGTCACATGACTTCAGCGTCACCATCACTAAGCTTTCAGTCTTTGTTTAAAAACATTTTCCCTGAAAGGTCCAGTTATCATAGTTTGCAAGAGCGTGATTATAAACACACTGAGGCTGTAAAAGTGACTAGTGAGTAGATGACGTTTAATGTTGCTGTAGTCCCACTTAGCCACTTAACAACCACCTTTTTTTAAGTCACCTTTATTTATATATTGCTTTGTACAATACAGATTGTTTAAAAGCAGCTTCACAGTGATAACAGGAAAATGATTCAATGATGCAAACAGTTCATTTGGGCTGTACAGCAGCTCTAAAAGAAAATAGTGTCATTGTTCAGCTGAAGTCAGCTCAGTGTTGATTCCCTTCAGTTGTAAAGATCAAGTGTTAAATTAGTTCATTTCATCTATAAAGCAGCTCTGCAGAAAACAGTGATGTCATCATTCAGCTCAGTTCAGTTCTCGTACTATAGTGTCAGTGCAGTCAGATCAATAATATTGCTGAATATTATGTGTCCCCAACTAAGTAAGCCAGAGGTGACAGTGGCAAGAACCCAAACTCCATCAGGTGACAGAATGGATAAAAAAACCTTGTGAAATGTGATAATGTGTTATTTGTATGCCCGGTTAGAGAAATGTGTTGTTAGAGATTTAGTGTTCTAGATTTAAACTGACAGAGTGTGTCTGCTTCCCGAACAATGCTAGGAAGACTATTCCAGAGTTTGGGTACTAAATTGGAAACGGATCTACTGCCTGCAGTTGCGGTTTTACAGATGCCAGTAACATGGCTTTCAAATGAAAGATTGGTATCAAAGAGCACACCCAGGTTCCTAACTGACGACGAAGACTTAACAGAGCAGCTGTCAAGTGTTAGACAGTATTCTAGGTTATTACGTGAAGAAGTTTTTGGTCCAATAAAAGGTCCAGTTTTTTTCTGAAAACTAAGTAGTAGTGTTTTTTTTTGGCGGCCTGTTTTAATTTTAGTTTTAGTCTAGTCTTTGTGTCAAGCTGTCATTTTAGTTTTTATTAGTTTTAGTCACTCTTTTTAGTCTAGTCAAGTTTCAGTCGACTAAAAGTCTGAGCATTTTAGTCTTATTTTAGTCAGAATCCATCACTATTTATTCTAGTTTTAGTCAACGAAAATTGTATTTTAGTCTCTTTTTAGTAATGCAATTGTATTTAACCCAGTCAATATAGTATAAGTACCTAGTAGTATAGACGAAACCAAAATTTTCTTTTAGCCAAACCCATTTCAAACAAGGTTATCTTATTATATTATTGTTACCTTATAGACTCAAGAATACATCCACTCCAGACACAGAAGATGCTCTGATTTGAATTTACAACATATTTATTTTACCAACCAAACATGTTAGAAGTACACACACATAAATTTAAATAAAATAAATAAAAACAATAAATAAAATAAAATAGCATCACATGACAATGCCAGAAAAAAATGAGACGCATTAACCACAGCCTCATGAGTTGGCATGAGCTTTCTAAAATAGAAAGTAACGTTACGTTAATGTCTTGACTTACCTCAGTTTCATTATGGAATGCCTTGAGATGTCTCTTAAGGTTCGTGGTGTTTTTTCCTGTGATTTTGTGGCCGCATTTCTCCCCATCTTTTTCCAGAACACATTCCGTTTTCTTTTCCACTTCTATGTAATGAAAGTTTTTCCAAATGTCGTTTCTTCTTTTTCTCCCAAAGACGAACCCCGGCTGGCCGGCCATCGGTCCCTTTCTCTGTGTCAGACTTAACTTTGTTTGTTGTCGTTTACGCTAACTCACCGCAGCTGCATCTTCTAAATAATGCCACGAATGGGGCTTGAGGAAGTGACGTCGCCTGATGCAGCCCCTGAAGTGAGATACAGGAAACATAAATACTGCAAAATAATAATAATAACGTGACTAAACGAGACGAAATAATGTTATAACATTTCTTTTCATTTTCGTTGACAAAAACGAGATGAGGAGACATTTTAGCATAGTTTTTATTTTGTAAACCACATTTAGTCTCGTTTTTATTCGTCAACAATATTGCATTATACATGTAATTATAGTCATCGTCACATGACCAGCATTTACGTTGCGTCTTGTCTCGTTTTCGTCACATGATAAAGGTTCGTTGACGACGATATTTAGTCATAATTTTCGTTGACGAAAGCAACACTATTAAGTAGAAGGAAATTACTAGTCATCCAATTTTTTATATCAGCTATGCATTCCGTTAATTTTGTGAATTGGTAAGTTTCGTCAGGGCGCGAAGAAATATAGAGCTGAGTATCATCAGCGTAACAGTGAAAACTAACGCCATGCTTCCTAATGATATCTCCCAAGGGTAGCATGTACAGAGTGAACAGCAACGGTCCTAGTACTGAGCCTTGCGGTACTCCATATTGAACTTGTGATCGATATGACATCTCTTCGTTTACTACTACAAACTGATAACGGTCAGATAAGTATGATTTGAACCATGACAATGCAATTCCACTAATGCCAACATAATTTTCGAGTCTATTCAAAAGAATATTGTGATCGATAGTGTCAAATGCAGCACTAAGATCCAGTAACACTAATAGAGAGATACAACCACGATCTGATGATAAGAGCAAATCATTAGTAACTCTAATGAGAGCAGTCTCAGTACTATGGTACGGTCTAAATCCTGACTGGAAATCCTCACAGATACCATTTCTTTCTAAAAAGGAACATAGTTGTGATGATACTGCCTTTTCTAGTATTTTTGACAGAAAAGTGAGATTTGAGATCGGCCTGTAATTGACTAATTCTCTAGGATCAAGTTGTGTTTTTGTAATAAGAAGTTTAATAATAGCCAGCTTAAAAGTTTTTGGTACGTGTCCTAGTGATAAAGACGAATTAACGATATTAAGAAGAGGATCTATGACCTCTGGAAGCATCTCTTTCAATAGCTTAGTCGGTATAGGGTCTAACATACATGTTGTTGTTTTTGATTTAACAAGTTTAGACAATTCTTCCTCTCCTATAGCAAAGCTATTAAAAATTACAGAACATTCGAAGTTATTATAATATTTATAATTTAAGTGAACTTAAAGCGGTATTCATATAATCCCTTTATAATAAATGTCAAATTTAGTTGTCTTGTAGTTGTATGATATTTTCGCATTTTATTGTACGACATGAAATACATCAGTAAAACCCTCTTGTGCTTTTTTTAAAGCTTTTACATGTCTTGAAAATGATGGTTGTTAACAAGTGGTTAAATGGGACTGCAGAGGTCGTCAGCGACATTGAATGTCATTGGCCGAACAGGTAAACTCATGAACCCGAGAGGCGTGTTTTGAGGACTACGCTGCTCTTTATTTTTTAAGCATTTCAAAGGCTGCTGAAAACGGGCACTGCTGCACCATACAGTTACACTGACGCTCATGAGAGTTCAGTCATAATATAATGGGCTTCTAACATAACCATAACTCATACATTTGGCAACAAAGCCTGACAGTTTTAGAAAAGACAGAATCAGAAATACTGTATATTATAATTGTTATAATATAACAATGAATCAGTGATGTCTGAGCTCAAGAGGACCTGATGGACACTACAGACGCTTCATCAGGTAAACATGAAATCAACTGTCCTGTATTTTCTTTTGGATGATTGGAAGTTTTGTGAATTGATCACTTTTTTTTTTAATGGTTTCAGTCTCAGGCCACTGACAGTCTTGAGCGACGGACAGTGTGATTGAGCCGTATATTTCAGACTGATAAAGTGAGGTGTTGATGCTAGAGTTAGTCTGGAAAAGATGAAGTTAATTCACCCAAAATGATCATTCTGTCATCATTTACTCAGCCTCATGTGTTCAAACCTGTGTGACATTTCCTCATCTCCAAAACACAAATGAAGATATTTTGATAAATGTCTCAGGTTGTCACAAGTCAATGGGGTCCAATGCTGTTTGGTTCCCAACACTCTTTTATTATGTTCAGCAGAAGAAAGTAATTCATGCAGCCCTGCTGAAACTCCAGCGTAAGTGTGTTTTGCACACTGGTTCAGCATGAGACTCTGGTGCTGGTGGACCGGCATACGTTGTCATGTGGATCTTGACAGGATCCCAGCAAGAGCACCTCAAACCGTGCGTGTACAGAAGCAGCTGAAGTCTGTTGTCGCCATTATGGTGATCAGTGTTCCAGTTAGAGGTGCTCTTGGCCCTCAAATTATTTCACTTTCAGCATGGTTGAAAGTGCATGTCGTCACTATCGTCTATCAGGCTCTTGATGGCAGTGACATTCTTTTTACTATGAGCCTTTTTACATTTATTCCTTTTACCAAGTTTGCAACTGTCTCTGGGTCAGTGGCTGTCGGCTGGACAAATGGAAGTTCCCAAATGTGCGTGAAAGTTTTTAAAAAAACAGCAACTTTTAATTTTGGACTTGATGCAACAGAAGTACAAAATTGTAGTTGCGTACTACTGATGTTTATTTTGTCTCTTGAATAAACATTCACATTTTGTCAGATTGACTTTTTCACTTTATCCAGAATTTCATATGAATATGCTGGGTTTTTGCAGCGGGGAGCTTTGGGTCGACCTGTGTAAGGTGACAGAATGATCATTTTCAGGTGAACGATCCCTTCCAGTGATACTGGAGTTCAGGACTGCCGTGACATGAGGGTAAAAGCGGGAGTCTCTGATGATCCAGTGGCTGCCTCGCTTCCATTGCTTTGCAGCTTTGAAGGTTTTGTGGAGGCTTTTTTTCTACTCCTCTGTGTTCCTTAAAAGCAGAGGTCTGAGTCCCCATAAATCCAATTTCTGCTTGAACTAGATCGGTAATATTTTGATTGACGCCACGTCTTCTGTGTAATTCCTGATGAAACGCGTCCCGGCAGGGGTGTGAAATAGTTCCCATAGTTCAGTCCTGTTCCCGTTAGATTTTGCCTGTCTTCTGTCCGCTCTGGTGCCATAGGCTGTTTTTACAGTTCCCACTCATTAAAGAATGTAAGGGGAAAAAGTAAAAAAAAAAAAAAAAAAATTAATTTTTATTATCATGTAAAAGATAAATGTGAAACGAGGTGCTTTCCCTCGCTGTCACAAGCAAAAACTACTGGTGGATCTCTGAAGTTTTGTGTGTCTTCCTTTAATATCTGCTTTCGTGTTCAGACAGCGAGTCTCAGTGATGTTTAGCGCAGTATGGAGCGTTTCCCTGAAAATAATTTATTTATGGTTTACCTGAACAGGGACAGATACAATGTACCTAGATAAAACTGAAACCACAGCCGTCCAATGCAAGTATCACAGTGCTTATAGCAAAGACTAATTTGCAGCACTCGTCCCTAGAAAGGCCTTTATAAAATAAAAAAACTAAACATGAGCAAAAGTTTGTTGCTCAGTTAACCAAGATCACCGTTTTTTAAATATGAGTTGAACCGTAACAAACTTTTTCGATATTTCATTTATTTTTTATATGCGTTTATTTTTTGTTGCTCGATAACACACTAAATGATACTATCCCTAAACAAAACTTCACAAAATAGCAGTGTTCATCCTGTTTTATTCTGAATGCTTAAATTTTTCTTAATAAATACAGATTTAGGATAAATAAATTACTATTAATCCCATATTGTGGAAGTGAGTTTTGCATTACAATTCGAATTTCTTCCAGAAAATGTGAAAATAAAATTTGATTGAAATGAGTCATATACTAATGGACATTAATGCTTCAGACGGACAGACAAACACAACAACACAGCTCAAACACACGCATTAAATTTATTGCAAATATGATATAGACTGTATGACAAACTTGGTGGTTAAAGACGCTGATGGCGTCAGTCGATTTACAGCAGCGGTTCCCAACCACGTTCCTGGAGGCCCCCCAACACTGCACATTTGTCTCCTTGATCAAGCACACCTGAATCAGGTCATCAGCTCATCAGCAGAGACTCCAAGACCAGAGATGGGTGTCAGACAAAGGAGACATGGAAAATGAGCAGTGTTGGGGGGCCTCCAGGAACGTGGTTGGGAACCACTGATTTACAGGACAAAGACAAATCATGCATTTCAGAAGAAAAACTACACAGGCAGTGATTTCAGTTTATACAATTCTATAACCTATAAAAATGTTTAAAGATCGCCTCTAAAAATCAGGATATCATAAAGTGTAAGTTATTTTTCAAATGTTTTCATTTGTCTGAGGATGTGGTCAAGCTTCATCTAACCGATCTCAGCAAACACGGAAAAGAAGACACTCTTCTTAAACATAAATCACCTACACTAAAAAAAAAAAATACAAAAAATATATGTCTGCAAATTGTATTTGGTTTTTTCTGTCTGTGGTAGAGGCAGTGAGGGACGTTTGTTCGGACTGTTGGGATGGATTGTGCACATTAGTTATATATCGTAAGCTCATAAAAGACAAACTGAGACACAACAGTAAGATCCTGATTATCTGCTGATGGGTCGATTGAAGCTTTAGATCACGTGAGCTGGAGGTCACGTATGACGCTCGTGTGTGAGCTTTCACGCTGACGATGGAGCCCATCTGATGTGGCTTTTCTAACATCATGACCTAATTTTAAAAAAACTTTCATAGCAAAAAGAAAAATTTCTTATCAATTTTGCATAAACAGTAATGTTATACTGTTTATGTAAGATTATCACACAGAAATGACATTAAATATTGTTTGGATAGGTTGCAGCAGAAAGAGTGAAAAACAAACTTATTCAGTTTCTCCACCATGAATTGAAGACAAATGCTCCAACAGTTCACAGTAAAGGTGCTGAAAAATCACATGTAAGTTCTTGAGCGTCACATGAACAAACAGCAGCGTTTCCCGACGATGAGCAGCAGAACGAAGCTCTTTCTCGTGTCGCTCATCTGTCTTTATCTCTTATTTTCCACCACAGAGAAACACCGTCTGAAGACTGGCACAATTCTCCTGCCGTGAGAAACTCCTCCTGTTTCTCACTCTTTTTTAATCATGGACCCCTCAGAAATGAAAATAAAGAAATGTCCTCCTTTTTCCTTGAATCAAGGACCCAAAAGGATTCCTTAACGAAAGAGTGACGCTGAACGAGTGTGTTTTAACACACGGCTGCTGCTGAGCTTCACACGGACCGAACGTCACGAGATCATCGAACACTGACTCGCGTGGAGCTCAATCACTGCAAACACAGAAGGACTGAGAGGAAAACCTTTCAAAACACCAAAAAAATAAAGACAGAGTGTGAGTGTGAGAGTGTGTGTGAATGTGAGTGTGTGTGTGTGTGTGTGTGTGTGTGTGTGCGAGTATGTGTATGTGAGTACAAGTGTGTGTATGAGAGTATGTGACTATGAGTGTTTGTACGTAAGTGAGAGAGTTTGTATCTGTGTGTGAGTTTGTGAGTATTTGTATGAGTGTTTGTGAGTATGTGAATGTGATTATGTGAGTGTGTTTGTGAGTATGAGTGTTTGTATGTGAATGTGCGTATGTGAGTGTTTGTGTATTTGAGTTTGAGTGTTTATGTGAGTTTGAGGATATGTTTGTATGTGAGTATTTGAGTGTGAGTTTGTGAGTGTTTGAGTATGTTTGTTTGTATGTATTTATATGAGTGTTTGTGAGTGAATGTTTGTGACTGAGTATATGAATGTATGTTAATGTTTGTATGTGAGTGTGTGTATGAGTGTGAGTTTGTATGTGAGTATGAGTGTTTGTATGTGTTTGAATTTGTAAGTGTATGTGAGTATTTGAGTGAGTGTTTGAGTATGTGAGTGTATGTGTGAGTATGTGAATGTGAGTGTTTGTGAGTGGGAGTATGAGTGAGTATGTGTTTGTGAGTATGAGTGTTTGTATGTGACTGAGTATATGAATGTATGTTAGTGTTTGAGTATGTGAGTGTTTTTGCGAGAGTACGTGTTTATGAATACATGTATGAGTGTGTGTGTGTGAGTGTGTGTGTAGGTGCCACAAGAGAAAGCAAGCACAGCCGTGTTATTCCTGTGTGAACGTCTCATTCTGCTTCATTCCTCTTTTCATAAAGTAATTTGATGTGATAAACTTACTGACGGCTTATTATTTCATCCTCCACCGTGAGCTCGGCCTCTGGCTGATGATCATCACACACGTACAAACAAAGACGAGAATATGACAAACTGAAGATGAGTTTGTGTGATAAAACAGAGACCTTGATGAAGGTGATTTACAGTTGTTTACATTGGTAGGATCACAGCATCAGTCTGTGTGGGATAAACTGGATCATTCATCACTGCTGTGGCACAAAATACATTCGATGACGACATCTGTCAAACGACATTAATTAATGTCTCACTCAAACAACATCAGAACTCCTCGATGAACCTACAGGCCAATCTGCACATTTCCACACTCCTGTCAAAACTGATAAACCTCAGTTCTGAACCTGACGTGATACAAAACTGAATGAGACCGAACGTTTCTACATTTCTATAGTAATACCATATAAAAATATATTCCAATTTAAAAAATGAAATACTATCAAAACAATTAGATGCAGCTGAACACCTACACAAGTGTTTCATCACAATATATACAAAAGACGAAACTTAAGAATAATTTATTACTGTAATGTAAACATGGACAAAATGTAACAGCAGAGAGTCATTCATGGTTTGTGAAGGCATTTTTACAAAAGAAAACACTGTACAAAGACTGTTTTTTGGATCAGTGTTTTATAAAGTGTTTGTTGGGTGAAACCTTTGGAAGAATTACTTGATTTGACTCATGAATGAAGTGTTTTGGTAGTTTTAGTGCATTTTGAATGTGAAATTAACTGCTGCTAGGGTGAAAGTTGGTGAGGAGAACTGTGTGAAGTTTTAGAAAAGTGACCTTAATATTGAGCGATGTTTCATAAAAACTGTACTGCGGGTCATACAGTAAAGTTTGACGTGACAGGCGTTTGAAGATGTAAACATGAGTCTGAAGGCAGTGACACATCTGAGCTGCCAGTTAAAGAGCAACGACAGCAATCATCATCATACTGAGCCACTTGTCATGTGACTAACAGTAATAAGTGTCACGTGTCAGTGATACTGGAGCTGACGGGATCAGTCGAAGCTCAGGACGACGGGCTCGTGTTTGGTCTCCTTCAGGAAGCGCAGCAGATCGTCTGGTTTGAGTCCCATGGTGGCACTGTTGGTCATGGGGTGGAAATAGACGCGCTCGTGTCCGCCGTGGGTCAGATCGCGGTCCAGCACCACCTTCACGCTCTGGTCCGTGTCGCAGAAGAGCGCGAGCGCCGTCACGCAGCCCTGACGCACCTGCAGCTTCTCCAGCAGCAGCGCCTCGTCCGCCAGACGCAGGTTTCCTCCGCCGAGGCCCAGGCGCTTGGACACGTCGCTGAGGTCCAGCTGCCGGTCGTGCCGGACGGACAGCAGCCACAGGCTCTTCTTCTTCTTGTCTTTCAGGAAGAGGTTTTTAGTGACCACACCGCTCAGATGAGCCACATGAGGCATCATCTCCTCCACCGTGAACACCTGCAGCAACAACACAACAGATTCAGAGCAGCTTCACAGAAGATCAAGGTTTATATCGTCAGGCCTTACAGTCACGCTTATCAGATTACAGCTTGTGCAATAATACAGTTCATAAATCATACTTATGACAAAAGTCAAAATTATGACATTCCAGAAATGATGAGATAAACTCCAAATGATCACATAATTATGAGAATAAAAAGTCGACATATTAATTCATATTTATGACTAATACATTAAACATATCGAAATTATGACGTAAAAAATATAAATTATGAAGTTCTCTGTCATAATTATGACCTTTTAAGTAATAAATTCGACTTTTTATGTCAATTGATTTAGTATGCCATATTTTAGGATTTTTATGTCATAATTGTGACTTTTCAAGTCATAATTTTGACTTTTCATCTCATAAATATGACTTTGTATGTAATAATTTCGAATTATGTCAATTATGATTTACAAAAGCATGATTTTTTGCCCTGTGTGGCGGGAATGGTCTTCGACATTCGCCACCTCACACGTGTCATTAAAAACACTTCCGTGAATCGCGAGCATCGTTATAATTAATCGTTGTCTCACCTCTGGATGATCGATGCAGATCGTGTCAATGTTCAGACGCTTGAGAAACTCTTCCAGTTGTTTCCTCAGATCAGACGCCATCGCGACTTTAACAGCTTCAACTCATAAACAGAATGTTTATATGGTTTACAGCACACAAGGGCTGTGATTGGTCCAGCCTCTCACCAAACTACTGTGATTGGTTATTAGCCACCGGCGTTGAGTAAAGGAACATCGAGTTGTTCGTCAACATTAATTCCAGTAAAGATAGCCTAGGAAAAACCGTTCATATTAAAACTATGTTTTAAAAAAAATTAACTAAAACAACTAACTAAAATAAAGCAATCGTTATGAAAAGGAGGAACTGTTCAAGCTAAAGAAATCGAATATTTTCCAACACACCACAGCGGACTGCTTCCGGTTTCAAGGCTGTTGTCGAACAGCGACACCTGCTGGCTGTCAGTCAGGTTTACAAACACATCAGAAACAGCCACATGTGCTCACTTTACTGTTTGCCACTTTTATCCCTTATTAAATGTTCTGAAAATAAACAAATGTTAATACTTATTTTACATTAAATACTCAAACTCACCGTGAAATCAAAATGGATTTTTTAATGGAATATTGCAGTGTTTTTTTATTCTAAATGATTTATCGGTGCACATTGAGTTAAATTCATGTTTCTGGTAATCTTGAATCAGAATATCTTCTCCTCCCTCTTGCAGCATCTCTTCTCTTCTCTGATGATGAGGGCGGGGCAACCTGTCACTCACATGAGATCCACCAATAGCAAACCACATCCATCCAATCAATTCCCCACATACAAAATCAAGCCCCGCCCTACATTTGTTCTTGTTCCAGAAGCTTTTAACTCTGATATACGTCACAATAGGGGAGAAAAGACCAGCACAACTTCACTTTCATGACGACTTTAAGACTATTTATACTTTACGCATTTCAAAGTTCACCTCATACACTCACACTGATTCACATCGTATCAATCTGTATAAACTAATTCAAAAACCTTATCCAAAAAAAGTCAGAACATTTAGAAAATGACAAAAAAACACCCTGAAATAAAGCGCTCAGAAAGAAGTGCTGATTTGTGTGTTTTATTGATTATTTATCCTCAGGTTTGTTGAAGCAGTAGGTCAGGCAGCACTTCCCGCAGTAATGCCTGTCGAAGTGACTGGCCATGAAGACTCCAGCGCCGCACTCGTCCGCCGGACACTCGCGCCGCAGGCGGTGGATCTTCCCGTTCTCGTCCACCTGCGGCGTCAGCAGCGTTAGAGTCGTCACACAGCAGGAGATGCGTCAGAGAGACGTGTGTGTGTGTGTGTGTGTTCACCTTGTAGTACTTGAGTACGGCCAGCTTCACCTTCTTCCTCTTGTGCTTGTTCTTCTTCGGGGTGGTGTAGGACTTCTTCTTCCTCTTCTTGGCTCCGCCGCGCAGCCGGAGCACCAGGTGCAGAGTGGACTCCTGCACACACACACACACACACACACACACACACACACACACACGTCTGTCCACTGATGCAGATTCTTCACTGACATAATGAGAAAGTATTAGTGGTTGACCGAAATACAGCAAAGGCTGAAATATAATTTTTTTTAATTATCCGTTTTTATTTATCACTTATTAATTATAAGTTAGACTTTTATTTTGACAGCGTGCGTTGAGAACAGCAGATTCTTGGCCATAAATCAGTCAACCACAGGTTTGTTCATTCGTGGATCAGCAGTTTTCTTCAGAGACGTGAAGCGACTCTCGTACCTTCTGGATGTTGTAGTCTGACAGTGTGCGTCCGTCCTCCAGCTGCTTCCCTGCGAAGATCAGCCTCTGCTGGTCCGGAGGAATCCCTGCAACACACACACACACACACACACACACTTAGAACAGAGGACGGACACACACACACACACACACTCAGCACAGAGGACACAGACATTCACACACACACACTCTCTCTCTCTCACACACACACACTCAGCACAGAGGACACACACACACTCTCTCACACACACACTCACTCAGCACAGAGGACAGACATTCAGACATTCACACACACACACACTCTCTCTCTCTCACACACACACACACAGCACAGAGGACACACTCACACTCTCTCACACACACACTCACTCAGCACAGAAGACAGACATTCAGACACACACACACACACTCACTCTCTCTCTCTCTCTCACACACACACACACACACTCAGCACAGAGGACACACACACACACAAATCCTGTCAAAGTTTATTGTACGTCACCTTCTTTGTCCTGGATCTTTGCCTTGACATTCTCAATAGTATCTGACGGCTCGACCTGCAGGGAATTATGGGAAGATCACAGCAGGAACATCATGACTGTCTGAAATAAACTCACTCTAGGCCCCGATAAACTCACAGAAAAGTTATTTTCCTCTTCGATTAGAGATTAACGAACATCATGACTCCGCCCACATGTAGATGATTATGTAAAACAGTTCAATTCAAATCGATTCTCTGGGTCACGCTTCAATTAAAAATCAGCTCTCAATTTGGAATTGAATTTTGATTCATAAATGCATAATTTTATTTTAGATTTGATTCTAAACTTTGAAGTTTATTTTACTAAAGTTAAAGGTGCAGTAAGCGATTATTGAAAAACGCTGTGGATCAGACCGAGCGCCACAACACACTTGTAGCCAATCAGCAGAAGGGGGCGTGTCCACTCATGATGGGGGAGGAGCAAGAGCTCAGACATTAGCAGAATGACTACAGAAAGAGAGAGATGGCAGAGAAAACACAAGAGAGATAAAGGCCCGGGGAACATAACTTTAGACAGAAGGGTTACGATCAGACAAGAGCTTAATATCGGAGAAGCTTTCCAGAAAGTTTACATCATCACCACACGGACCAATGGCAGTTCAAAGGCGTTTCCAGAAACATCACTGTGGCCAGCTGACACAAACTCTGTTTTGACCTGATTTAGTTCGGAATGACGTCACACCGGTTTGTTCTCCGATTTCGTGTTACTAAGTCTTTGTTACTCACTCTTTTTTTTTTTTCATAATTAATTCGGCCCGGACCGTGTAACGTACACAATCCAAGCTTTATCTCGGGTTTTAACTGATAAGTGGTTTGGGCTTTTCTTGCTTGTCTCAGTCACCATCACTGTATCGAAGATCCGCTGGATTTATTCACTGAGCACTGCTGCAGTTCCAGCTGTGGTCATGAGTGTGTGTGATCATCGCTCGTGCAGTGCTGTCTGTAATGAGACACTGCACTCGCTACACTCACCTCGAGTGTGATGGTTTTACCCGTCAGCGTTTTCACGAAAATCTGCATTTTGGCGTCGCGTGCACCTGCCTGACATAAACAACAACTTTAACCTCTGTGTTAACGTGTGTCATGTGTACTTTGTGTAGTTATATTCTATTCTTGTAGAGGAGTGTTCACTCACCGCAGCGGCGCTAATGGCGAAACGTGAGAAGAGGAGCTGCTGTGCGCGTGCGCGGGTCTTCAGCGCGGGAGCGCGCGGTCCTATTCAGCGCCTGATCAAAAACATTCCCCAGCCAACCCTCTTGCAAAAAAACAGGCTTTGGAAAATATGATGCATATAATATATTGTTTTTTATCATCCAAAATATTTTTTTCTGCGCAATATATTTTTCACTTTTGCTTGTGACCGTCATAATAATGTAAATCAGCAGAGTCTGTTACGAGCCGCACTAAAGTTCTCTCAAATTAGTCAGATACGATGATTAATCATTTTCTTGTTTAACTGTAGGTCTAATGATGTTTATAGTACCATTATTCATAAATAAATGATGTTTCGGACAGCTAACTGCAGCAGTACCGCTGTCACATGATACTCATTACTTTTGTCAGCGCTGTCGGGATGGACCTAATCACAGCCGTTTGTGATTACTGGACATGAAGGGTTAGCGCCAGCTCTGACGGGCTGTGTCTCAAATCACCCGTCATAAAGACTGCTGTATGAATGAGGATTACATACTTATTGACCAAATTAAAGCATCAATGACTCATGCAGACGGATTTTTGGAACGGGTCAAATGCAGATAGAACCTTCTAATTATAAAAAATCACTTTTCGCTTGGAATTATACATTACTTGAAGCAATAATTTTCAAGAAACACAAACAGTTTACTCATAATTTGTTTTAAAACATAAAATTAGTTGTAACAATGTGTTGACATGCATGACAAAGTTAAATTTAATGCTTTCTATGACATTTATTTCATATTTTAAATGAATATTTTTTTTCTTGTTCAAGTTAAGCATAGAAGGCAGTGCTAAATCTTTTGACCAGTGCAGATGTTAAATTTAGGTAGGAATATGATGGGTAATTTAACACATTATTGCAGGAACCATTTAAGTTTCCTTTTGTTTAGACAGAAAGCAGCTACTACATCTGAGCAGGACTTTATTCCACAGAAAGAGGGACAGGTGAAATGGCTTTCTCTCTAGACATCAGTATTTCTGAAATAACATGATAACGTTTATTGTTGTAATTAAGACCCCATCAATTAAATTGAGTATTTGACCTTTAAGGCTTAATATTGTAAAATTTAAGACATTTTAAGACTAAAAAACTGCAAGAAAACAGACAATGCTTCAGCAAAGGTGTTTAATAAACATTGAAAAATGTTTCACTGACTATATATAATTAAAAATATTTCACAATTAATATATTTAAATTACTTCAGCTATGCAACAACTCAGTTTTTACCAACAATGTAAAATTTAACCTTTCATCTCACTTAATCTAGTATACACTTTGATCCAGTGTGCCATAGCGTAGAGCTTTATATCGACACAGCTCAATTCAAGCACACAGGATGGATCAAGGTTAAAACATAACCTAATATATACATAACTTTTCCTCGTATGACAATGACGTGACTAGAAATAAGCAAATAGACTACAAAACCCGAACCTATCCTCTTAATAGCGCTGCTGGCTAACGTTAGCGTGGTGTCTAACTGAAAACAACTCCTCAGCAAAACACACAAAAAACACTGAAATTCCCTGGAATTTGGGCTGCTGTCATTGACAAGATCATAAAATAATCATGAGGTTTCTAATAAACATCGCGTTGCGTGGAATTGCGACATGACAAAGAACGCTGATCCTGATTGGTCCTCGTGTGTGCATTCGAAGTGCTGATTGGCTCACAGATGGAACCTTATAGAGCCAAGTTTGAGTTTGACTTTTAACTTTTTTAACTTTTGTTTAAAAAAAAAAAAAAAGTTCCAAAATGTACACAACTTAAAAAAAGAAATATCACACAATGTAAATAAGTTAGAATATGAATATGTGAATAACTCAAAAATGTCAGATCGTTTTTTTTTTTTTTTATTTCCTCATTCATTTCAATGTTGGGTCTCCGGACTTTTTTTCACGCTAACATACAACCAGATATCATTCCAATTTATTTATTTTTTGTTTGTAGAGCTAGCAAGTGTCAAGCACGGCATCAAGTCTCATGCCATTTAGATGAAAGGTATATTTTTTTTATTTTTTTATTTTTTTTTTTTTATTCAGCATGCGTCATTTGGAGTCAAAGACCTTGAACAGATTAGAAGTGACCATCCATCAGCATCCGCTCCACATTCTGTCTTGACTTTATTTGAAGAAACAAAGAAAAGTAGATAAAACACCAATGTGAGTAGTACTTTGCTTTTTACACCCTTGTTTTTTTTTTTTTGTTTGTTTTTTTGTTTTTTTGTTTTTTATAGTAATAAAATCATTTAGTTCAGTTAGAGAACAGACACCATTAAAAACTGAATGCGTCAGCTCAGTTCAGCGAGCCGAACGAGAGTCGCAGCACAGATCAGGAGTCAGGCTCTGCTTATTCATTCTGCTAATAAAAGTTCTGCTTCATATAGGCTAAGTGAGTTTGTCATTGCACTGTTTTATTGTTCTGGTTTTAATTAAGAGACATAATGAACCCATCATTCAAGTGCCGCTCCCTAATTACCGCTAATTCAAAAGCGAAAGTGAAAATGTTTCCTCTTTCACCATGACAAAAACAATGTCTTATGGCATTTTAAAAGCAGACAAATGTCCCTCTGCTGTATGTGTGTGATGTACAGTTACTAAAACAAATAATTTGGTGTTTGGAGAAACATCACAAATGATTATGTCAAGACTAACCTGAATATCATTTTCCTGTATACAGAGACTGACATCAGCAGACAAGGATCATGGGATGTATGTGTAAGTTATAATTGTTGCACAATGTCACATTTATAGTGCATCCGGAAAGTATTCACAGCGCTTCACTTTTTCCACATTTTGTTGTTACAGCCTTATTCTAAAACGGATTAAATTCTTTATTTTCCTCAAAATTCTACAAACAATACCCCATAATGACAACGTGAAAGAAGTTTGTTTGAAATCTTTGCAAATTTATAAAAAATAAAAACTGAAAAAAAAAAAAAAAAAACCATCACATGTACATAAGTATTCACAGCCTTTGCTCAAAACTTTGTTGAAGCACCTCTGGCACCAATTACAGCCTCAAGTCTTTTTGAGTATGATGCTACAAGCTTGGCACACCTATTTTTGGGCAGTTTCACCCAATCTTCTTTGCAGGACCTCTCAAGCTCCATCAGGTTGGATGGGGAGCATCAGTGCACAGCCATGTTCAGATCTCTCCAGAGATGTTCAATCGGGTTCAAGTCTGGGCTCTGGCTGGGCCACACAAGGACATTCACAGAGTTGTCCCGTAGCCACTCCTTTGTTATCTGTGTGCTTAGGGTCGTTGTCCTGTTGGAAGATGAACCTTCGCCCCAGTCTGAGGTCCAGAGCGCTCTGGAGCAGGTTTTCATCAAGGACGTCTCTGTTCATTGCTGCATTCATCTTTCCCTCGATCCTGACTAGTCTCCCAGTTCCTGCCGCTGAAAAACATCCCCACAGCATGATGCTGCCACCACCATGCTTCACTGTAGGGATGGCATTGGCCAGGTGATGAGCGGCGCCTGGTTTCCTCCAGACATGACGCTTGCTGTTCAGGCCAAAGAGTTTGATCAGACCAGAGAATTTTGTTTCTCACGGTCTGAGAGTCCTCCAGGCGGGCTGTCATGTGCCTTTTACTGAGGAGTGGCTTCCTCCTGAACTCAATTTTGAGTGATACTGATATACATGTGATTTTTTTCAGTTTTTTATTTTTTTTAATAAATTTGCAAAGATTTCAAACAAACTTCTTTCACGTTGTCATTATGGGGTATTGTTGTAGAATTTTGAGGAAAATAATGAATTTAATCCCTTTTGGAATAAGGCTGTAACATAACAAAAAAAAGTGAAGCGCTGTGAATACTTTCTGGATGCACTGTATAGTCTAAAATATAGATGTGCAGAGAGTAGAGCTACTGAATGCTTTAGGAACAGAAGAAAACCCATTATTTTATCCATATAACTCTTGTTTTGAAGTTTCCAAAACAGCATCAGGATCTTAAAATTAAAGACTCTGATTAAAATGTTTCTATGTCCAACAGCCAGTGCCTCGGAGTCGGCGCCAGAGAGAAAGATCGTCCTTGGGAAACCAGGAGATGGTAAAAGCAGTGCCGGGAATACAGTTCTTGGAAAAAAAGTATTCAACACTAAAGCTTCGGCTTCAACTGCAGGAGAGGAATGTCAAAAAGCAGAGAGAAAGGTTCATGAAAGAAATATCACAGTTATTGACACACCTGGAGACTTTGACACAGATTGTGATGATGAAGCGCTGAAATCTGAGGCCATCCAATCTCTGGTTGAATGTGCTCCAGGCGTCGATGCCTTTATCATCGTCCTGAAGGTCAGAAGATACACAGGACATGAAAACGAGGGGGTACAAAAATTCTTGAACACATTCAAAGAGGAACACGTCCTGAAACACACAGTGATCTTATTCACTCATGGTGAGCAACTAGAAGGTGAGACCATTGAAGCATTTATGGAGGACTGTCCACAACTGAAGGAGCTCATTGATAAATGTGGAGGACGCTGTTACGTCATCGACAGCAAATACTGGAATAAACGTAAACAAGGGAACAAGCGCAAGAGAGTTGGCAAATGGCAAACTTACATTGATTAACATACCACCCACACTAAACCTAAACCTACCCGATAGTGTTAATAAAAGCAAATGTGACGTAAAAGTGTCATAATCAACCTATAATCATAATCAACCACCCCTTTAAAAGTGTTTGCTGTTTTACAGCCCTCTAGTGTTCAGTTTTGTTGGAAACTTCAGTGCTGTGTATTGGTACGTATTTTGCGTTTTGCAAAAATGTCCGAACATGAGCCTGGCATATAGGCTATATATATATATACATTTCTGTAACTAATGTATTATATAAATGCAGATGCATATTTTACATTTATCATTGTACACCTGCCTATATAATCACAATTTACATACTGCTTTATACACCAAAAAAAAAAAAAAAATGATTTGACTTGTAATTTATTCTAACCCTCCTAATGCATTCGGGTCCATTTTGAACCAGGAGAGGTATAGCCTACAGACATTTAAAAAAAAAAAAAAAAAAAAATTCATGACACTTTGGATATGTGTCAAGACTGTCAAAATACACAAAATTTAGGTTTTTTCAGGTTTAATTTTTGTGTGTGTGTGTTTTGGCTCCGGTATGACCCGAAACTGTGGTTTTACACATGAAATAATGCTAAAAAGTACGGAGCCCCTAAAGGGACATAGTGGTGGAAAAATATGGGGTGGGAGAAAAAATTTGTCAATACTTCACGCAAAGGTTTTGAGTTCCCCCGAGAAACTGCATTCGGTTGCAAAGAACTCAAAAGATTTGAGAGCAAACACAAACACATTAACATATAAGTTTTCCTCCCATCTCATTTTTTTTCATCACCATGTCCCTTTAGGACATATAATATATCAGCATCTGCAGAATTTATCTGAATGTATCTTTGCCTATTTGAAAATGTGTTTAGTCGCTTTCGGAGATGTGAGCTGCTGCTGGCTCTTATGTAGATGGTGTTTAAACATGAGGTATAATTCGTTTTGGGTATATCAAACAGGCAATCTTTGGTCTCATTAATCTAGCCTATTACTTGTTCCAGAACAAACTGATAAGGGCCAAAATATTACGTTTCTGGTGGATCCAAAATGGTCAATACTCATGCATTTTATTCATATTTCATGTTAATCATTTATAGCTTATGATTTATCAACATTATCTTTGATATACGCCATATATTAATCCTCATCATATTTTCAAGTATCTACTCTTTATTGTACTCATTAATGGTTATTCTTCTTGTATCTTTAAGAGTATGTATGCTTGCTATATATTTAATTGTTCTTCAAGTGTTCCACACCTTCTGTATCTATTTTCATCTATCTTTGACATTTGACCAGTCACTCTGACCTAGCCATTACACCAACTATGACATAAAGGATAAGTCTGTTTGACCTTTTCTTATTAGACCAAAACATGAGTTTGAGTGGGATGTAAGTTTTCCTTGCTTTTCGCCTCTCTTCTGCGTCTTCTACTTCTGGCTGCTTCTAATCTTTCTGCTTCTGCTTCATCTCTTCTTTGTCTCATTTCATTCTGCAAAGATCTTCTTTCGTTCTTTCCTTTCATCTGTTACATACAATACTCTGGATTTTATTATAAACTATTACTTAATTTGTTTGTCTCTGTAATTTTTACTTAATAAATTTGTTATTCCTTATTCAAATATGATCTCTGACATAATCATTGCTGGACTGCCTTGATCTCATTGGATCAGTTTTTGCATCAGTTTCATAACTATATTTACATTGAACTTAAATCCTGTACTTACTAGAGCGCTGCTTTTGTACTTTTGACTGAACTGTTTGCTTGTGTTTATTTTCTTACTGTACCAATTTCTTATACTGTTATAATGGCTATTGTTGTTCATTTAAATATTATTGTTCAATAAATAATATTTTATATAAATAACATGCCATATTTGGTATAGGAGAAAGGGTCCGTAAGTGATTGTGATTTCGACTTCAGTGAAAGTTACATTATGTAGCGTCTGGAGTGTCAAACACACAATTGTAAAAGTCAATCCTCATGCAGACTCTATAAGGTCTTCCCCCCACTGAGAACTACCATCATACACGTCAAAGACACTTGGGAGATCAGAAAAGCACAGGCCACTAATTCATTGACAAATCTGTGTAAATGAATGAACATACATTTCCCCAGTACATTTTGTGTATTATTACTGTTTGTATATTGTTCTTTTGTATATTGTATAGTGTTATGAATCCATGATGACGGATCTACTAGATAATGTAGCCCATCTAGGTGTGTTACAGACAGAAGGGCAGGAGACACAGATATGGAAGCAGATGGTAGTTTATTGGAGTCTTAGTGGAGTGAATACTGAACACTGATACAGTCCTTTGTCTTACAGGTTTGCAGATCGTGGATGGCCGTTGACAGGATGAACACACGATGAAGGTGGGTAAACTCACACACAGACAACGAAGCACAGAGACTGGGAAAACACGCTGGAGTAGAACAGGTAAGTATCTTAGAAGTCTTGGAGATCAACGTGAAGAGTCCTTCGTATGAACGAGACCGGACAACTGACTGAGGTGAGTGGTGTGCTTATGAGTCTGTGGTGATGAGGTGCTGATGGGGAACAGGTGTGTGTGTTTAGTACTCTGGTGAGGGAGTGCGCTGTGATTGGCTGATGGTGGAGCCTGGCGTGTCTGTGACAGTACCCCCCCCTCCACGGCCCGCTCCAGAGGGCCGAGGACCCCGACGTCGTGGTGGTCGTCCTCTTCCACGGGTGGCAGGTCGATCTGGATGAGTAGCAGAGAGGGGTCAAGGATGTCGTTTCTAGGTACCCATGAGCGCTCCTCAGGACCGTAGCCCTCCCAGTCCACCAGGTATTCCAGTAGACCACCACGGCACCGGGAGTCCAAGATCTCGTTAACTTGATACGCCGCTCCGTCCTCCAGGATGAGAGGAAGGGGGGGTTCAGCTGCCGCGCCAGGCTCTGTGGGAACAGAAACAGAAGGGTGGTGAGGTTTGAGGAGTGAAACATGGAAAGTCGGGTGAATTCTGTACTGTGGAGGTAACTGGAGCTGATAGGTGACCGGGTTGATCTGCTTCGTGATGGTGAAGGGACCAATGAATCTGGGACTGAGCTTCTTGCAGGGCAGACGCATTCTGATGTCCCGGGTCGACAGCCAGACCTTCTGACCTGGTTGATAGACTGGAGCAGTGGAGCGTCTCAGGTCGGCTGTCATTCTGCGTCTGCGAAGAGCTCGTTGTAGCTGATGGTGGGCTGCGTCCCAGACCCTCTCGCTCTCTCGGAACCAGTAGTCGACAGCTGGTACGTCCGACGGTTCTCCTGACCAGGGGAAGAGAGGGGTTTGGTAATCGAGTACGCACTGGAAGGGAGTGAGTCCAGTGGTTGGTTGACGTAGGGAGTTCTGTGCGTACTCGGCCCAACCCAGAAACTGGTTCCAAGAGTTCTGGTGGCCATGGCAGAAGGTACGTAACGTGGCTTACTAAGACAGTGATATTAAAAGATCAAACTCAGTACACATCATACTAATGAACTATACTATGTACAGCAAAGCAGATGAGCCCAGAATATGAACGCAATTCGTTTAATTAGGGCCTGAGCACCGATGGTGTGAGGACCCTATTGTAACTGCTCAGGCAATTCTTCTTCTTCTCTGAAATGAATCACATTTTTGGGGGCCTAAACATGCTTGAAAACTCATGAAACTTTGCACACATGTCAGAAGTGCTGAAAATTTACGTCTGATATGGGAATTAGGTGTGGCAAAATGGCTCGATAGCGCCACCTACAAAATTTCAATTAAGCGCCCTTCGTGCTACGTTTCACGTACAGGTATGAACACATCTAACAGCCCAATACCTACAAAAAAGCCCCTGGGTGCAAAATCTGAAAAACCAACAGGAAGTGAGATATTTTGAATTTTCTCTGCAAAATTTTTGCAGTTTTTGCCATTTCCAGACATTGTACTTTAACGAACTCCTCCTACAGATTTTATCAGATCAACAACATATGTTGTCAGTCTAATCTAAAGGCCTTAGTGACGTTAAATTGCAAAGATCTTGAGTTTTCGTTGAAGGGCGTGTCTGTGGCGGCCTGACAAAGTCTGATGTTTCGCCATGAAAGAGGAAGCTGCTGTAAGTCAGGCATACAGTGTCCGATCTGCCCCAAACTTCACATGTGTGATAAGAGTCCTGGCCTGAAGACATCTACATGCCAATATTCAATTAGTCATAGCACCACCTGCTGGCAACAGGAAATGGCATGCCTTACACTGTAATTCACTCCCTGAAACGCATTTAAATATGCCACGAAGTACCAAACATGCTAGAAACACGTTAAATCATGCAACACTTGGCTAAGTGCTAATGTATGCGATTAACGCCACGAAACAGGAAGTTGTTGTAACTCAGGCATACAATGTCCAGTCTGCTCCAAACTTCACGTTTGATAATAGTCCTGGCCTGAAGACATCTACATAGCATTATTCAGTTACAGTCAAAGCGCCACCTGCTGGCAGCAGGAACTGTGGTGCATCAAAATGACTTTGCCATATTTCTCCTTTAATTATCCACTTAAATGACTATCAGCCACTGTTCACTGTTTTCCTAAGGCCACCGGGTGGCGGTGAGTGCGGGCGAGGTATTACACGTTGTGTTTTCCTCCCATAGAAAACTGTTATAAAGAAAACGCTTAACGTCGCTTAATGTAGCCTACTAAGTGATATTAAACGTAACGTGTTATAGTGAAAGGCGCGAGGATGAAGGAGAATATGAATAAAGATATTTAATAACATAACATGCAAGAAACTCACATTTACACAAGTTAACATCAACGAGAATGGATGAGGAATGAGGAAGAACATGGTATATATACATGGGGCAAACAAAGGGAACTTAACAAGATAATTAACAGGACACAGGTGAATGAAATGACTAATTAACTGAATGGGGAAAACTAGGTCACAGAAAACACAAGACAGAGCATACACGTAACACTGCAGGTAGCCTACAACATCTGTTCTGCCGAATTGTTTATAACCATTAATGAACCCCACAAAGAATATTATATCGTTTTTAAACAGTACTTGGCATTTAAAAACGTTATGCAGAACTGACAGGTCCAGGTGTGTGACAGTGAGGAAATGGCTAGCATCAATTACTTTGGAAGCCTAGGTAGCGCGGACTCCACTGATTATATTAAGAAATTGACTCTCAGTAATGATGAAACATTGCTTTCTGCCCCCTAGTTGCGCGCGCATCTCTGTGATGACGTTGCACAGAAACTCGTCTATAAATGTTAAATGTATAAATGTTGTGTTAACTTGTAAAGATTATCTTGATAGACAAAACGTGTAAGTGTCATAACCCTTTGTTAAACACAGAGCTTATTTTTTGTGATTTTCCAAAAGTCTATGGGAAAAATGCATAGGCTTTCGATTGAGGGAACCCGTGCACCGCTAACTTCCGGGTTGGCCTACAAAAACACGTCATGGGGGCGGTGGTGTATTGTGGGATTGGTTGTCTCCCTCGGTTGCAAGGGTGTAGTTTTGGTTCGAACACTGGGGGGTTGAAGTGTGAACCGTTTCATAGGGTCCCGGGACATATGCTCCCTCGTGAGGTTTATTTATTTGTTTGTTTTTGCAAAATGGTCCAAACATGCAAATTGGTTGATAACATAACTGCAATAAAGTAGCCTATATTTAAAGGTGCAATATGTAATAATTTTGCAGTAAAGTATCCAAAAACCACTAGGCCAGTGTTATATATTTTGTTCACTTGAGTTCTTACAATATCCCAAATATCCAATATCCAAATGTCAATTGCGTCATATCCGCATTACCCTCGGTTTCCGGTTTTATTTTGTAGAATCCATGGAAACACCAAAGACACTTTGATATATTACATGTTTTAATAGGCAAGGGAACAACTGTTTTGATATATTTGTAGACAGAAAACTAATTATTGTTATATAGCTCAACACGTTTAGTCTTATTGTTTAAATCTAATTTTCTTGATTTTTTTGCGAGTACCATGCTTTACCATGCCTCAGAGAAAAACACTATTTTGTGAAGCATTTTCTCCAACATACAATGCGTTTTAAAATTAATTGCATGTCATTTATCAACACAAGCCATCCAGCATTTAATATGATATTCTAAAATCGATCTAGCTTTCTGCAGTGTGTAACAAGTGTCTCACAGCAGCCGCCGAGCCAACGCACAGAGTAACGTTATAACATCATTTTCAGCACACTCAAATGTATCTAATATGATAAACAGAGCTGTGTTACCTCATACTCATGACCGGAAAAGCGGAAGCAGCGACTGCGACATAATAAAAGTTCCGCTGCTCGCGGCGTGTTGCGTTCGCCTCTCGTTATCAATCGCTCCAGCGGCCTCGTTCAGCTCCAACAACACTCGGTCCTGCTCTGCTTCATACTACAGTAACGTTAATAATCACATCCATGAACATGATTTCTTCATGAGTCCTATCCCAATTATTTTCCACCGGCTGTGAAGTGAAGACCACATGTCCCAAGATTCCACGCTCAAACTTGGCGTCATCAAGATACGCCTTTGTTTTGAATAGGTCTATAGCGACCTCTAGCGGACAGAAAATTCTACATATTGCACCTTTAACGATCAATTGTTTACAAAGTGCCATGGGAAGTCAAAGAGATGACAGTCCTGTCATCTCTTGGAATATATGAAAACCAGGTTTTTCCTATATCTGTTATTATTAGCAGAAAATATTTTTACATATTTACACATGGAGAAAACCACTTGTTTAGTCAATAATTCTAGAAGGTCCATATTTTAAAGCTCTTTCTAACTTGTACTCAGCCTTAAAAGTACCACAGTTCTTGTAATTGTTTAACTATAGCATTTGTTACAGGATTTAATTACAAGTAAGTGTATTGATGGCTCCTCATTACCATGCTTAGGGTAATGTTAACTTTTTTCTTTCTTTTTTTTATCTATAGCATTTGTTATGAAAAATAGCAACATAGAACTATAGCTACAACGTCAACATGCCACAGTTATAATATAAATCTTTAGTGTGAAATCTATTCCCTTAACAGATTATCTATTATAAATTCTAGTCAAAATTTACCACAATAAAACATGATAAATTCTAGTAAATGTGGTCATCATGAGTTTAAAAAGCTTGCAGGATGATGTTCTTTCATCAGTCATTTTAGTGGCTGTTTTAGATCAAGTTAAGACTTTCTCTGTGGCGTTTTATACATTCTCAATGGAATGGGTCGCACATTTTATCATCAGCATCGCATAAGAACGACTCGTGCAAATCTTAACACTTTTGGAGAAAGCTGGTGAACGCGCCTACGGTGATTCGCGCGCCACTCATTTCCAAATAAAACATAAAACAATTAGGCTTCAGTCACAGACTGATCCGTTCTGTTCGTACAGCTTGTGAAAGCTCCAAACGCGCGATGTATACAGTTAATTAATAGTCTGATTCTGTGTTTCGGTAGGTGCTCAGAGTACCGGCAACATGTGAGAAGTGCCGGTGTTCTGACGATTTGTGCTACCCTGTCAGATTTTGCTACCTCCCATTGAAATTTGACAGCGAAAAATGCTACCTATCAGACTGTGCTTCCAGCGTGATATTAACGTGGTTTATGGCTTTATTAACACCTACACCTATCCCAACCCTAAACCTACCCTTATAATAATGCAAGTACAGTAGTGGTAGCACAATCTGATATAGCATTAATCGTTAGAACAAATCGATAGCGAAAAATGCTACTTATCAGATTGTGCTTTATTAATGTCTACCCCTACCCCAACACTAAACCTACCCTTACAATAATGCAAATACAGTAATTTTGTGTTATTTATCATGACAAAAAAATGATGTAATATTGATGTGCGCATGTGCAGTAAGCCGGGGTAGGACAATCTGACGGATAGGATGAAATGTCAGGACACCTGTTCACTTCGAGCACTGCTTTCAGTTTGTTTTTATTCATCACATGTGTTTCTTTGTTTTATTTTCCCGCCACTCATTAGTCACCATGGACACTAACTAATCATCACAGCTGTTCATCATCTTATGTTCTTCCTTTTCCTCTGTTCAGGGTCCGGTACTGCTTGTGTCAAATGCACTCGCATGTTAGCTTGTTTTCTCGTCTGGAATAAATACTCTGTTATTGAATCTTCATCATCGTCTTCATTTAGAACCTAGCGTTACAGACACAGGGATTTATTTATTTGTTTGTATAGCACATTTAAAAACAACTCGAGTTGGACAAAATGCTTTCCATTAAAACCAACAAAGAACCAAAAACATAACACCAAACCAAAAATACATTAAAACACAAGACAACAGTAAAACAACGTGCAATCAACTGTTAACTAAGCCATATGCCTGGGCAGGTAACTGCACCCTCAGAAGTGGTTTAAGATTACCTAATGTAGTACAGCATCTAATAACTAGAGATGCACCGATGTATCGGCTAACAATCGGTATCGGCCGATAAAAGCTATTATTATCACTATCGGACATCGGCCGATTGTTTAAAAACTGCCGATGGTCAGGGCTGATTATATCCTGTCAATCAAAAGGGTGCGGAAAGACGTTTTCAGACTGCAACTCATACATACTGTGTGTGAAGAAAATCACTCTTATGTTGAATTTTAACGCATTAAGTTTAAAAATAGTGACGTTAAAGCAGGCTCTTTTTGACCCTATGAATCACCCGTAGTTCAAGCCAGGGTTGCCAGGTCTGCGTTTTTTTTTTCCTACATCAAATATTATTTGTAGCGCCTCCTATCCAATAATCGCAAAAAGATTTGTGCTTTATAACTTCTGATAAGAATTAAAGTTTCAGTTTTCAAATTCTGTCTATTTTATCATGAAATTGAAACAATAAATGGCGTTTTGACGCTCTTAAACGTGACGTGTCAGATCGCTGTAACGCCTCAGTTCAGGCGGCAGCGCGGAGCGCGAGTCTTTTCTTCCTCTTCAATACAAGTTATCTCGAAAAACATGAATGAACATCAAAGGTATGTTGAAATCTATTGTACAACTTACCAGAATGTATCATGTCTCATGTTATCACTTTATTTGTGTTTCAGCCGCAGAAAGATGTCAATAAAACAGCTTCAGTTCCTGAGCTATCTACATATAAAAAAAAAAACACTAGAGAGGAGCTTATTTACTGTTAATTATATGTTTGTGCAAATTTGCCATGAAGACAAGTGCTTATGAAAACTACCTTATGTGATACTAAGTTTTATACATTTCAGTTTTTATTTGAGTGTAATTATTATATCTGAAAATAAACAGCAGCTGAATATAATACCTCTGTTGTTAATTGTAACCTCTAATATTGTAGTGTACCAAATGAGAGGGTTCCCTGTATAGTTTGCAACATTATTTGGGAGAGATTTTTTTTTCCTTAAGAAAAACCAAACTATCGGTATCGGCCGATATCATTCTGAATAATCGGCTATCGGTATCGGCAGAGAAATTTAGTATCGGTGCATCTCTACTAATAACCAATAGGGAAGTTATTCCAGAAGCAGGGTGCAGCAACAGAGAAAGCACAATCCCTCTGGACTTTGGAATGAAAAAGCAGGATTTAAATGCAGAAGTTGTTTATTAACACCAAACATCGAAATAACAAAATACTCAGGTTACTTAAGACTCTCAAAAAACAGGAAAACAGAACAACCACAATAATAGACGAGAATGGACAACCAAGGCTACAAATTGAGGGATATAAATACAAAGGATAATCAATGAAAGGGAACGAGAAATCATAATCAAACAATGAGTAACCAAGGAAACAAATGCAAACAAAGGAAACAGGCCTTGGGCCTGTACCATGATGGTAGTTGAACAACCTCAGGGTTATAGGATTAGTTTCAAGTTGACAAACCCAAACCACTCCTATCTGGCTTTGTTGGTACCATGATGCTCATCATCAACTTTCTTTGTCAACTCAGGCTTTGATCCTGAGTTTGTGGCGCACGTGCACATGAATGCGTGACATCAGTGGTGAACAGCCAATCACATGCCTTGCAACAGAGAGAAACTGTGATTCACTTCTCGCGAGAGAGCCAGCGCAATTCAAAACTCTTTTGCTAAAGGTTAAGAGATTGAAGAAAATGAAAAAGAATTTAAACGCATTTACACTAAAGAAAATACTTGTCCATGAAAGAGGACATATAAAAGAAATTATCTTTCTCTCAGTGCAAGTGAAACTTGTGAAGTTAGTTTATATAGTTGATAATATATAGAAATAGAGACTCAAACATGTAAGGTCACATGTAGTCATTTTTAAAGAGTTATCTATTGATTCTACATCTTATTTATATTACATATGATCTGTATATATTAATATTCATTTAAACTAAATGCTTAATAATAACTGAAAAACTAAAATTGCTTGTGTGTAATGTATTAATAATAATATAGATCATATAATAATTATATAAATCATATATAATCATAAAATAATTCTAACTAGAATGTACGTTTCCTGAAGAAAATGTGAGTGGTGCTTGCTGTGCGCAACTACACTTCTAGCATGTTTTTAGCAAGATTTTAACATGATTAGCATGTTGCTAGCATGTTTTTAGCAAGATGCTAACACAATTAATGTTTTGCTAACATGATTAGCATGTTGTTAGTATGTTTTTAACAAGATGCTAACACATTTTGACTTGTTTTTATCATGTTAAGCTAATTGTTAATTGCTATTAGCATGTAGCTATTCACTACTAACATGTGTAACATGTTGAAAGTCCAGTTTTCTAGCATGAGTCAACCCCCATCTCTATACGATGTTCTGATGCAGAGATATGGATCTTTGCCAAATGGTTGCTAGGGTACGTGGCAAACGGTTGGTAGGGAAAGTGGCTTGGCAGCTGCCAGTGATGATACTCCAAATGCTGTTTGCTGCCCCGAGTCAAACGAGCTCACCCTCACGTTTCAATGACACTTCTGCCCAAAGATATCCCTTTGATCTTTTTCAATGTAAGTCTATGGAACCTGTTGCTAGGGTGCTCTAAATGGTTGCTCTGGAGACATTTCAGATCCTACAAAAATGCACAAACATAACACAAAAGCAGTCGTTTTAACAGCACAATGTCATCTGATTTCTGTATTAGAATTAGAAATATGATTTTACTTCATATTTTTGCTTTGTATTCATTTCTGTAGTATCCTCACTCAAAGCCTTTGATGGCAGCATTCCTTCATCAGTCTCTCTCCACCGGATAAACACACGTCTGTTCATCTGTCCCTGTAATCCAGACAAGATTCAAGTTACCGCTGTGATTTATGTGCTCAATACTACATTTACATGTTGAGGGAGTTGATGATGTGTTAACTCACTTTTTATCCAATTCAAATGTTCCTTAAAGGGGTCATGAACTGTATTGTTTTATAGTTTTGTAATGTTTCCTGGGCTGCACTTATAATGTTAGTATGATTTTTACATCCAAAATCATCATAATTTAGAAATAAAAGGCATTTTTCCTACCCTGATTTTATCCCTTTGCGCTCTGTTTTAAGGGGCGTGTCTGCTGTGAGCCTTCAGTGCTGTGACTGGCTGACATCTAACTATTAACTAATATCTAACTATTACTGTCTCGAAAACTTTAGCACGTTTTTACTATTACATCTGTCAAGGTTAACTAATCATGAAAAGTGTTGCATTATTTATTTAGATGGTGGCATGAAAGGTTGCAGTGATGAACATTGTAGTCACATGTTGTTGAGCTCATGAAAGCAGTGATCTCGTCATTGAAACTCAATTTCTGCACACTAACAGATGCTTTCATCATAACTAACAGTGCAAACGTGATGTAACTAAGAGATTCGTTGAATAAAACGGGAGTTTTGGCGCAAGTCCAGAACTCAGTCACTGATAAACTCGCGCTGTTTGATTGACAGCTCCAGCGATTGTAAAGGGAGCGTTCTTTGATCGCTTTCTATATATAATTTAATCACAGTTTAAATAACAGATTATTTTCATCCTACTAAGAGAAACAAGGTGAAGTTGAGCGTTTAGTCACTGGTTTGATTTACTGACACATAGACAAAGAACATCTGACTGTACATGAATCATTAACGCTGTGATGATGAAGTAGGCGTTGATTTCTTCTGTGGAGGCGGAGTTTCACCTATCTATAGACACATTCCAGGATCAGTCGTTCGATGGACCTGGTGTCAATAAAAGCTTTTATTGGACTAACAAGGAAGTTTTCAGTTCTGAAACTTACAGGATATTCTTATAGTACGATGACTTCTTATATATCAAAAGCTCAAGGTAAAGTCGATTTCTCAATTCTACAGTACTAATAATAAAATAGATAGAACTTATGTTTAGTTACTTCATGTAGATTTGTTTATTTACATTACTTACATGTAAATATGTATCAGTGTAATCAGTGTTGATATATATTTGATATATATAAAAAACAAAATTCACTATTGTCAACACTGTATGTATATATACAGTATATACTGTCTTTCTATCATGACAACTCTCTGACGATTGTTATCATTATTATTATTTATTTTTTATTTGTAGAGCTAGAAAGTGTCAACCACAATATCAAGTCTCATGCCATTTAGACGAAAGGAACATTTTTTTTATTATTCAAAAAGAAGAATAGTTTACAAGGGTTAAAGACGAAAGTGAAAGCTTGGTGTGACCATCAGTATCCTCTCCACATTCTGTCTTGATTCTATTTGAAGAAACAAAGAAAGGAAGGTAAAAGACCTATGTAAGTACTTTGCATTTTACACCTTTGATTTTTTTTATAGTAATAAAATCATTTAGTTCAGTTAGAGAACAGACACTATTAAAAACTGAATGTGTCAGCTCAGTTCAGTGAGCCGAATGAGAGTCGCAGCACAGATAGACTTCATAGAAGTTTGTCATTGTACTGTGTTGTTGTTTTGTTTTTCATTAAGAAAAATAATGAACCCATCATTCAAGCAAATGCCCTAATGCGAAAGTGAAAATGTTTCCTCTTTCACCATGACAAAAACAATGTCTTATGGCATTTTAAAAGCAGACGAATGTCCCTCTGCTGTATGTGTGTGATGTACAGTTACTGAAACAAATAATTTGGTGTTTGGAGAAACATCACAAATGATTATGTCAAGACTAACCTGAATATCATTTTCCTGTATACAGAGACTGACATCAGCAGACAAGGATCATGGGATGTACCTGTAAGTTATAATTGTTGCACAATGTCACATTTATAGTCTAAAATGTAGATGTGTTAACAATGGCAGAGAGTAGAGCTACTGAATGCTTTAGGAAAGGTTTAGGATAACTCTTGTTTTGAAGTTTCTAAAACAGCATCAGGATCTTAAAATTAAAGACTCTGATTAAAATGTTTCTATGTCCAACAGCCAGTGCCTCGGAGTCGGTGCCAGAGAGAAAGATCGTCATTCTTGGGAAATCAGGAGATGGTAAAAGCAGTGCTGGGAATACAATTCTTAGAGAAAAAGTATTCAACACTAAAGCTTCGGCTTCAACTGCAGGAGAGGAATGTCAAAAAGCAGAGAGAAAGGTTCATGGAAGAAATATCACAGTTATTGACACACCTGGAGACTTTGACCCAGATTGTGATGATGAAGCGCTGAAATCTGAGGCCATCCAATCTCTGGTTGAATGTGCTCCAGGCGTCGATGCCTTTATCATCGTCCTGAAGGTCAGAAGATACACAGGACATGAAAACGAGGGGGTACAAAAATTCTTGAACACATTCAAAGAGGAACACGTCCTGAAACACACAGTGATCTTATTCACTCATGGTGAGCAACTAGACAGCAAGACCATTGAAGCATTTATGGAGGACTGTCCACAACTGAAGGAGCTCGTTGATAAATGTGGAGGACGCTGTCATGTCATCGACAGCAAATACTGGAATAAACGTAAACGAGGGAACAAGAGCAACAGAGTGCAGGTGAAAAATCTGCTGAAGACCATCGACAAGATGGTGAACGAGAACGGCTGCTACACCAATGAGCTGCTTCAGAATATGGAGAAAGACATTCAAGAGGAAATGAAGAATATAACTGAAGACAATTTGCATCCAGAAGAGCAGCGAGAAAAAGCTAAGAAAATTGTTCGTGTCAGTTATCTGGAGAAGTCTGCAGGAATGGCAATAGGGACGGTGCTTGGTGCTCTTTTTGGCATGAAAGCTGCTGCAGCTTTAGTTCTGGCTATTTTACAACCATGTGTAGCACTAAAAACAGCGTTAACAGCAGCAGGTGTAGGAGCCGCAGGTGCAGGTGTGCTTGGAGTTGGAGGTTTTGCAGGAGCTGCTGTAGGAGCTTGGATTGGATGGAAAGCAGTAGGTGAAGCTGAACCTGTGTGTGACATGATAACAAAGGCAGCAGTGGATACCTGGGATAATGGATTATATATGTTTAAGGCGGCAGAAGAAATGTGTGGTCTTAACAGCAAAATGGCAAAGTTACATTGAGTAAAAAAACATTTAATTCATGCTTATAACCTGTTTATGTCATACTCTTCATGATCTTTTTATTGTCAATGACAATGAACCTTAACTAATGCCATCATGTGACCAAATGTCATGACAGTTCAGCCCAGGCTCATTAGAAAAACGTACCTGTGGGAACATTTTTACAAAATAAAAATATAGCATAATGCATGTTTCGTGACAGTTTCAATGTGAAATGTCCACTGAGTGGCGCTAAAAGTGTGTTCAGTTTTTTCAGAAACAGATGAATGTGAATCATCATCATCAAGTTTTATTACGTTGGTTTTGTACGTATCACTGCAGTACTGAATTGAAATGTCCAGTGAGTGGCGCTAAGCTTAATGCTAATAACGTACCACCAACCATACACCTAAAACTACTGACCAGAGTCCAGAGATGAGCCCCCATGAGCCCGCTCCAGAGCCCCATCCAGCCCAGAAACCCATAGCTCCTCCCAAGAAATTTTGGGGGGGTGGGGTTGGGGTTATATGTCTCCAATCATCGTCAAGGCCACAGAGGCCAATCCTAGATAGTTCCCTGAGCTGCCGGCTCCGCCATGGTGGCTTCCTATTCTTCCGAAGCCACCTGTGATCAGCCTCACCCTCCCACCCCTTGGTGTTTGGTTTGCTCCGCTCCACGCCCTCCTCCAGAGCCCCGCCCTCCTCCTCTGTTGGACTGTCCTTATACGACGCGAGGACGCGTCTTTTCAGGAGGGGGCATATTGTCACATTTTGAGTTTGTCTTTTGATCTGTTTCTCCTTCCTGTTCATGTTTGAGTTTCTTTGTTAATCTTTGAGTCTGTTAATTAGTTGTCCTCTTGTTTGTATCCTAGCTTACTGATTTGATTAGTGTCCTCAGTTCAGGTCTTATTAATTAGCCTCGTTAGCTCTTCTGTTTCCTTTGTATATAAGCTCTCAGTTTCAGTCTGTTCTTTGTCTTGAGTTGATGTTGTATTATGGTGTTTTTGGTTGTAATTATTCTCCTAGTTATTCTCCTGGTTGTGTTTTCATTTTATTAAAAGTCTTCCAAAGGATTTCCTTCATCGTGTGCATCTTAATCCAGCCACACCGTGACAATAGGCCTGTTTGAGATGACCGATATGACCACGAGAGCGTTTGTAGAGCATACGAATCCTTATGCTTTTGAATCGCTCTCGCGGTACTTTGATGTCATACGCCGATCAGTTTGTGCAGCACCACTTCAAGTCCGACAAGCCTAGTGACTAACTCATTAAGACAGTGATTTGCCGCCACCTACTGGCGGTTTTAGTATAATTTCATTTTAACTGAGGGACTGAAGGACGAAGATTGAATGCTGTTTTTGCTTTCAGTTGTAATAATAGTTCTGGGTAAAGAGATAGAATGTGCATTTAAATAATATTAAGAGTGAAATATGACATAACGTTTTTTTTCCCTCTGACTCCGACTGTTTCTTTGAAAGGTCACGAACTGCAGAATGTCCGTCTTTGATGAATGCAGCCTGGCCCGGCAAGTAACGTGCTCAGAAGTGCAGCATTTCGAAACAAGCGCCGGTGAAAGTAAGCTCTTTTAGAGAGAAATATGCTCTATTAGTCTCACCTGAAAGTCACAGAGGAGAAGCGTCATTCTCAGCTGCAGAGCTGTCAGCGGCGTTCTCGTTCTCGCAGTGCGAGCAGCTGGTCACGGAGACTGCAGGGGTGTACGAGACGCACTCGTGGCACGACATTTGCAACAACGGATTCAGAGAAAACAGGAATTTTCCCCATAAGCGTCAGAAAAACTGACGCAATGTGTGTGAAACGCATCGAAAGGGAACTGTGGGTCAGATTAGTAGGGTTAAAAATATAAGAACTTAAATCAACCCAAAATGTATTGGTTACACTACAATCACAAAATAAACGGGCAGCTGTTTCTTCAACAAGACCACAAAATGAGCAAGTTTCCTCAATATCTAGATATTTACAGATAGATGAATTAAACCTGGCGCTCATATCTGTTAAGTTGTTGCACTTGTGATAATGTTGTAGGTCACATGATAACGTCAACATGGCGGATGATGTCCGGATCGCTAAGCACTCGATAAGTAGTACTTATTAGGGGCTTTCGCACCGGTGGAACCTTTTCATAGTTCCTAGAACTATTGGCGGAAGTACCCAGAATTTGCCGTGTTCGCACCGCAGGAACTGGGAACGATTTTAGTTCTAGGAACTCCTTTTGGGGGAACTAAATTAGCTCCTACTTCAGAGTAGGGTCTAAACCAGCTCTATAGGAACTATCTGTGTCGTGAGTGTACGTTGATTGGTCAAACATGTCAAACACCAGCACCCGGCATTTTTAAAAAAGCCATGTAAACATATTTACTTCACGAACATGGAAAACAGTGATAACGGCATTTACCTGTTGTCTGCAGGGTTGTGTTCTTTTCTCCGCCTCGATGATGTGTAACACTGCAAGTTGTCATAGGAGATTTCGTCTCTTAGCCCCACTTATTGCTCTTTCAGTCATGTAAATTATGCGTTTATATTCCATCTCTGTTATCACAAAACCCACGACACACAACAAACACTGCTCCGATCACGGCATCCTCCATCCACTGGTTTTTAGCGTTTGTAAATGCAGCGCTTAAAGACGCTGCTGTCGGCGCTTCAGAGTTCCTATTCCCGGTGCAAATGCAACCAGGAACATGGCCCGGGGAGAAATTAGTTCTTGGGGAACTATCCTAGTGGCTAGTTTTCTATAACTGAGTTCCTAGAACTATTCGGTGCAAAACCCCTATTAAAATTAAATACTCAGAGAGTATGTGATTTCAGTGATTTGCTGCCACCTACTGGCGGTTTTACTCTCATTTCATTTCAGCTGAGGGACTGAAGGATGAAAATTGAAGAGCTGTGATTGTAAAGTCCTTCTGGTTAAAGAAACAGAATGCGTTTATAAATAGACTATTAAGAGCAAAATATGAGATAACATTATAAATATAACAGAGATAAAGTAATAGCAGTCGCATTGCATACATGTTTTTGTCAGTCTTTTTTTCCTCTGGGGTGTGTGTGTGTGTGTGTCTGTGTTGGGGGGGGGGAACTTTAGATGCATGAGGAGGTGATGGACGTGTGCTCAGTCCACAGGCACAGAGGCTGAAATCTCACACAAACACACCGAGGGTTTAAACTCCAGCACTGCAGCACAGATCTGCCCAGCCACTGGAGACGCGTCATCAATAAAACAATGCAGCAGCAGCAGAGACGCAACACGACACCGTCTGTGCCAAAGCCTCAGCATCTTCAGCTCACCACATCTTCCATCCGAATGCCCGAGCGTCATGTGAGCAGGAACTTCACATATCAGTGCAAACATCAGGGGTGTCGTGGGTAATTATATGAGGGGTCCTTTATGGAAAGAAAATATATTTCCCTGTATACTAATGTTCAATATATTACATGTATTTTGAAAATATACAGAAAAATATATTGCGTAAATATATTACAATATATTGAATAATACATAAGTAATTTGCCGCTTTACATATATTGAAAAATATGTGATAATATATTTACTAATATATCATAATGTATGTAATTTTATATTCAGTAATATACAGTAGTCAACATTTGAAGTGGATCAAAACATTTCACAAAGATGTTCAAAACCTTCTTCTTAGGACAACTTAGTTCACAGGACAACTTTGATGAACTTTTTTGATCCACTTCAAATGTGGATCAAAACTATACTTCATAATATATAGATTTATATGTGATCAGATATGGTACTGCATGCATAATATATTGCAGATATATTTACTCATGCAGTATAAACACATATATGGTCAAAGTACCGTGCAGTGGTGTTCTGAAATGAGAGGCACATTTTTTATTTATGAATCAAATGTAAATTCACGTGCATTACTCTTAACGTTGACACATCTTCCTTGTTAAATGAACATTACATTACATCAAAAAAGAAAAAAAGAAACCAAATATAATTCTATTTTGTAATTTTACATTAACAATGTAATTAATGTTCTATTTATTAAAACCAAGTCAATCTCATCAAGTTAGTGTTTTAAGCATTTCTACATTTATTCCAAAATAATAACTAAAGGCAATAATAATTAATAAACAATATATTTTATTTGTGTATTGATTTTCAGCTGTTCTTTTTAATAGTCAACTTATTTCGGATCATCAGTCATGCTCCGTAAACACCGTCTGTCACAGACACGAAGATGTAATTTCACCAAGCTGATTGATCACTAAAACCCCCGCAGTCATCGTGTTTTCAGGTCTTTTCACGTTTGATTTTGCCGTGACATAAAGCGGTGATATCTAACTGGGTGATCTGTTTACTTACTTTTCAATTAGTCTTCCCATTGACGCCATCACTTTGTTCATTCAAACTGACGCGCGGAACGCGCACGTAAACAAGAGGCGGGATTTATCGCACAAACCAATCATAACCAATTACATCCAATCATAGCGCGATGGAGACATTGCCTCCTCTCACGTGACTTTCCCCCATTCATTCTCAATTACCCCCCACTAAACCCACCGCACGCTATAGGGGTCTAATGGTTTTCTATGAGTGGAAAGGGAGGCATGACTCCTGCTGTAACTTTACCTGCGGGTGTCGCTGTTGGGCAGTGTTCCTTTAGAAATACGAGTGACTTGCGCTCTTTTTAAGGTCATAATTTGTAATATTTGTGTTGTTTTATATGTAATATGGATTATTTTCTCATCCTTTTTTTTTTTTTTTTTTTTTTTTTTTGAGGAGGCACTGCCTCCCTTGCCTCCTCTGAGAAAACGCCCCTGTCAAATATATTATGTAACACATTTCTTAAATTTTATAATCATTTACATTTTACACATTTCATATTTTCAAGTTAGTTAACAAAAGCACACCTGCATGTACTAAAGTTTCTACCAAAGAGACTATCACTGTGCTATAGCGTGCGCAGCCATTACTTTTTAAATAAAGTTATTATAGTCTTAATGATGTTCAGCCAATCATCAATCTAACCACAGGCTCTACTCTTCAGCACAATGATAACCCAAAAAACTCACATATACCAGAAAACCTTTTAAATTCCAAAATAATACAACTTTAAACACTAACAGATCTCCCCCTATATCAATATTGAGCAAAACACATGAAATAGCACTTCATTTTAACATTTACTCTCCTTTAACAGTCAGAAGCAAAGCATGCTGGGAACTAGAAGTCTGTTGTAACCACTGATTGTAACTCATTCCATGAATGTGTGTATATATGTGTGTACAATACATTCACATTTATATGGGAACATGTATGTGCAATATATGTACACAATAAAGGATAAAACTTTATTAATGTAATGCTATTTTTGTCTTCATTTATAAATATTTTATATGTATCAATATATAGCTATACATGATCAATGCATATAATGTAGTATATTGAAAAATATAAGCACTAGTTTCCCATATATGAAAATGTATTATGTAATATATCGCATTATATTTTGCAGTATATTGTCATATATTTTTGTTCTGTAAGGGGTCAGCCCAATGACTCGACACTTTTTGGTCCTGGCATGAAACCATCTGCACAAACCTCAACGACAGCAGGTTCCCTGAAAGCTCAGAGCTCCGATCCTGCAATACTCACTGATACATCATTTTACCTCAGAATAATAATAATGCACACTATTATTTCAGTTCTGCTCATGTCAAATACAGCAGCACATGATCTCTGAGGTCAAACACTTCATTCAGGACAGATGAAATAATATACAGTGGATCAGTTCATATCCAGTAGCTTACATGGACATATATTTCGTCTATCTTTGCTCCGCTAATGAAAATAGTTTGACACTAAGCTAAAACAGGATCAGCCGTGTGTCTCTGAGCAACACAAAGATTGTCGGTCCATCCGGTGCCGTTGAAACTCTCATGAAACGAGGTTAATCCTGTGGGATTGAGAACTGGAACTAACGGATGAATAAATGTCTTATACGTGTAGATGTTCATTCAGGATACTACAGCTTATTAATGTTTGTTTTGACAACATTCGTTGGGCAGGAGCTTCCTGGCCGTCTAAATGTGTGATCATATCACTTTACAGGCCTGAAGAAATAGCTCTGCTCACTTACACACAGGCGGTCAGAAAACACTCATGAGTGATGTGATTCATCTGGGCTGGTTCTGGCTCACGTTCCATGAACCGCTCTGGCATCTTGATGATTATGTGAGTCATTATCAAGCCTTTCTGTTTTACACTGACATTTGGCCGTAAAGCGCTCCAGAGATGCCATTAAAGCCCCAGTCGTCACACTTGAGAGCTCAGACAGATGCTGCTGCTTATTTTGGTCTCTTATCTCAAAGGCGTGAGGCCCCGAGCTCAGATCAGTCTGAATCACACTCCCAAAAACATCAGTTCTGGCATCATTTACTCACACTGTGCTGAAGATGTTTCGGTGCTGTTCGCCTCCAGTGATTTCACTGTGTCGTTGCGTTGTCTTTTGTTGCTCAGGTTATGAAGGTGTCGACGATGACAGAATTTACTGAATGTTTCGTTTAACTCTCCCTTTAATAATGTATTGCTATATATTATACTTTGTTTTGAACAGCTGTTTCATGATGGACTTTAATGAGTCATAATACAACCATAAAACCCTTTAAAAACCATAAATGTTTGTCTCTCTTACGATGCCTATGGGCCATTCTACAGAACTGGTGCAAACTTCTGTCCCACAACCAAAACACACATTTAAAAAGCATTTAAGTATTCAAATTTGAGATGTTTACTAAGATACTTCTATTATCTATTGAATCCCACAATAATATTTAAAATATCAGTAAGCTTAAAATATATAAAATCATCATTTATTGGGTACTTTCAATTGGGAGGTGGCTGTCCTGAACCCTAACCCCTAAATTTCAACTTGTGGAAATGATATTGAAATAATTTTTGCAGTTTCTTCCAATGCTGTTTTTAAAAAATATATTTTTGATTTTTTTTTTTTTTTTAAATGAAGTTAAAAAAATATTTATTTATTATTTTAAATCATGAAACTTGTAAAAAAAAAAATGTGTCCCGCATTTTCATGTCACTACCGAAACAGTGTGTTTGAGTCCATTGTCTGAGACTGATTTTAACACACTTCTACATTTCTGATCAGGAAATATTCCTGTGTCCCTCCCTCTCATAGCCTCTCTTTCAGAGTAGATAGGTCCATCATTTTGAGTTAAATGTGTTCAAAAGTCTGAAAATCTGTGTGGAACTTTAAGGAACGTCACTACCAAACACCTTTTTCTGCAATTAAGCAAACTTTTTTGGGTGTTATTCCATAAAATGTAGTTTTTATGTGTGTACAACTGTTCAGAACTGTGCTAGCTAACCATGTGCTGATTAGCATCTTTGAGCGGCTCAAAAGTGTCTAAAATTGTCACTACCGAAACTTCACCACGTTTCGGTCGTGACTGTTTCAGTAGAGACATTGTTTTGGTAGTGACAAAAGGGAACACATAATCATTTATTTGGGGGAAATAAACAAAATTTAGTAGAGTTATGAAAATCAATAGAATTTTAGTATGTTTTATTAATCAAATTATTAGTGTTTTAGTATGTGAGTTAAATCCTGTAATGTGATGTGATCACTACCGACACATTACTGTCACTACCGAAAATGTGCAGTCACGACCGAAACATGGGATGTTTTGTCAAAAATAAAGGATATTGAATTATCAACTAAGATGTTATTATAGTGTTTGGTTCAATGTATATTCAAACTAATGAATCCTTCACTTTGAAATCAGTATGATAAACTTTATGCCTTTTACAACGAAAGATTGGATTCAAAATACAACAAATCTCATAAATTACACTTGAAATATTGTTAAAATTGTAACTGTTATTGATTTACCTGTGAAAACTTTTTTTAAAAATAGCAAAAAATATATTTATAAGGTAGATGTATATTTAAACCAGTTTATGAAATTAAGTAGGTATTTGCTTAATTCCATGAACTGCTTGAAATATATTCTCCAGCGGGAGTTTGAGAGGGATTGTGAGTCTGCTCTTATGGATATATGGATATGAGACGTGTTTTGAGTGACAGGAACAGCAGCACTCAGTAACCCAAGAGCATCTGCTATCATCTGATGGAGAGCAGATGTTTCCAGAGATGTGCTGCACACTACCTCAGTATAGTGTACTATAAAGTAGTATAAAGTGCTCAAGACGAGTCACCAACATTCACACACTGTACATATGTGTATTACTATAGATGTGGATGGCATGCGCACATATTTGAAACATGACCTGTGAGATATATATGTGCACATGTGGGATATACTTACGTTTATATATAGTACTGTTTACTCAGCACAGCATACTACACCAAGTGCGTTTATAGATGACTGTACAGCATTTTCTTTTTCATTTTTTATTATTTAACCAAATAGATACAATACAACAAATTATAATAAATAATATCAGTGCTGTTCAGATTAAATGAGCATCCTGCTTGGTTTTAGTCGAATATTTTGAGAGACTACATCATTTTAGTGCGTGTGTTTATCGTGGCGTCCGTTTGTTGAGGCAAAGCCCTGATTTAAAGCACAAAGAGAGCTCGAGAAAAGAAGCGCGGACAGACCGCGTGTAGGCGGGGCTTAGCGCGCTTCTACGTCTGGATTGGTCACTGGTTACATCATTCAACCGTGGTGTTTACTGATTGGACAAACGATTCTAGTCAGCGGTATCAATATTCCGCTTAGTCACTTCGAGGAGTCTGTTAACTTCAGCTGTCTCGAGGCGCGGCGTCTTTTCTCCTCCTAAAGAAAAGACAGATTACGGTTCTTCTGCGGGTTACTGTCTCATTTCATTTCCATCCCAAGACACTGGACTATCAAGCACAGCTTCCAAATGGAAGAATCAGACAAAGTTTCATCCAGTGCACCTGACGAAGCTCCGCACGATATTGCCATGAATGAAGCCGCTGCAGTCGGTCAGACACAGACAGACGCGCGGAACGAGACGCTGCGGAGCGCGGAGGAGGAGATGACCGAGAAAACCAGTTCTCCACAGACAACTGAGGTAACTAGTGCTCCACAAACAACTGAGGAGACTAACGTTAGTACTCCACAGACAAATGAGGTAACTAGTACTTCACAGACAACTGAGGAGACTAGTGCTCCACAGATTATTGAAGAAACTAGTGCTCCACAAACAACCGAGGAAACGAATAGTCCACAGATAACTGAGGTAACTAGTACTTCACAGACAACTGAGGAAACTAGTAACGTTACTCCACAAATAACCGAGGAGACTAGTGCTCCACAGATTACTGAAGAAACTAGTACTTCACAGACAACTGAGGAGACTAGTGCTCCACAGACAGCCGAGAAAACTAGTGCTCCACAGATTACTGAGGAAATGATTGCTTCACAGAGAGCTGAAGAAACCAGTACTCCGCAGATAACCGAGTTAACTAGTTCTCCAGAGCCAGCGGAGGAAAGCGCTACTCCACCCGTAAGTGAAGCTCCAGCTGAAGTGAAGCACACGAGCACAGAGGCAGAGGTAACATCTACTTCCCAGACAGATGAAGTGATCACTGCAGAGGCGACAGAAGTAACATCATCCCAGCAGACAGAAACGACAGAGGACAGCGTTACTCCTCCGGCGTCGGCAGCGCGCGTGACTCCAGCAGCGGAGGTGAGCAGCTCGTGCGCGGCTCAGACAGTCTCGGAGAGCCGCAGAGATCTCTCATCTGAAGCGCCTGAGGAGGAGGAGAAACGCCCGCACACTCTTCATCCATCACCATCCCGTGAGTATCACATCGTTTTCAGCGGCATTTGTGTTGTGATCGATGGAGGCGGCGGGGATTTCAACTGTATGTTGAATTTGTCGTCGCCTCCTTCAGAAAATCAAAGCGATCAGATGCGGGTGAGACTGAAGGGAAAGAGCAGATAATCGGTATTATGTCAAATGATTCAGTGCTGCGGTGATATTTGTTTCCTGCTGAGAGGGAATATGGCATGATGAGGCATTATTGTGTGAGTGTGTCGGTGCGGCCCACCCGCTTCACGAACAAAGACCCGCAGCGCCTCATCATGAGGATCAGCCATAGATAGATGACCAACAGTGATGCCCACTGAACGCTCATATGGTCAACATTCTCCTATATAATGTAAGATTAATATATACTATTAATATATAATGGTCATATGGATATCTATCTCATTTTGACCATATGACCATTCAGTGGGCATTGCTGTTTTTAATTTACAGTTTTACACCCTATAATACTGTATGACTGACAGCTGCTGTATTCTGTCAGAAAATTTCTTCTTCTGATGTTTTCTGCTGTTCCTGTAGATGTTGTTGGTCAGTTCTCACACACCTTGTTTGTTCTCACAGCAGTTTATTTGCCATGAAACAGTTCGCTTCTGTCCAGACAGAAAGAGCAGAGTAACAGACTGATGAGATTCTTCAACAGACTGTATGTTGGTTTCTTAAGAATTAAATAACACAAGGTTTTCTGGGTAGATGTCCTCCGTTTCGTTATAATAATCACAATCACACTCACAGCTGTGATGCGGCCATAATACAAATATTTTAATTAAATAAATATAAATTTATGTTATATATTTTAAGTTATTATTTTTATTATTATTTATAAATGGGAATTACATTTATAGGAATTAAACTTAATAGCAAATGTTCCTATAGGAATACCCTTACAGGGTTAGTTCACCCGAAAATGAAATTTCTGTCATTAATTACTCACCCTCATGTCGTTCCACACCCGTAAGACCTTCGTTCATCTTCAGAACACAAATTAAGATATTTTTGATGAAATCCGAGAGGTTTATGACTCGTCCACAGACAGCAATATAATCAACACTTTCAAGGTCCAGAAAGGTACTAAAGACATCATTAAAACAGTCATGTGACTGCAGTGGTTCAACCTTAATGTTATGAAGAGACGAGAATACTTTTTGTGTGCAAAAACAAAAATAACGACTTTATTCAACAATCTCTTGTCTTCTGTGTCATTCTCATACGCTGTTTACGTCCAGCGCTTCCAGGTTCTACGTCAGAATGCTGACTCATTATTGGCCGGCTCCTGCGTCAGCATCACACGCATGAGTCGTGCTGATCACATGATCAGCTTTGGCCAATACTGAGCCTTCACTGTGCTTACTGCGTCACCTGCGTAAGGATAATGACAGGGAAGAGAAGAGATTGTTGAATAAAGTCGTTATTTTTGTTTTGTTTTTTGCACACAAAAAGTATTCTCGTCTCTTCATAACATTAAGGTTGAACCACTGCAGTCACATGACTGTTTTAACGATGTCTTTAGTACCTTTCTGGACCTTGAAAGTGTTGATTATATTGCTGTCTATGGACGAGTCATAAACCTCTCGGATTTCATCAAAAATATCTTAATATGTGTTCTGAAGATGAACGAAGGTCTTACGGGTGTGGAACGACATGAGGGTAATTAATGACAGAAATTTCATTTGTGGGTGAACTAACCCTTTAATGTGTGTGACAGATCATGAACCGATCATCTCTTCCTCTTCACTACTAGTTACAGCAACAAATAAACATCAGAAGATTCAGAACAACTTAATGAAATGAATCATGTCTCATGTTGTCCATCAATCAGTGTTTCAACCGCAGAAAGACGTCAGTAAAACAGCTGGAGAGCAACACATTTATCTCAGAAGACATTCAGTGACCATAAACCCAATAGTCAGCTAGTAAAATAACTCATGAGAGGAGCGTTCTGATAAATATATGCACCATATTACATATTCTGTTCTGTGATGTCTTCTCAGTGTGTGTTATTTAGGACAGAAATAGTCTAAATAAAGACTGAGACGTCTTCGTGCTCATTTCCATTCAGGATGAAACAATGTTAAGTGAGTGTTGAGTGACGCTGATCTGATCCAGACCCACGAGAGAGAGAGAGAGAGAGCAGTGGAAACCAACAACATCACTGTGTGTTTCACTAATAAGCACAGTTACTAATATGACAGTTTGTCTCATGGAAATGAACAGTGGGTTTGAGTTAAATGCAGAATTAGAAACCGTAAAACATCTGTAAAACATGTAAAGACAGAAAATGTTTTATACAGTAGTTTTTTTTTTTTAAATATTCTGATGGTGAGTTTAGACAGCCCTTGATTCTACTGTGTATTTGTTAAACTCCACCTCTGTTCCTTTATTCTAGATCGCGAGAGTTAACTGCGGTTCATTCTCTCAGTCTCTGCCGTTTCTCATACGCAGCAGTGCAATAATCACAGATCGTTGGCCGACTGTATACAGGCATCAGTGAAACCACTGTCATTCTCTATTGTTTTAGTGGTGACAGTCAAACTTGATTACATGCTCAATCATAGAAATTTGAGTGTTATTCTTCAGGTGTGGTTGGATAACCTTTGGATTGTGTCTCCGACAGCAACATCTGCACGTTGTGTAACACCGCATAGAAAGCTGCTGCTTATTTTATTGTTTATATATTCATAAACTGCAGAATAACTGCAGAATGCCTCTGGAAAAAATGCTGACATTACAATGCTGCCATTGTATTTTTTTTTTTTTTTTTAATGTCTAAAACAAAAACATCATAAACATGGGTTACTTATCCTGGGATTTTCTTTTTTTTGAGAGAGAGAGAGAGAGAACGCTGATATTTTCTGATTCTGATGGCAGGAGCACACAGCTGACTAGCGTTTAAATGATCTCTCGCCCTCCTGTAACTCACTCGCTCTCTGACCAGGGCTTCAGGAAGTGTTGTTGTTTTCCAGATGATCCCGAACCTTCTGCTGCTCCTGCCGTCGCTCCTGCGCTCTTTCAGCCTCCGTTTCCATCAGGTATGTTTCTTCTCTGCTGGTGTGCTGATGTTGTTTTTGTCTTTGTGCTGTCATTTGATTATTGCTTGCGTTTTAGGGTGAAGTTTGACCTGATTTAAATTAATATCTTGGAAGTTAACTACTAAGTTAAAAGTCAAAGTGATTTGACTTGATTTTCCCTGATCTGGATTAGGGCTGTCATGATGCCAGTGATCTGTGAAGCTTGTTGATTTTCAGTCCTTTTAATACCACCACAAAAACTGAAATACTATTAAACACATTACATCATTCAAAACTCCACTTATTTAAAGTACTTGTGTAATATTTAACAATTTGAAATGAGTTTTCCGTTGAGCCCGTGAGCACTTCCGGGTTCGGTCGGATCTCATCCGGGGGCAAAAATTATGAATTTTTTTTATCCGTGCTGAAGCAGCTCAGAATATTATAGGGCCCTATGAAATCTGTTTTATTTTTCCCAAATTCCGTTTTTTCCTTTTGAAGTTTTCTGGATTTTTTTTTTTCTTTTCCGTTTTAAATTTTTTGGACTCTGATTTGGTACTGCCGATAGCATAGAAAAACTGTATTATTTTGATCTTTTTCTGTCATTTTGCAAACATGGCATTATTGACAGCCCTAATGCAGACTCAGTCTTGACAGAATGTGTCCTGGAACGGGTGAAATGATTGATGTTCGTCTTGATTTGCTCTTTGTCTGCTTAAGCACTCAGATGGTCGATTGTTCTGCCTCTCTTCTGACTTTCACAAGTCTCTGAATAGCGAGAGAAGCTTGGAAGCTTTGCATCAGTTAATCTTTACAGCAAAGCTCCGTTAACATCCTCATTTATTGCATTCTTTTAGAGCAGATATTAATTGCATGACCACCTGATTTTAGAGAGAAAAGCAGATGCTTTCATTGAAGGAGAAACAGGTCTAGAAACATGATCAAACTCTTGGAAATCTTGTATCTTCATGAGGGGATTGTGAAGCCCTCGCAGGATCATCCTCATCCCATCCTGGCCAGATTCCAGCTAACCGCAGTTCATGTCTCATTCTGATCCCGCAGACCACTGGGATTCTCCATCCGTAGCTTCACAGGCCACCACTGATCTCACTATGGATTCACTGGGACATAAAGACTCGGCGGGACTCGACCCGGATGTGCTAAGCCAGTCAGATGATGACTTCATGTTTGAAATGAAGAAGAGTCTCTTTCAGGCATTTTCCCCTCTTAACGACAGTCTCGGGGAAAGGTCTGTGGAGGTGTCCGACAGTCCGTCTCCAGACCTGGTCCAAGATGCGTATGATGGAGATGACGTTCACGCGCAGACCAGAGAAATTCAACAGGAGGCTGGAGCGGACGCAGCGCTCTCGCTTTCATACGCATCAGATGTCAACACCACGTCTGATGACCGGCCAACGTCTCTCCCAGATATCTTGAAATCTTCTCCGATGAACCCTGAGAAAGAGGACTCGGGCTCATCAGAAGGAAGCCCTGATTTCAGCCCTGTTCATAGAAGTGTGAACGAGTCCGCTAATTCCCCATTCTCTGTGTCTGCCAACAATCTGCTTGAATTTGACGCTAAGATTTTGCTCCTGAAGGAGATGACCGAGGTCACGGAGGCGAAAGCTGCGGAAAAGGCTAAGCTGGAAGCGGAGAAGAACTCGGAGCAAAGTTTTGCTGCTTTCGATCTTGTGAAAGAGACCGATGTGCCTGCAAAAAGTGACGGTCTTCTGAAGGACAAGGACAGTGTGGAAGTGTTAAGCCAGACTTCTGTTCAGATGGCGGGCAAATTTGAACCTCTCAACTTCCCATCGGGAAAGGCTCAAGAACACTGGGATTCTGAGAGTCCGTCTGCAGACTCCTTCTCGCCGGTGCTGGACGCAGTGACACAGAAACCGTCGAGCTTCACCGCGGAGCAGGAGCAGGAGCAGCGAGCCTCAGACGAGGCGTCTGAGCAGGAGGTCTCGTCTGAAGAGTTTGAGTTTGTTGAGAGGCCGCCTCGAGGTGCCGTGGAGGAATTTCTGGAAATGCAGGACAGCCTGACGTTTGTTAAACCATCAGAAGTGCTGCTGGATGAAGACAAATCTCCTGAACCGGAGGATCCAGTGCCTGTAGCCAATCAAAGCTCTTACCATCTTCTCAACCAGGCGTCAGACAAATCCTCCGCTGTGAGAGGAAAGGCAGGCCTGGAATCTGATTTCCAAGATATTTCCCCAATTCCAGTAATCTGTCCTCCAGCGGATAAAGCTGGAGCCGGGAAGCAGGAAGCTGAAGGCGAAGAAGGAAGTCAAATGTCAGATCTGAGAGCGGCAGCAGGTAAATTCAGCACGGACCGTCATTACGGTTCGTTTTCCTTCACCGGACCTTTTCATTTATCCATGGTTTTGTGTCTGTGTACAGTCATCATTTGTGTTTTGTCCTGTTCCCCTCATCTCTCATGCATCTCACCTTTGGCATGGCATGATGTTGCATTATGAGTCCGTTTGCATGATCACCTTTCCGTCTGATTCGCTCACTGTGGAACAACTACTTTGATCTGTATTCTGAAAAATATATCTTCAGATTTGCAAAGTGACCACTTTGGCTCAATCTGCCAATATGGCAGTATATGATTGCCTACTTGCTTGAGATTAGGATTGTTTTTCTCACATATAAATAGAAAAGTGTGAACATGAATCGTGTGAATTTGAAGCAGGGCTCTACAGTGTGACCATTTCAGTTGCATTTGTGACTGAAAATTACTGCGTGTGACTGTGAAAAAGTGTTTAGGAGCACCAATGCGACTTGCGGTTGCAGTTCGGTCGCTCAACAACAACAAAGCTGGAGAATCTCATGCAGCCAAAATGAGGATTGTCAGTAACGGTGTTCAGCCTTACATTGTTCAAACCGGAGTTGACACTGATGGAGAGACTCAGGAAGAAGTTACAACTTTTAGAATGAAACTGGACGTTTCTGAATGGTTAGAGGATAAATTTATGTAGTTGCTGTGGAGTTGATTCAACTCATCGACTAGCATGTGCCGTCATGTTAATCTTTTGTGCAAATCCAGCGTTGAATTGACCCTCGTTTGTGAAGCAGTCCGGCGTAAAATGACGGCATGTCAACAACACTCTACTACAACAACTCTTCCTCTTCTCTAAAGCAGCCCAACATGACCTCACCCTCTTTGTTGTGTGTTCTCGGGGGCGGGGTTTATGTAAATTTTAGGGTTAGTGATGTCACCAACCCAGGAAGAAGCTCGTTGAAGTCCCTACCAGCCATTTGTTGTAGTCCTTAAACAGATAATTCTTTGCAAAGGAAGATATTTTCTTTTATTAACTTTGAGCGCCGTAACTTTGCAGATGTTGTTTATGATCAAACAGCAACATTACACACTAACTAAAGTTAAAAAAAGTCAAATCATAATCAACCACCCCTTTAAAGTATCATTTCAGTTATAGAAATATTAAATGATTTAAATATTCAATCTCATAACATGAATTTAAATGCATTCATGCCACTTCTGAGCCTCATTAAACAGTCTTTAAATAAACCTAAATGTCATCTTTGTGTTCTTCTGTGCCACCTCTGCAGTGCAAAGATTAATTTTGTTGATACAGATTGCATTTGATTGGTAACTTACTCTTCCTGATTGTGTCTTAATATACTAACTCAATTTATAAATATAAATCTATGAATTTAATTTAATCTATGAAAAGATGACACATTTAATAAGATTAGAAAAAATGCCCTTACAAAGGTAAAAAAAAAAAAAAAAAAAAATCCCCAGAAAGTCATTTTAAGGAGTAAAATATCGGCTCATAAGTTGCTCCTAAAGTCTTAAAAAGACATGTAAGCGTAGAGCCCTGTGCAATGATCTGTGTTTGGGCTTTGTGCTCTTTTTGGCACGTTTCTCAGCAGTGATGAAGCAAGCAGGCTTTAGGTCACCGAGCATCGAGCTGGACTGTTTACAGAGCACTGAAACAGCTCATTTGTCTATCTGAAGTCAGGCTGGACTTTATGCCTTGACTTGCAGGTTGGTCAGAAGTAAAGGAGAGATGGGTGTTGAGAGTGTTTGAATGTGAATGTGTCGGTTCACACGTTTCTAGTGTTCAGTGGCGTTACATCTGTCAGTGCTGTATGTGTGGGTGTGGCCGAGGGGAGCCGTGTATTTGACAGTCAGCTGATGGTTTGAGTGTAGGACCCCTCCTCTTCCTCCAGCTCCACCCGCCTCTATAACCTCTAGCCTTCCTCTGAGCACTCGCCGTCACACCCACACTGCAGACATGGACCTGGCGGATGAACAGCCCTCGGCGCACTGGAAACACACGGGTAGAGCTCAACTCTTTTATCATACAGAGACTCTGACTGTAACGCTTGCATGTTGTTCCTTCTACCTGTAACGCAGTGCAGTAGAAGTAAGTCCTGCTGTTGGTTTTTACAGTCGTGCGGTGCTTGACTGATGCTGATGAGTCTCAGTGTTTAATGAATCCTTTAGCTGAAATAAAATGTAACCTTTGCTCATAGAGGATGAATCAGAGCTCGTGCTGATAATCTGGCCAAAGGTTCTGGGTGCGGTGGGGCAAAAGTAGTAGCTGTTTAATGATTTGCTGCTGCGTCTTGCAAAATTAGGTGAACCAAACGCTCCCAGAAACAAATGTCCTCCGTCAGTGTGTGAAATACTTTTTTAAACCAGTCTTATATAGCAGGAGATGTTGAAACGCTATCACTATAAAGTAACATCCCAGATAATGACATATATGTTCATATACCATGGCATATATACAGTTGCTCACAGAGGTCAAGTCATATGTATGTCTATAGTGCTTTTCACAGTACACATGGATTCATAGCAGCTTTACAGAAAGTCATACTGTTAGTGTTTTACTATAGAGCGAGTTTAAGTTCTGGGTGATCTGGATTTACATCTAGATATAGTGTATTTATAGTGTTGTTTCTCACATATATCAGTACTGTGTCAAACGCACAAATGATCGAGACAAATTAGAGATTTAAATGTTGATGAGTTTTGTTCTATTAAGAGATATAAATGTTGTTCTAATGATTCTTAAAAAAAGTATTAATTAAAATAAGATTGTATGTCACTGCTGAAAAGTCTGATGCTCAAGTAAACGCCGGGAGAAATGTAATTAAGAGATTTAGATAATGGTCTGTTTGTTCTAAGTGAGACTAAAGATACGATTGGCTGTCGATACGGTACTGTTGTCAAAAGTTGGTACTGAAATTTTAAAAATGTGACGCTTTGAGCACTGTTGAGCGGATTCATAAACACCTCTGATTGGCCATTGTGTTTACGTGCTCATCAGATATGTCTGTGATTGGCTACAATGATCAACGCTTCAAAAACATGTTGTAAATATTTATCAATGACTCTCTTCACTGAGCGCTTACACCGGTCCGCTGCTTTCAAATGCTCCCGTGCGTTGATCATTGTAGCCAATCACAGATATATCTGATGAGCACATGAACACAGTGACCAATCAGAGGTGTTTACGAATCCACTCAACAGCGCTCAAAGCGTCACATTTTTAAAATTTCAGTACCGACTTGGTATCGTGGTCTGTACTTTTGACAACAGTACTAGCCTGTAGTCAAAGAGTCTGGTGTGAGTTTAACATTTTCTAAATGTAATCGGCAGTCATTTAAGCGACGGTGTTGAGAAATACAGGGTCTGGCTTTAATTTTAATTCATAGAGTCTCTGATTTCAGGCAGAATTACTATATCGTGATGGTATTTCTTACTGTGATTGAAAAGTACTTGTGTTATGTTAAAGATTTAGGTCATATCTGCATGAAGGATAAGGAAGATCAGTGGCCAGCTAATATCACTGGAAACAGGGTTGTTTTATTAGTGGTCATCAGGAGATGTGTGGCCTGACACACAGACGGCAGCCATTAATGGGTAAACCAGGTGAAAACTGGTGGTTCTGCAAACCAATACACAGAGATAATCACTCAAAATAACTATCCAGCACTCTGTTAGACCACTTGAGATGGATTGACCCTGTGAAATTAAATTTTTTTCTCTTTAATAAATTTGCAAAGTCATCACATCTGGTTTTTGCTTCGTCATGTATGGAGTGCAGAATGAGGTTTAAAGCATTTTACCATAATGCTGCATTACAAAAAAGTGAAAAACGAAGGGATCTGAGTGCTTTCTTAATGCACTGTAAATGATGAGAGATTTAGTTTTTGTGTGAATTATCCCTTTATTTAAATAGTGTTTTTCCACAGATGTCTGACGGGAGATGTGCAGCTAAACTCATGTTCGTGTCTGTGTTCAGTAAATGTGTTCATCACAGGTCTGTGAGTGTAACTGTAGCTCAGCATCTGAGAGTGAGAGTTCAGAAACACACGTTTATCATGGGCTTAGATTGACATTGCGTCATGTCGTAGTTGATTGTATGATTCAGCATCAACATCTGCTCATGAGAGGTAAAATGAAGGACGATGATTCAGCAAGAATCACTTGTGCATGTTGATCCCACACACGAAGCATCAATCCATCTATCCCATCCTGCTTCACGCTCATCCCTGCTCATAGACTCCTGCTGCAGACTGAGCTGTGTGTGTGTGTGTGTGTGTGTTTCAGTGCTGGATCTGCTGCACTGGCGGGATGTGAGGTCGAGTGCGCTGGTCTTCGGCTCCAGCCTCTTCATCCTCCTCTCCCTCACCTGCTGCAGCATCATCAGCGTTCTGTCCTACGCCGCGCTGGCGCTGCTCTCCGTCACCGTGACCTTCAGGATATATAAGGGAGTCCTGCAGGCCATCCAGAAGTCTGATGAAGGACATCCGTTCAAGTGAGTCACAGAGATGTGTGTGAGATGACCTCTTGACCTCTCACCAGCTGATTTAAGGTCAAATAAGATGCCTGTAGTAAATATAATCTCTTACTTTACATTTACCTTTATTCAGTTAGCAGACACTTTTATCCAAAGCACCTCACATTTGAGGAAAACAACAAGCGATTCGTCTTACAGAGGCAATAAACATGAGAAGTGCTAGTCATACAGTAGGACAGGCTACAGCGGGGAGTGACTGAGGAACTGACAGAGCATAGAAGAAGAGATAGACGAACCATAGATGAGAATCTTGTTCCAGCAGGATGCAGTGAGTGTTCAGCTGTGTCTTTAATATTGTCAGGGATTCAGCTGACCGGATAGAGTTGGGAAGATCATTCCACCAGTGAGGAACAGTGAAGGAGAAGGTTCTGGAAAGTGTTGTTGAACCTCTCTGTGTGTTTAATGTGCCTCGTGGATCCATCACAGACTCTTGTGCTTACCACATCCACAGTTTTGATTATCATTTATGTTCATGTGTGATGGTGTTCATGGCCTTCAGCAGTGTGTGGAGGATGAAGCTCATCTCATATCAGCTTCAGTGCTGAAAGAGGTTTCGTCCCATCTGAGATCTTCACTTTTTCTATTAATGGCAGATGCTTTTATCCAAAGCCATTTACACAGATGATTTGATCAGGATTGAGTTTTGACTAGCGCTCTCTCGTCTTGAATGTCTTTTCCTCACTTCCACAGATGGTTCCTGGAGAAGGACGTTGCTCTGTCCAGAGAGGCGGTGCAGAGGCGCAGTGACATCGTTCTGAGCCGGATCAACGGCGTGCTGAAGGAGCTGCGCCGTCTGTTTCTGGTGGAGGATTTGGTCGACTCTCTGAAGGTCTGAGTCTTTCTCTATATGACATGGAAAAATACCTTTCGTTCAAACTGACTCAAGTAAGTTAAAGTAGTTCATGAGGAAGAATATATTTCAGTAACTGCTATTACAGTCTTTCACAATTGCTAAGACACGTTTCTTGAAACCTTCACCCATTTACTCACAACATTAAACACAAAACCAAATCTTCAAACTACATTCAGAGAACATCTGACTCTTTTGGCAAAATCAAACAGTCGCCTAAAAACCATTTTATCTGTACTCAAAATCAAACACTGCTTTCAGGGAATGATGGGAAAAACCCTCTGGTGTGCCAGATCCAGCCTTGACCACACCTTGCTCTTCCTCGTCCTCTTCCTCCTCTCCCTCTCAGATTGTTCGTATCATCATTCAGTTCACCTGTGTCACCTGTGCGCTCTGAGCTGACATATATCGTACAGTTGGTTTGATCACATCATTAGAACAATTTTGTAGTTTGTGTTTAACTTTTGCCGCTTGTTTACCATCTTCCAACACAAGTGCATCACAGTGTGTTCAGAGTTTTGCAAATGGTGCCTGAACTTGCTTAAGGTTTTACAGAAAGAGTGATTTATTGGACAAATAGGTTTAGGCCAATTTGGTTCAGAGAACAGACTTTAGTGTCTTAGCAATTGTGAAAAACTGTAAATCTACAGTTCATCCAAAGGGACCGTTTGTCCAAAAATAAAAGTCTGTTATTATTTACATTTACACTCTCATGTTGTTCAAACTGTGTGACTTTCTTTCCTCTTTGCGTGCCAAAAGATGTTTTGAAGAATGTTGTCCTTCATTGACTTTAATTGTTTTTCTTCTCCAGTTCGCCGTGTTGTTGTGGATCTTCACGTATGTCGGTTCCTGGTTTAACGGACTCACGCTTCTCATTCTCAGTAAGGCCATGGTGTTGATTTCACTGTATACTCTATTTTCACGCTAACTTCAGTCTTGTTTGTTCTTCAGTCATATATGAACCATAATGATGTTCTTGATCTTCTTACCCTGCAGGTCTGGTTGGAGCGTTCAGCGGCCCGATAACCTACGAGAAGCATCAGGTAATGATGGTGTGTGTGTGTGTGTGTGTGCTTCAGTCGGCACTGCTCATGTCGCTCACGCTCTTTCTCTCCCGCAGACTCAGATCGATCAGTTCATTTCTACGGTGAGCGGCCAGATGAAGGATGTCTTGGGGAAGTAAGTGAAACTCGTCTGTGGGTGTCCAACACTTATGAACCCATCATTCACATTATTTCCTCATTGATTCTTTACTTTCCTCCATCACGTGATGTTTGCTACTGCTGTATTTCATATTGTACTAATACTCTCGTCATCGTTTCATGATCCCTCAGTGCTTCATATGTCTCACTCAGTCAGCGCCCCCATGAGGTTAATCATATGTATAGCGTATTTTTCCTTTACATGCAGAAAATGTTTTAACTGATAGTAAGTATTTTGACTGATTATTCTGTCTGTTAACGGTTTGATTATATTCCTCCCTAGAATGGCTGTTCCTTCAGTTTGTCTCTCTGTTTTCCCGCAGGATTCAAGCGAAGGTTCCTGGAGCCAAGAAGAAGCTGGAGTGACGCAGATCTGCTCTTCACACTCATCTCTGTCTCTGTCTGTCTGTTTTCTTCACCTTTCAGTTTGAACACATGACTGCATCATCAAGTTGCTCCGATACTAGTCGCAGAATAAATGAAATATCTTATTTAATAATGCCATCTCTGTCTGAGAAACGTTTCGCTCTGCACTGCGAGTACGTCTGTGTAGAATACTTTCTTTGTTAATGAGGGAAAGTTGAATAGTACCATTAATGGCTTTTTGTGGTGTTTTAGTTTCTATGACTGTGATTTTACTGTTCCAGTGTTGATTGACTGGAGAGTTTCTCTATAATGTGTCGGACTCGGTAATCTGTACTAGACGGGAGTAGATATCACCACACGTCACCTGACCTGCAGGAACTCCTCTGGACGAACACGTTTACATGCGACTTCCCTGAAAAGAAGTTATTGTATTTAAATCTATTTATCTCTGGACCCAATTCCTAAAGCTGCACTTGAATATCCCACGAGAGCCGAGCATCGTTTGCTGTGCCAATAACTGTGAATGATACGCGTCCGGTTGTTCTCAACTCTGTGGAATGCATTTTGACATGTTAATGAGTACCAATAAAGCTTCGAACTGAATCACTTCACTGCTTGACGTTATTTCAGCTCTTTTGACAATCGAACTTCTGTTTATTACAATCATGTGTTTCTCAGCTCTGCTCCAAACGCTTCCACTGAGGAGCAGAAACACTGACACTCACCTTTGACCTCTGATAATGACAGCTGGTCTTCAAACACTACATTAATGGGGTCTGATAAAGGGATAGTTCACCCAAATATTACAATTATCTTTGTCCACAAATTTTGTATGTATGCAAATTGTATAATCTCCAAGGTTCACATTTCTAGTAATAGTACAGTTAATTCTCATATTGTATTTTCAGGAAGTTTTGGAATATTTTTCCTCTCCCCAAATTTGTCACTACCGAAACACAATAATGAATAATTTAATAAGAAGGGTTATATTGACCTATTAAGATTTTCACAGGTAAATCAATAACAATTACAATTTTAACAATATTTCAAGTGTAATTTATGAGATTTGTTGTATTTTGAATCCAATCTTTCTTTGTAAAAGGCATAAAGTTTATCATACTGATTTCAAAGTGAAGGATTCATTAGTTTGAATATACATTGAACCAAACACTATAATAACATCTTAGTTGATCATTCAATATACTTTATTTTTGACAAAACATCCCATGATTCGGTCATGACTGCACATTTTCAGTAGTGACAGTAATGTGTTGGTAGTGACCACATCACATTACACAATTTAACTCATATACTAAAACACTACTAAAAAATAATGTGTTCCCTTTTGTCACTACCAAAACAATGAAGACGTTTCGGTCGGGGGGACACAAGAACTCGACTCTCTTGTGAACGCGCGGACGGCTGTTACCAGAAGCTAGTGATTATAGTTTATAAAGTTATAAATATGGATTTTTTTTCTTACAAAAACACATCGTTTCGCTTCAGAAGGCCTTTACTGGAGTCGTATGGATTTCTTTTATGATGGATGGATACATTTTTTTGGGCTTCAAAATCTCAGGTACCATTCACTCCCATTATAAAGCTTGGAGGAAATTTTTAAATATATCTCCGATTGTATTCATCTGAAAGAAGATAGTCATTTACACCTAGATGGCTTGAGGGCGAGTAAATCATGGGATAATTTTTCATTTTTGGGTGAACTATCTCTTTAAAGGTCAGATCTGCTCCCTCACGGTCTCCAGAGGATGCTTTTCTTCACAGATTGTCAGCTGTTTTCTGTACTGCCATTTTAATTCTGCTCTACTATTACATATTAGTCTCCATTTTTCCACCTCAGCTGTTCCTCTTCACTAGTATTTTGAGTATGACTGGCATCAGGACCACTGAATTGTGTTAAAGGACTGGACTATAATCCATGCACTTAAAACATTCTGATGGAATGACTTTAAAGCAAAGACAGAGTCAGATAAACATAACATGGGCTTTTGATTCAGCTTTTACTCTCTTGTGAGGACAAACAGTTTACAACACATTTCTATTTGATGCTTTACCTGTGTGATGAAACTCTACATGTACTGGACGGGTTACATATATACTGTAATGCTGTCCATCAGGATCAGAGCACATGCCAGAAAACTGCTTGTCCTGTAAAAACTGAAGTGAAAAGCAAGCGTTTCTGAGCAGCTGGATCCTAGAGTCATGTGTTATTACAGCTTCAGCTTTCACAAAAATGTGTGACAGCAAATCTGTATTTATTTTTACCAGCATCATTTTAAAAAAAGGCACAGATCAGTCCAGAGTATTTGTCAAGAAAGATGTTCTGTTTAAGGGTCTATTTTAATGTTTATATATTTAATTAGTAGTTTTATTCATCTGTTAATGGACGATAAAACATAACCTAACCTTATATGACATGTAAGGTCTTCCTGACATTCCAGCTGCTGGGCTTCATTTGACATTACAGCTTCACCAGACCTTCTTGTTTATGCAGACATGACAGACACTGTTCTGACACAGTTTTGATGTGACAGTACTTCATTCATGGCCTGGTTTCACAGACAGGGCTTAGATTAAGCCAGTATTAGACCTTAGCTCAATTAGGACATTTAAAGGAACACTCCACTTTTTTTGAAAATAGGCTCATTTTCCAACTCCCCTAGAGTTAAACAGTTGAGTTTTACCGTTTTCGCATCCATTCAGCCGATCTCCGGTCTGGTGGTACCACTTTTAGCATAGCTTAGCATAGTTCATTGAATCTGATTAGACCGTTAGCATCTCGCTCAAAAATGACCAAAGAGTTTCGATATTTTTCCTATTTAAAACTGGACTCTTCTGTAGTTACATCGTGTACTGAGACAGACGGAAAATGAAAAGTAATATCACATAATAATATCATTGCGCCTGCTGCACCCATGGTACGGCAGCAAAGTTCCTTGATTATTACGCCAGAATGAGAGTATAGTTCCTAGCCATATCGGCCTAGAAAATCGCAACTTTTCATTTTCCGTCGGTCTTAGTACACGATGTAACTACAGAAGAGTCAAGTTTTAAATCGGAAAAATATCGAAACTCTTTGGTCATTTTTGAGCGAGATGCTAACGGTCTAATCAGATTCAATGAACTATGCTAAGCTATGCTAAAAGTGGTACCGCCAGACCCGGAGATCGGCTGAATGGATTCGAAAACGGTAAAACTCAACTGTTTAACTCTTGGGGAGTTGGAAAATTAGCCTATTTTCAAAAAAAGTGGAGTGTTCCTTTAAGTAGCTTTTATAAACATAGAAAAAATCATTATTGATGTGAGACAAAACAATGGCTCTGACATATTTTAAGATATGCTTTCAGTTAAAACAGCTCTAACATGTATTTTATTCTGGGACTAGACTAGATTCATGCTGATGTCCACAAAAACAACTTATTTCCAAAAGAAGATCAACAGAAACGCTGACCACATCCTCAGATATCAGTCTGGAGAAACTTCAGTGATGTTCATGTAAAGCCGTCATCTCTGCTCATGTGATGTTTATGTTGTGTGTGCTTTTATTTTGAAAGCTCAGTCTGTGTGCTGTTGTCGTGTTCACGTGATCAGTCCGGCAGTGTCGGTTATTTCTGCAGAGCCGCTAACGCAGAGATAGAAAACATCAGAAATCAGTGAATGTGATTTCATTTGTTTAACTGTCTGAAGTATTGTACGTACAGTTTGATCTGACAGCGTGATTTTTAATGCGTCTGCCATCCTCCTGTCGGCTAATGGCTTCTGAGGCGATATACGGATCAAACGACATGAACCGTTTTAACAGGTTTGACTGAAGATAATCGACGATCTCATAGATTTTAATATGATGCGTTACACTGAGTTTCTTTACAATATCCTCTCTGATTCATGAACATATCCGCTTAGCATTAGCACTAGCCGCGGCTGCTCATGTGACTGATCTTCATAAAGTCAGACATTGATCTTTCTGACAGTGATGTTTAAACATTAGAGTCACACATCATATAAACACACATCATTCTCATGGCAAACGTGACGGATCTCCAGAGCAAATACAGTAAACTGGCTCAAGAGTATTCAAAGGTGAGCTCATCATCATCATCATACTTCACTGATCTGATCAGAAACACTATCACCTGTCAATTCAGATTTTAATGTTTAAAGTACGTGAATATTTGCATGTGTTCACTGCAGTTGTGTTTATAAACACCATCATAAACTATTTCTTGATATGTTGCTGTATGACTGAATGTGTGTGTGTGTGTGTTCAGCTCAGAGCTCAGAATCAGGTGTTGAAGAAGGCCGTGCTGGACGAGCAGACCAGCTCTAACTCTCTGAAGGTACTGACAGTCGTTCCTCTCTGGAGATCCGTGCGCGGGTGTGTTTTGTCCTCATGCGTGTTCTGTGTCCGTCAGGATGAGCTGAAGCAGAAGGAGCAGAGCCTCCGGAAGGTGGAGCAGGAGATGGACAGCCTGAGCTTCAGGAACCAGCAGCTGACCAAGAGAGTGGAGCTGCTGCAGGAGGAGCTGCTGCTGTCTGAGAGCAAGAGCAAGAGGAGCAAAGTGACTAGACATGACCCTGACCCTCACACTAACACCGTCACATACTCAGACATTACTCAGTGTGGCTGGTCCTCACAGTCTAGCTGATTTCATGAAACACTCTTAGAAAGAAAGGTTCTGTATAAGGTGAAATGTCTTAAATGTGTGTGTTTGTGCAGAATAAAGGAGACTCGCCGCCTCAAGTTAACCTGCAGGCTCAGAGTGTGTTTGATGAAGATCTGCAGAAGAAGATCCAGGAGAACGAACGGCTTCACATCCAGGTGTGTTACGCATGTTGTTCAGCAGGTTTGATCCTTAGATTCTCTTAAAGCTGATGTTTGCAGTGCTGAAAGCCCCTGCTAAAACCACCAGCAGGTGGAGGCAAGTCCCTCACTTAATGAGTGAGTCATTGAATCATTCATTCAAACGATTCACTTATATGGCCGATTCGTTCAGAAACAAAGCAAGTGACTAGAGATGCACAGATTGCATTTTCTTGGCCGATTTCTGATTTTTTGTTAGTGTGATCTGCTGATACCGACTTTTGTCGATTTCGATTTTCTTTCTAAGAACTATAATTGACAGCATATACAAACAAAAACCTACTTTTCTTCAACGCAAAGTTTTATTTTCATAAAAAAACACAAGTAAAAAGTCAGTAATAAAATAAGAACAAATAAACAAATTGCAAACAACAGGAACTCAGAATGTTTGAACCACTACTCTAGAGGTTTATGGAAGTCCATTTTTATATATAAGCCTGTAGCCTATATTGCAGTATAAAAACCATAAAATAATTACAGCACTAATTACTTGCCTCAAACAACTCTGTAGGTATTATTATAATTAGTATTATTATAATTATTGTTTTTGTTGTTACATTTAATTTATTGCCACACTTTAATATGTGAATTATGTTATCAGAAAACTAAACACATTTAGCGTCCTCAGGGTGCGCACTCAGGTTTATGCCTGCTGTAAATTTTACCTGCCACAAGATGGCACTGTTTTCACTGTCACAATATTGATGCTTCGAATCTTTTACCAAAACAATCTGAGAAAAATTTCAAAGATTTAAAGGGTTAGTTCACCCAAAAATGAAATTTCTGTCATGGTTCGGAGCGTGTATCAAACTGCCAAAGTCATGTGAACCATTGAAATTTCGAAATGTTTCGAAACACTTATGACATAACGAAGCCTTGTTTGCTGAAATCACGTGACTTTGGCAGTTTGATACACGCTTCGAAACAAAAGATTCGTAAAGCTTCGAAGCTTCATGAAGCAGTGTTTTGAAATCGCCCATCACTAGATATTGTTGAATAAAGTCGTTATTTTGTTTTTTTAGACAAAAAGTATTCTCGTCGCTTCATAACATTACGGTTGAACCACTGCAGTCACATGACTGTTTTAAATATGTTTTTATTACCTTTCTGGGCATCTCAAAGTGTTGATTATCTTGCTGGCAATGCAGGCCTCTCTGAGCCATCAGATTTCATCAAAAATATCTTAATTTGTGTTCTAAAGATGAATGAAGGTCTTACAGGTGTGGAACGACGAGGTTAGGGAAATTTCATTTTTGGGTGAACTAACCCTTTAAGAGGCTTCATTTTTCCATCCCTACTCAATAGTTTTAGGCCTTTTTGCAAATGTTTTGACCAAGTTTAGCTGTTTTAGAGAGCGTTTACTCATTTTGAGCCTGGTTTTAAACATTAAGTGAAGTTCACAACGTAATTTCAGGAGGAGTGAACCCATCAAATCTTTCAATTAGTGAAATTCAAACATAATTTCAAGAGGAGTGAACCCTAATCTTTCAATTAATGGCCAGAGCATATAAGCAGCTACTCACCCTGCTCTGGCATCAGTTGTTTCGATATCCCTCCACCTCCCCAACTCCACCACATAATTTAGGCATCTCATTTATCATACTCCTCTTCCAGGCAGTAGTAGTCCCTGGGGGTTTATCCAAGCTCGAGTTGAAGCTGCTTCCTCAAGCCCCTCCACAGCGGACAGCAAGCCAAATACGCTTAGCCTTATTAGCTTAAAGATTTTATGAAGAAACGAACTCATGAACTATCTGTAATGTCATTTTGGGTGTGTCGAAAAAGCGCCAATTAAACAAAAATAAAACTAGCCAATCAGATTTCTTTTCACCCATACCACACACATTTGACTTTACAACACACAGATGCTTTATTTATTCTCATTCTGTCTTCTTTCTCAAAATGACATGAGTGTTCACACAGATTAATAATCAATTTAAAAATTATGTAAAAAATAAAGACGGCATTAATTAGCGCCCTCTTATGGTACACAGCCATATTGCTGCAGGTGCCGCTGTGCACATCATTAATTGTTTGCTTTTTCAATAGTAGGAATGCACAGAATAGCTTCCGTTCTGCAGGAAGTGTTACGTAAATCACATCAGCTAAGCAGCGGGGAACCTCAGGGCTCAGTGCTCGGTCCTCTGCTGTTCTCCATGTACACAATATTTCTGAGAATAATCATGCAGATGTTCATCCAGTATGACCAGATATAAACACACAGATTCTCAGATTGGGATCAACAGGCATTGCGGTGGAAGTTTAGCTGTCTTTAGTGAGTATTTGTGTGGTGTGATAATGTTACATAATTGTGTTTTCAGTTCTATGAAGCAGACGAGCAGTTCCGTCGACAGGAAGCTCAGCTGAGATCACGACTGGATCAGCTGGAGAAAGAGTCCGAGCAGCATCAGGCTGTAGTAGATGCTCTGACCAGCAAATACACCGACACCATCGAGAAGCTGCAGAGCGACAAAGCTCGCCTAGAGGTCAGAGAGACGTTTGAGGACAGTCTTGTGTGTTCATTAGGGGTGGGCATGAGTGCTCGAGGTCATGACAGCACAGTTTGACACTGATGGATGTCAATGACAACATGTTTAAAAAGCAGTGTTTTTGTGATCGCTGTAGGCTGCGGTCACTGTCTGGACAGTAATGACACTCTATGCCTCATGTTCTTGTGTTCAAAACCGTCCGAACACACAGGCCTTGAGACATGTTTTTAAGATTTTTAACTTGACAGCTGTCTTAACCCAACGCTCATCACCGTCTGATGAGTACTCGAGTACTGAAACTGCACATCCCTAGTGCTCCTCATATGTGACGGATGTTACGTGTGATGCTTGTTTAATGATGGTGTCGTGTCAGGTGAAGGCTCAGACCCTGGAGAGAGAAGCCAAGGACTGTCGAGTCAGAACCGAAGAGTGGTAAATATGCACACACAGACGGATACATATTGCTTCATAATTGACATTGATTTCATCTAGTGGAAAGTGTTGAATGGCCGATGTATTTAGTGTGTGTGTGTGTGTGTGTGTGTGTCAGTCAGCAGCAACTGAGGAAGTATCAGACTGAAGTGAGCAGTCAGTTAAAGCACAGCAGCAGTGTGATCCAGGAGAAAGTGCCCTTCAATGACACCCGTGAGTAACACACACACACACTCACACACTCACACACTCACTCTCACACACACACACACACACACACACACTCATGTGAAGTACACTCAAGTTTTCCTTCATGTGTGTAACTGAGTGAATCTGTTTTTTTCTGAAGAGTTGAGTGACTACAATAGTCTGAACGTTCCTCTGCACAACAGAAGGCATCAGGTGAGTGACTGTACTGTCATCAGGTGACTGTCAGGTGACTGACAGAGCAGCGCTAACTTCCTGTTCCTGCTGTGCGCAGCTGAAGGCTCGTGACGTGGCGGCTCAGGCTCTGGGCTTCGTGCAGAATCTGGTGTCGGCCCTGCTGAACTTTCACTCTTACACCGAACAGAGAGTCCACATCTACCCGCTCGACTCGTCCATCGAAGCCATCTCACCCGTCAACCAGAAGGTACAAACACATGACCTCATGACCTCATCGGTTGAATTAAGAGTCAACTAATAACAGATTTCATAAACCTTTGACACTCAGATCATGTAGCTCTTTCTACAGCATGACAGAAGAAAACATCTCAATCTGTTTTCTCATTTTATGCAAGTTGTGTTGTTGGTTGAATTAATTAAGGGATTAAAGTTCTCCATCAGTACGACCTCAGAGAGGTCATGTCAGTGCAGATCTGGGTCGCAAATTAATGGGCTTGGGGCAAAGTGACACCAGAATGCACCTGCATAAGTAAACTAAATAGATGAAATCTTTAATCGCGATTAAGGTGAGATGTGAAAATGAGTGAAAAGTGTCGATTGTGGCAAACAATTTTCACAAGTTCACGTTTAGTCTTTGAAAGTGATCGATGTGAACAGATGAGTTTGTCTCTCTGTCATGAGGCGCCGCCTGAGCTCGAGGACAGTGACGTCTAGAAGAACAATCATGAAATAAGGACTGATCACCCCATCCTGTTTAATCTGTGATATCATCCAGCTGTCCGTTCATTATCTCTTACGTATCGCACTGTGACGTATGTATTGTGAGGTAGTGGATGAAACGCAGCCCTAGTGCCAAACTTAATTTAGACTAAACCTGCAGCCTAAAAGATTGACTCACATGTAACATAAAACCGCTCGTGTAATGTTTCGTTTCACCTCCTGTCATCTAAACTCAGCTGAGACTTGATTCTGGATCCTCAGGCCCTGTACTGTGTGATGATCTGATCTGATCTTCTCTGCAGTTCTCTCAGTATCTGCACGAGAACGCGTCGTACCTGCGTCCGCTGGAGGAGGATTTACTGCAGTTACACCAGAGCATCACGGAGGACGCCATCACTGTCCTGGTGAGAGACGCACATCACTGTCATCGGCTGTCACGCATGCGTGTTTGACATGACCATTCTCATGTTGTGTTTTACATCTGAAGGAAACTCTGGCCAAGCTGCAGGACTTCTCCAGATCCTTCTCCGCCTACAGCAGCTTCCTGCAGAAGATCCTGCCCTACCAGCTCAAGAGGTGTGCGCTCGGTTTAGTGTTGATGGGAATGAGTGTCAGTGCTGCAGTGAACCTGATGTGTGACCAGAGGCTCATCTGTGACAAATACAGTTTATCCCATCAGTCTTTCTTTTAAAATATTCACAAAAAACGGTTTTGCTCATTTACCAGCTTCACACATGTATATACATATATGAACATTCTTAAAAACATTTAGAAACTTAATATCTGGTTGAATTTTGCAGACATCCTGGCTGTGATGTTGGCTGCTTATTAATGACAAATGACTTTAAAACAAAAAAACATGTGAATTGCACCCAATGAACACAAAACTTTGCAATTGCATTAAGTCTTCTTCGGTCAAAAATGACAGAAAAATTTTACGTTTTAAAATTTTAATTTTTTTTGCTTCATCAGAATGGAATGACGTGGTGACTTTTGTCGCATTAGCTATGTGAACACAAAAAAATCATGGACATGATTCAGACATGTTAAAGGGTCGTAAAAAATAGTTACACTTGGCTCCTTCACGGTCAAAAGTGATCGACATAGAAAATGAATGGGAAATACTAAAAAATATGAAAACTCAGAGAAACTTTTGGTGGTACAAACTACAATTCAGCCACTGTGCAGAAATAAAGTGCACAGCAATGAAGGGGTGCAAAATAGACACAAACCCTCACACACACACACACACACACACACACACATATATATATATATATGAACTAGTGTGACTATAACACAGAGCAAGTTTATGCAAATGTGTGAAATAAAATCAATAATTCAGCCAGTAAAAGCAGTAAAAATATAAACAGCAAAGAAGAGGTTACACAAGAGTACAAAACACACACTCAAACACACACTCACAGACACATACACACACACACACTCAGACACAGACACATACACACACACAACACACTCACAGACACATACACACACACAACACTCAAACACACACTCAAACACACACAGACACACACTCACACACTCACAGACACATACACACACACAACACACTGTTATACACACACAAATGAACTGGTGTGGCTGTAACAATATGGTAAAATTGAGCCAAAAGACTCAAATAAGAGGTTGAAATCAGATCAGACCCAGATTTATTAAAGTCCCTGTAAAGTCAATTCTGAGAATTGTTTCTAAACACGTTATAAATGTTACAAATGTACTGCTGAAACGCATTACAAAGACTGTGAATTGTGTAGTGCTGAATTGTGAAGTTAGAGCGTTAAACAGTTTTTCACCAATTCTCTGTTCAGGATTTTTTGGGCGGAGCTAAAACGGGGGTTCGATGACGCACTGGAGCCCCTGAGCACGGCGCCGCCCCTAACGCTACAGCTCGATCTCGAGTGTCATTACCGTTAGTTGTTCACCCTTTGCACATTTAGCTAGTAATGCCTTCGTCACGCAAATGCGTGGTTGTTATAATATACAATACAGCTCGGTCTCCTTATTTAAATTTCCTAAAACGATGATATGAAGAAGGGGTGGATTAATTTTGTCTCTAAAGTGATCGTTCTACAGCGGATAGTTTTACAAACTTTAATCAGACAGCTGGGATTCACTGATAATCCGCTGTTTTTGGTGAATGGGGCTGAACAGACTATCTCCCATCCCGGCCTTCATCCTCCCGTCCCACCGACAACCGATGATATGGGGCCGGACAGAGTCTCTCCCGTCCCGGCCTTCATCCTCCCGTCTCGCGGCGCCGTCATTTGTCGACTCGACAACAGTCGGCAGTACGCGCCCACCAATGAGTGTTAGTTGCCGTGTGTGCTTATGTTATTATTAGTAGGTAGTCCACAGTAACTCTACTGAAATTGTGATTCTTTTGTTTATATGCATCAGTATTTGACTCATTAGACAAGTCAGTTGAGCTCTCGCGAGTGGGCGTGGTTTCAGCGCCGACAGCGGACACGCCCCCAGCGTTTGAGAGCAGAGAGCGCTGCTTATTTTTTCGAGATTTTGATAACTTATTTCATTTACTTGCCGATTTTTTTAATCATTCAAATTTGGCTGGGTGGTTAATAACACATTTTTCTGCGGTGTGACAAACTCAGAACACATACTTTAATATGACTTTACAGGGACTTTAAGCTGTAATAAAACATACCTGTTCATTTTTGTTATATTTTTATTGAATTTTGATGTTATGTGTAACAAAATGTCCTCCTTTGTGTTCAACTTTGACTTAAAATTAATGTAAAAACTGACACTTCAAATTAGCATTTCAAAAAAAAAAAAAATCTAAACCTTGACAAAAAGTAGTCTTTGTATAAAAATAAAAATAAGTATTTATGTCTAAAAACCACTAAAGAATTTATACGCCACTTTATATAGAACTATATAGGAATCTTGTGATTACACCAGGGCATTATATAAGTGTTTCTGTTTTTACTCCCACCAGATGGCACTAATCAACCTTCAAAAATTATATTAGAATTTTTTTTTTCAGTAGGGAAAAATAGCTAATAAAAAGTGTATAAATATTGCATAGTATCATAAAATACCCTAAAAATTTTAAATAATAATCAAAAAATATTATTGAACAAATATATTATATTGGCTTTCCTGAAGAAAAAGAATGACCCCTAAATGAAGAGGACCAACAGTGCTTGTTTTTTAATTTTTTGCATTTTCAGGGCTTGCATTTTCCATTTGAAGTAATCACAGCTTAATTTATACAACCGTGTTGAAGTTCAGCCCCCAAACATGCAAGCACTGAAAATATATGAAACATTACAATTCAAGTAATGTTAATGCAATGCCTTTTTTAAAATTGATGTGTGTGTGTGTGTGTGTGTTGTGCAGTCTAGAGGAGGAGTGTGACGCTTCTCTCTGCACGGCAGCGCTGACCGCCAGGAACCACCAGTTACAGAACGACATGAAGAAACTGACGGCCGTCTTTCACAAACTGAAGTCTTACGTCGCTCTGTTAGCCGTGCCCAGTGAGTATCACGTCACGTGACACGTGTGTGCCGTCATGTGTCCGTGTTGAGTGGTTGCTGATGTTTTCTGCCGCAGGTGTTCGTTCAGATGCCATGTATCAGAGCAGCGCTAACGCCGTCTTCACCCAGATGAGCGCGAGCCTGCACGGCCTGCACGACGTCAGCACAGGTGTGAGATCCGATCAGATTCAGACCGCTTGATAAGAAACCCGGTCCGTCTGTAAGTCTTGTGCTGTCTCCTCTGAGCAGAGCTGTCGAAGCACTACAGTCAGAAGGTTTCTCTGGAGCAGGATCTGCCCACGGCCACGCAGAAGTTTCGCACCACTAACGAGTGTCTGCTGTCGTCACTGGCGTCGCTCACCAACAGCTGCGGCAAGGTCTTCCCCACACCACTGCTCTCACGTCTCTACACGCCCTGCTGTCCTGCTCTTCATTCACTCTGATTTCTGCTGAATTGTATTTCACACAGATGGCCACCTTCTTCAGCAACAACCTGGATTTCTTTGCGTCGTGTCCCGGTTACGGTCCGCGAGGAGGCGTCGTGAACCCGCTGCAGGCTGACAGTGTGATCGAGAACAAGAGGCGTGCCGCCACATACATGAGCGCCATCAGAAAGGTCACAGTCTTGATCATTGAACAGACAGAAATACAAAAGTCCTTTAAAGTAGAGGTCTGTGCTCCTGCGGGACAAGCTTTGAATTGGGAAGGGAAGCAGGGAAGAAATGACTCCCACAAAGTGGCAAGATAGAAGTACATAATAGCAAGATTTCAGGTACAGAATTGCCTTTGCATTGGTCATCTGTTGAAACAGAAAGGGTTGGATATTAGTGTTTTCGAGGAAAAGCAGCTTCCTCTATGCTGTGACACTCTGTTGTCAACAAAGAGAAGCGCTGAGGTTTCCCTGGGGATTTGTGCCAGAAAATAAAAGCTCAGTGGTTTAACACTTGAAAGCAAAGAAATTAAGACATAAATGTTAGTATTGTAATTTTGCTGTTGTTCTGTAAAGTATAATAATAGTGATAATACTATTAATTATTGTTGTTATTAATAATAATAACGATAATATTAAAAATTCTATTAATACTCTTATTATAACATATTATTAGTATTATGATTAAATACTCAATTTTTAATAGTGTATATGCTGTATTATAAAGTATTATTGCAATAGTAAGATATTTCTTTATTCATTTATTAAAATAAAAATATTGTTAATAATAGTGATCACATGCCTGATTGCAGTAGTCCAGTCTAGAAGTGGAGAGGTCCGTAAGAAGGAGTTGAGAAGCAGTTGATCTTGATCACATGATGCTTCTGCAGTGACTGATAGATACTCACAGCAGCAGGATTGTTCTGTTTTCTCTTGCTGTAACAGCCTCTTGTGGCTTGTTGCGTTATTTGACGGTCACAGCACAATACATTTGACAATCATGGAAAGCACTTCACAAATAAATGCACAGTTCAGTCCCATGACTGTTGGTGTTTTCTTGTGTTTTCAGGTCAGACCAGAATCAGTGCCGTACAGAGAAGCTTTAGCAAACCGACACATTCTGACGAGCTCTACTGAGAGTCGAGAGGGACTCATGCAGCAGGTACCTGAGCCTGTCCGTCTGTCCGTCCGTCTGTTCTGTCCGTCTGTTGTCTCCCGGTCTGTCTCTCTGACGGTGCGTGTGGTTGACAGGTTGTCCAGAGTCAGGAGAAGATCTCTCGTCTGGAGCAGGAGAAGGAGCACTGGCTGCTGGAGGCTCAGCTGGGTCAGGTGCGTCTGCAGAAGGAGAGTCAGCGCATCGCTCAGCTGGAGGCTCAGATCGCCGCCGGAGCTCCAGAGGAACGACACAGCGCCGCTGACGGCTCCGATGCTGCGCGCACTGACAGTCCAGAGCCCGTCCAGGACTCCAGCCTGGTGAGTGATGTCATGCTGGAATCTGCCTAATCGAACACACCTGACTCAGGTCATTAGTCAGCAGGTGTTTTAGACACACAATCACATGTGCAGTGCTGGATTAACAGCAATGACTGATTGTGTGTAGTTACAGGAAAACAGTTGCTTAGCATACAGTACTGTAAATGCATCACAGAAATCTTGCAGTCCATCAGAATTATGAATAATGACTACATGAACATCACACATCAACACTTTTCTTTTCCACAAGTTTCAGTATAGTAGGTTTGTCAAAAAAAAATATTATTGGGTGTAAAATAAAAGTATTACTGAAATTTTGGTGCAGCTGTAATATTTTTATCATGTCTCTATTATCAGGTCGGCATTTTAACCATCACATCCTGCGGCGAGAGCGTACGTATTCATGTTTTATTTTCTTAACCTTATCTGCATATTCAGATTCATACATATAGTATATCATGAACATGAAATCTGTCCAGTCTATCTGAAACGGTGCCGCTAAATGAAAGCTGTTCATGTCATGTTGATGATGATGATGATGATGTTTGTGTGCCATAGGCTGCAGATCAGGAGTCTCGTGAGCATCTGATCAAAACCCATTACATGAGCCGTGTTTCAGATCTGACCTCTCAACTGCAGATGTGTGACAGTAAAGCCGTCCACTTCCACGCTGAGGTCAGTACTCAACGCTCCACACGCTCCTTCAACTCATGCTGGGAACTGCTGCTCCAACAGGATCCATACAAGCACAGTGTTTGGCATTCCTCTAAAAATCAAACATTTAAACATGAACTTAGACATGTACAGTTGCTCTGCCATCGATCCGTGTCAGATCCGTGGATGATGCTTAAAGCTGATGTGTGTTTTCTGTGCAATTAGCATCACCAAATGCAATGGCAAAAATAATGCCTCTGTCTGCGGGTCATCATCAAACCGATGTTCCGTCGAGGCAGAAAAACAGTCACTTTTTGTCAGCTGATGAATGGATAAATTATAGTCTCTATACTACGAAATATTTGCATGGAAAATACACATCAGCTTTAAATTCTGGACCGATATCTGTTTAATTACACTCCTGCAGTCTTCTGATGAAAGTGGAAGCATCGACCGCTGCGCTAGTTCAGATAGGCCTGCTGTGAATCAGGTGTTTGCTTTAAAAGCATGAATATTTCAACCTGCGCCACAGAAGTTTGGCTTCTCTATCGCCATCTGTGGCTGATCCATGAAACTGCATGTCACTTTCAGAGTAGTGCTCATGGTTACCTGTACGCTGACAGTAAAAACGTCTAATTAAGCGTACAGGAGTAAAAATGTCATGCAAGTAAATAGGCATCATATCTGCCACTGTGGTTTTGGCACCGGTTGACAATAGATGATTACAGTGAGATCAACAAACGTTGCTGTTTACAGACGTGACATATCTAATGACGTGAGCCTGGAATTCACCACAAAATCCTGACAAGAAACCTGGCAGCTTTACAATGTAAATTAATATTGTAAGCTTGCTGTAGTGAATTTGGGTAAAGCAACAAGACTTTTGAACACAGATTTTTTTCTTGTAAAAGTTTGACAAAAAATTGTACAGCTTCACAAATACAAATCTGAGCACCTTTTATATCAGTGTACGTGACTGAAACATGCTATATATGACAACATATAATGATGATACGAGTAATCCTTGGGAGAAACCCGGCTCAGTCGCTCAGTTCTCCTCTGGCCAACAAACAAACATGGTGTGATTATGATTCAGGCTTTTGAATCACAGGTTTTGTGGATTGGTATCATTCAGAATATTTCATCCAGTTCCTTCTGCTTGAAGATTGGGATACATCACGTCAGCATGTGGTGCAGCAGTGACTCGAGCATCACGACAATTAAGAGATTTAAATGTTAATTGTTCTATTGAGAGATTTAAATGTCAGTCAGTTTTGTTCTAAGCAAGTGTAAGTGATTCTCAAAAACCTTCAATGAAGATACAAAACCCCTGTTGTAAGTGAAAATAGCTGGTTGTCAGCAGTAGTGCAGTGGGTCAGAAGCACATGCTGTCCTGCTTCATGATTAAAGTGTTCACTGCATGTTCACATCTGATGAACCGTAGTGGATCTTTAGTGTGAATGTTCTGGAAGTGTTTGCTTGTGCACTGAAGAGTTACGAAGCATCCAGGCGTGCCACAATAAACACTTAAATACATGCTGCTTTTTTGAAGAAGAATATAAGCGATCATTACATTGTGTGTCATTGTTTTCTCTTTCAGTGCCGAGCTGTTGCCAAACGTCTTGCCATCGCAGAAAAATCACGTGAGACTTTGACGGAGGAACTGAAGCTGGCTAATCAGAACATTACTCGTCTACAGGTACTAACAGAGATGCTCAGCTAGATCAGCCTTCTGAAGTCTTTAGTTGTGGTGACGTGTTCTTCTGTTGTGTCGACCAGGATGAGCTCAGCACCACAAAGAGGAGCTACGAAGATCAGCTGAGCATGATGAGCGACCACCTGTGCAGCATGAACGACACACTCAGCAAGCAGCGTGACGAGATTGATACGCTCAAGCTCGCCTCGAAGGTCAGACAGCTCACGCTTCAGCTAGCTGTAACACACTAACCCGACACAGAGTCTGATCAACACTAACCCTACACCGAGTCTGATCAACACTAACCCGACACAGAGTCTGATCAACACTAGCCCGACACAGAGTCTGATCAACACTAACCCGACACAGGTTCTGATCAACACTAGCCCGACACGAGTCTGATGAACACTAGCCTGACACAGAGTCTGATCAACACTAACCCTACACAGTCTGATCAACACTAGCCCGACACCGAGTCTGATCAACACTAGCCCGACACAGAGTCTGATCAACACTAACCCTACACAGTCTGATCAACACTAGCCCGACACCGAGTCTGATTAACACTAGCCCGACACCGAGTCTGATCAACACTAGCCCGACACCGAGTCTGATCAACACTAGCCCGACACCGAGTCTGATCAACACTAGCCCGACACCGAGTCTGATCAACACTAACCCTACACAGTCTGATCAACACTAACCCGACACGAGTCTGATGAACACTAGCCTGACACAGAGTCTGATCAACACTAACCCTGCACAGTCTGATCAACACTAGCCCGACACCGAGTCTGATCAACACTAGCCTGACACAGAGTCTGATCAACACTAACCCTACACAGTCTGATCAACACTAGCCCGACACCGAGTCTGATCAACACTAGCCCGACACGAGTCTGATCAACACTAACCCTACACAGTCTGATCAACACTAACCCGACACAGTCTGATCAACACTAACCCGACACGAGTCTGATCAACACTTGCCTGACACCGAGTCTGATCAACATTAGCCTGACACAGAGTCTGATCAACACTAACCCTACACAGAGTCTGATCAACACTAACCCTACACCGAGTCTGATCAACACTAACCCGACACAGAGTCTGATCAACACTAGCCCGACACAGAGTCTGATCAACACTAACCCGACACAGGTTCTGATCAACACTAGCCCGACACCGAGTCTGATCAACACTAACCCGACACAGGTTCTGATCAACACTAGCCCGACACGAGTCTGATGAACACTAGCCTGACACAGAGTCTGATCAACACTAACCCTACACAGTCTGATCAACACTAGCCCGACACCGAGTCTGATCAACACTAACCCTACACAGTCTGATCAACACTAACCCTACACAGAGTCTGATCAACACTAACCCTACACAGTCTGATCAACACTAACCCTACACAGAGTCTGATCAACACTAGCCCGACACCGAGTCTGATCAACACTAACCCTACACAGTCTGATCAACACTAACCCGACACAGAGTCTGATCAACACTAGCCTGACACAGAGTCTGATCAACACTAACCCGACACGAGTCTGATGAACACTAGCCCGACACAGAGTCTGATCAACACTAACCCGACACAGGTTCTGATCAACACTAGCCCGACACGGGTCTGATGAACACTAGCCCGACACCGAGTCTGATCAACACTAACCCTACACAGTCTGATCAACACTAGCCCGACACCGAGTCTGATTAACACTAGCCCGACACCGAGTCTGATCAACACTAGCCCGACACCGAGTCTGATCAACACTAGCCCGACACCGAGTCTGATCAACACTAGCCCGACACCGAGTCTGATCAACACTAACCCGACACAGAGTCTGATCAACACTAGCCCGACACAGAGTCTGATCAACACTAACCCTACACCGAGTCTGATCAACACTAACCCGACACAGAGTCTGATCAACACTAGCCCGACACAGAGTCTGATCAACACTAACCCGACACAGGTTCTGATCAACACTAGCCCGACACGAGTCTGATGAACACTAGCCTGACACAGAGTCTGATCAACACTAACCCTACACAGTCTGATCAACACTAGCCCGACACCGAGTCTGATCAACACTAACCCTACACAGTCTGATCAACACTAACCCTACACAGAGTCTGATCAACACTAGCCCGACACAGAGTCTGATCAACACTAACCCTACACAGTCTGATCAACACTAACCCTACACAGAGTCTGATCAACACTAGCCCGACACCGAGTCTGATCAACACTAACCCTACACAGTCTGATCAACACTAGCCCGACACAGAGTCTGATCAACACTAACCCGACACGAGTCTGATCAACACTAACCCGACACAGGTTCTGATCAACACTAGCCCGACACGAGTCTGATGAACACTAGCCCGACACCGAGTCTGATGAACACTAACCCTACACAGTCTGATCAACACTAGCCCGACACCGAGTCTGATTAACACTAGCCCGACACCGAGTCTGATCAACACTAGCCCGACACCGAGTCTGATCAACACTAGCCCGACACCGAGTCTGATCAACACTAGCCCGACACCGAGTCTGATCAACACTAACCCTACACAGTCTGATCAACACTAACCCGACACGAGTCTGATGAACACTAGCCTGACACAGAGTCTGATCAACACTAACCCTGCACAGTCTGATCAACACTAGCCCGACACCGAGTCTGATCAACACTAGCCTGACACAGAGTCTGATCAACACTAACCCTACACAGTCTGATCAACACTAGCCCGACACCGAGTCTGATCAACACTAACCCGACACAGTCTGATCAACACTAACCCGACACAGTCTGATCAACACTAACCCGACACGAGTCTGATCAACACTTGCCTGACACCGAGTCTGATCAACATTAGCCCGACACCGAGTCTGATCAACACTAACCCGACACCGAGTCTGATCAACACTAACCCTCAATGGGCCTCATTTATCAATGTAACATAGAAACGAGCGCAGAAATCATCTTACGAAAGGGTTCACGTGTGATCATCAAATATTTGTATGTCGCAAATCCTATTGTACGAATGATCGTACGTTGATAAATGTGGCGGCTGAAAACATTTGTCATTTGAATAACGCCCCTAAACATTCACGGTTTAAAAGCCTCGCTCCTAGAGTTTACGGCTTTGAGAAACATTACTTCCTCTTCTTGGCCGGGTTATCTCATGAAGGAGAAATAAATTTTATACCAAAAACACCCGTTAACCTCGTAATTGCAAACAATTAAATTAATTTATATGAATATGAAATACCGGTAAAAAAAACCAAAACATTTACAAACATTATAAACACTACAGCCTAGGTTATATTCCCGTCACTCCACAACAAATCCTTTAAATTTATCAGTATTCAGAACAGAACAAGAATGAAAAATAGGTAGTTATCAATTATATATTTAACTATAAAATAAAACACAAATTAGGCTATATTGGCATTCATTATAAAAAACAAACGTCAAGCCAAAATGAATTTATTTAAAGCAAAACAAATGGCATTGGGCTCACCTTTCTCATTTGGCATAAATCCAAATATGTTTCTATATTTGCCATGTAACATTTGGTTGCTAAACCATTATTCATTATGTAAACAAGGTTTTGTACTTCACTAGTGTTCCAATATCAAAAACAGCTTCCTTCACATGCGCTAAAATGTGTGTGGTTGAGCGCTGGGCTGATTTACAGCAAACCATTTAATTTTAACAGTGTAACTTTTATGTTTGGTTGACTGCATTTTAGTTTGATGACGAATGGCTGAAATGTCAGTTATAAACGCTAGAACTGATGTGTGTGTGCGAGGCGCCTGCGCGATCACTTGGATTTAATAAAATAAAGATGTATAGAAAAACTACAATGCATTAGAGTGTCGCACAGTTTTTTTCTTTTGGTAATCTGTTAATTATTTAAGTGAAATATATTTTGTGTAGTCCTATTTAGCTATTTTATTCCTTTTATATATTTTATTCTGTTTTTCTCGGTTCACAGAAGCGCTGCAGGTGTGTGATGTGACGATGAGTGAATCCTCATGTTCTGTTGTTTATGCTGCTATTTGCACATGTAAAGCTAAACCCCTGAAAAAACTACAACATTTGTGGTATTTTTAATGGGTCACAAATACCCATCTATTCTAATTTAATTTAATATTAATATGACATTCTAATCTTAATGGTTAATCATCGACTAATGAGCTTCGGTTGTTTGTCAGGAAAATAATCTAATTGATTAAAATGTTCTGATTACAATTCTCCAGCAGATTGACTATGCTGCACGCAAGCTCATGCTAACTCGGAAACTTGAGTACACGAGCTGAGACCTGACGTGAGATTTGATTATAGCCACAGCTCACGTCCATATTGATAAATGCCAAGTTTTGCATGGAAACGACTGTATGCACTGTTTTCTGTCGTACGTTCGCTTCATAAATGAGGCCCATTGACTATATGTTGGAGCTGCTGTTTGTCTGTATAGAAACTCTTGTCAAATAAGAGTCTGTATGAATGAACCACTACTAACATTTCTGGATCTTTCTGAACGAGGCCTTGAGTGAAATCTAAGCTTTCATCTGCTGGACTCTTGCAGGGAAACTCAAAGAAGAACAAGGGCCGATAACGGACAGACGTCACAGCGACGGGCTGAACACGCCTGCGTTTGACACCAAACCAGTGACATGTGACAGGAAGCAGTGCTGAGGAACATACGGCTGCTGCAGCCTGCGACCGCGCCTCTTTATATTAGTGTGTGTGTGTGCGTGTGTGCGTGGGCGAGTGCACGTGTGTGTAATTACAGCGTGTATTTTGTTTCCTCACGCAGACGGTGTTTGTTAGAGAAATCACTGACTGCCTCACACACACACACACACACACACACACACACACAGCTCAAGCCTGATTTGATTCTGCACAGAAGAGTGTGTGATTGATTATGTGAAGATGTCATCATGATAAACTCCACACCAACATAATGATGAAATCATCTGGATAAAAGGGTTCGTGTGAATAAACACATTGAATCGACACTGATTTTCTGCTTTCTTTCCTCAAGAAATAAACCACAGTGATTTTTTTTATGCACTAAATATATTTCTTGTCTCAAGTTCATGAATCATGATGTCATATCGCAACATTAGCTGTGAAGTAGAATATGATGTGAATATATCACTAAAACATTCAGCTCAGTGCCCTGATGAGTGTACTGATCCTCTCATATAGTCTCTCATTTCTCTTTATATGGATCTGTTTAATAGCACAATGTACTGGATTCAACCAAAATCAAGTAAATAAAGGTATAAACTAAACCATTTTGCATTCACTTTTTCATTTCAGTATTCATTTCACGAACTTAATCTTCATCTAAAGAGGACTAAACAGAAAAAATGGGGGGGAAAAGTTTTTTGGGAGCTGATGTTCTTCCCGTTCTCCAAATTACGATTCCTACTACGGCGAGGGATAAGCTCATGAATATTAATTAGCTCATTCTGACGTTGCTGTTAAACTACATAAGAAGAATATTGACTAATGAATATTGACACGATGCTGAAGGCTTATCTCTTGAATATTAATTAGAATATTGTGACGTTGATTGGTCGCCTTCCAATGGCGACTACATGCTTTATAATATTAAAGTAGGTGCTTCGCCGTAGTAGAATAGCGGAATCCGCTTCCCGTTCGGGATGTTTTGGCTGGAATCGCGTCCGCTCCAGTTATTTCTGTTTCTGCCATTTTGAGAAAATATCGTCTGCACTGGATCATTCATCTAAAATCATGAGGTGACAAAATATTCCAAACAAACACACACAACCACTGTTTCCTCTTGTACTTCAGTTGTTTGTCGTTGTTTTATGTAGTTGCAAAGTTGCTGCAAACAAAGAAACAGCGAATCGCAGCAAAAGTGGCGAATCAGAGTTAAAGCGGCTTCATCCGAATTCATATTTAATGTTCACCGTGAGGAAAAGTCCAGAGTTTGATGACGGCTATTGTTGAGTAGCGCGATAACAGTGAGATTGAGCGAGTTCTTTGTTTATAAGTGATTTTCACAGTGAATTTATTTGATTCTGTCAGAGTAACTGTGGTTGTTTTCAGTTGTCAGTTCGAGTGTTTGATGTTGAATTCTTTTGCAGCACATCAGAGAAAGATCAACACAAGTGAAGTTCGTTAAGTTCATAAATCTGCATCATCTAGTCAAATCATCGGGGAACTTGATGATGGCAGGATTCCTGAACTGAGGCAACATTCAGGGTAAGTAGCTGTAGCAATTAAATACTCTCGAGATAAACAGTATAATTATTTTTCACAGAGAGTCATCAGAAGCATCAGGTTCTGGGTCAGAGAACTTAAGTATGGCATGGAGAAGAAAAGATCCTGCAGTTTCAGCACCACTTTTCTAGGACCCTAGTTTTTATTATTGTTTATATTATTTTATAGCACTTAGTATTCAGTTATGCATTGGTTTATTAAAATTCTGAAATTATTGACTGTTAATTATTTAAATGTAACTAATTTATTCTCTTAACCAACCTCTTTACCCAAACCACATAATCATTGGTAACCCTCTTGAAATACTGAGCCTAATTTGTTTCAGGGGCCAGTTGTTCAAAAAGTTTAATCTGGATCAGAATGATCTGGATTTGGAAATCCCATGTTTTGCTATCCAGGATCAGGTAATCTTACTTTTGTGCTGGTTATTCGAAGCAAAATTGGATTGGATCACCCTGATCCAGATACACACAATCTGGATTACTAGAGCTCTAAAGGGACATGGTGATGGGAAGAATATGAGATGGGGAAAAAACATTTCAGTGCTTTTGTGTTCTCAGAAAAATTCTGCTTGGCGTTCATCTGTGAAACTTTGTGTTCTCTCGCAAACAACTTCTGACTGGTTCATCTCTTATGACTGTGCCATTGTAGTTTACAAACAGTGATAAAAAACACATTTTGTTTGATATTTACAGCTGTTTGGGGATTATTTTACTGCACCAAAATCTCTTTTTTACTTTACAGCAGGTTACTGAAAGGCTAAATATGAAGCCTAATGTCTAATGAAGAGCAAAATAAAAAAATATGTGTGTGTATGTATATTACATGATAAAAATGTATTTTTGGACCAGTTTTAAAATTTTATTATATTTTTGTTCCTGAAATCCACCCTTCTGATGGGAACAGTATAATCCAGATTTTTTGGATCAGAGGTATCCCAATCTTACTAAAAAGTTTTGAACAACATGAACTGATGATTTCATCCAGATCAAAACCAAGATTGGATTTTCAAGATTTGATCCAATCCGATAGCCAAAATCCGATCAGATTACTTTTGAACATCTGGCCCCAGGTTTTAAATGTTTTTTTTCTTAGAAAGAAAGACTTAATTTTTTAACACTAAAGTATGTTATTTTCTGTGAATGTGAGAGACTTCTATTTCATTTCATTTGTGGCGCTGTCACAGAAACGAGGGTCCTAGAAATGCAGCCTCTGGCATTGCAGGATTATACTATTGGAAAAAGAGATCTGATTGAACAACAGCTCAGAAGGTGCTTTAAGAGTCGGCATTGAACAAAAGAAGTATGGCGCGCTTCTTCTTGTCATCTGTTTCTATGGGTTTGGTGCTCTGTTAAGAATGTCTTTCCGGATAAGCATATGAGTTGATCTATATCTGAATAAACACCAGCTTTGTGTTTCCTGATAGAGACAGATGAATGAGTTTTTGTACTTTTATGTAAAACTAAATGTTTAGTAAATATAAGTCAAAATAAACACAAAATGAATATATGTACTGGTAAATAAGAATGAAATGAAATAAAGCAAGTATAAAAATCAAACCAATATAAGCTCTAAGACGGACCGTATGAATAATCAACACGTTCTCAACTCGTCTCATATGGACACTTGGTCATGATTGACCCTTCGGCGTATGATTTTCCATTTAAACAGCCTCAATAATTTTATTTACGTTACGTCTGATCATGTAACCCAAGCTGTACCCTAAACCAACCCCTTTGTATATTATATAATATAAAACACAGGATACAACAGGCAGATACGAATACAGTCGCAGTTTATTAAAAAAGTTCAAATATTCCAAGTGTTCTGAGGCCAAATGACTGATCTGTGTGAGGAACAGACTCAAAAGAGATCAGCGTCTCCATCCGCTGTCATGTGATTTCCATTTCCAGCGATTAAAACATTAAGATCCACTCTGTTCTTCACATGAAGATATGGGATGGCTTCAGAAGACTGGGAATGCAACACGAGATGCTTGTAATACCTTTATACTGTTTCTTTGGTCGGTTTTTGCAATAAATCCCTGTGACTGTGCTTTTATTTGCCTGTTACATGTTTTATATTGTTGAGAAGTGAGATGAGAATAAAATAAATTAATTAGAGTAAAATAAACATTGCTTTATGTTATAGTAGTGCTTTAGCTTCATTTATATACAGTACCGGTCAAAAGTTTGGAAACATTACTTTTTTTGTTTTTGAAAGAGTCTCATCAAAGCTGCATTTATTTGATAAAAAATACAGTAAAACAGTGAAATATTATTATTATGTAAAACATCTGTTTTCTATGTGAATATATAGTAAAGTGTAATTTATTCCTGTGATCAAAGCTGAATTTTCAGCATCATTACTCCAGTCTTCAGTGTCACATGATCCTTCAGAAATCATTCTAATATGCTGATTTGATGCTCAAGAAACATTTCAGATTATTATCATCTTCGGCTATGTAGGGGAAACTGCGAGCGTTGAGTGCAGAAGGTGTCCAACATTGCACACTTCTTTGGTTGAAGTACATCATCTGAGTATTTGTAGTGCATGAGTCCATACTGCTCTACACGAGCCCTGAGCCTGAAGTGTGTCAGAGCTGTTAATGAACTGACAATGTTCAGTACTGCAGGATTAACTACATGAACGAGCACTGCAGCACTGTTTGACACACAGGTGAACGTGTGAAGAGTCTAACCATGCGTCATTGTATCATCCACGCGTGTGTGAATGTGCTGTAGGACGGAGGGTTGGTGTTTTCTGTTTATCCGTTTGTCTCAGAGGAATGTGAGGAATTCTGTCATGCACAAGGAATCTAGGAAACTGCTGGAGCCGTTCAATGAGACTCACACTGTTGCTTTTTTAAGGTCAGCCTGCTGACTTCAGTACTTCTGTCCTATACCTTCTCATCCCATAATAGTGTTTACAGACTCACTGTTTCTTTGGCTGTTTCTCATTGTGCAGTCTTATGCAATCTTACGTACTTGTGGACATCGTCATCCACCTCTGAAGTTCAGTTCAGAGAGGTATTCCAGAGAGCAGGGTTAACTTACCTCACATAAACCCTGAACTCTCGGTTTATTAACCCTGATCTTGCTGATCGGTTATCTGTTCCAGAGACGCAGTCTGGAGTTAGTTCAGTCAACCCAGAGTTTGACACTCAAGTTCAAGGTGAAAACACCATATTTCTACTTCTTTTGTTTAATGCCGGTTTACATTCTTAGTGCATAGCGCCACCTACTGGACTGTTGTGTTTTTTTTCTCTCTTTTTCTTCATGCCATACTTCAGTGATGTGGAACTAGATGTTCTTAATTACTGTGAACTAGAATTATCTCATTTTAAACTAAACACCATGCATTTACAAAAACATTTACTTGCTCTGATCATCAGTTACATTGTGCTCGTACTGTAAACCAAAGAAGAACTCCTGTTTATTATTATATAAAGCGCTATATAACTAAACCTGACTTGACTTGCCAAATGACACTATGTACCTCATTTGAAAGTGAAAAGTGAAAAGTGACATGTGAAGGCCAAGTTTGGTAATCCATACTCAGAATTCCTCTGCATTTAACCCATCCAAGTTAGTGCACACACATTAGGAGTAGTGAGTAGTGAACAAACACACACACACACCCGGAGCAGTGGGCAGCCATTCACTGTGTCCGAGGAGCGATTGGGGGTTAGGTGCCTCGCTCAAGGGCACCTCAGTCATTTCGTGCCGGTATTGAGAATCGAATCATTATGCCACAAATGCCCCAAGTGGCTAGTGGTCTCAAACTCAGCTCTTGGAGGGTCACTGTCCTGTAGAGTTTAGCTCCAAGCTTCTAGTAAACCTGAAGACCTTGATTAACTGGATATGGTGTGTTTGATTAGGGTTGGAGCTGAACTCTGCAGGGCTGTGGCCTTCCAAGAACTGAGTTTGAGACCACTGGTCTAGTAGTTGTAACACTAAATAGATGTCTCATATTTAAACTTTTGTCTCGTATGGCCAATTCGCACTGTACGTTCAGACGCCCGCCATTCCACGACCCGACAAACAAGCGCAGACCAATGCTAACAGATGCAGACAGAGTAACTCACGATCCAACAAAACCCAAACAAGTGTCTGGTGCCATCAGTCGGCATCTATCGGTGCAGTATGAATAGTCCTTAAAGGATTAGTTCACTTCAGAATGAAAATTTCCTGATAATTTACTCACCCCAATGTCATCCAAGATGTTTACGTCTTCACTCGAAAAGAAATGAAGGTTTTTGAGGAAAACATTCCAGGATTTTTCTCGTCTGGGATCATGTAGAGCTCTTTGAAGCTGCACTGAAACTGACATTTGGACCTTCAACCCGTTGAACCCCAGTGAAGTCCACTATATGGAGAAAATCCTGGAGTGTTTTCCTCAAAAACCTTCATTTCTTTTCGACTGAAGAAAGAAAGACATAAACATCTTGGATGACATGGGGGTGAGGAAATTATCAGGAAATTTTTATACTGAAGTGAACTAATCCTTAAGTCTTTGAAGTCAATCAGTAGATTAACATCACTCATTGAGGAGGTCAATATGAGAATCCTTTATGTCCGGTGTGTGTGTGACTCTCTCCAGAGTGTGTGTGTTCAGGACGAAACAACACAGTCGGAACAATGTGACACTATTAGCAGACCAGTCAAGCAGATTTGAAACTCTTTCAAATGTGTAAGTACCTAATTTGTGTATGTCTATTGATATTTCTGCAGAAGACTGTACACACAAGAAGAGTAAAGCAATGTGCTCCACCAATCACCCAGCCAACTGGGTTACATTTGATGATGAAGGGACGACCTTCTCCTCACCCCAGAAATCACTGCGCTCTTCTACATCAAACTCGGGTTCAATACCTCGGCCCAACGGTTTGAAACTTGTTCTCCCATCCTTGGGGAGTGAATCATGGAGCTTGAGCTCTGCCATCGAATCCCCTTCATTTGATTTTAGCCTTAACGGGAGTTCACGTGTGCCTAGCAACACTCCTATGCACACTCCGGTGGGGGCGACTCCAACAGGACTGTCTCCCTCGTGTTATGGACCTCAGGAGCAGCCGGACTTCTCCAGCTGTCTGATCAACTTCTCTCAAAGAGACTCCATGAAAACGACTGAAGACTCTAGTTCCTGCAAAGCATCCCAAGATGAGCCAGGCCATTTCAACCCCTTCTGGGGGGAAGCCGATCATAAACGAGTGTCCTGGACCTCATCATCAGACTCAGACTCTGGACCCAGTTTGCCCCGTTTCTTCATCCGGACCAAGGATGGTAACGAGCCACCCCAAGACCACCTTCAATACTCCTACTCCTACATATGCCATAAACTAGAGCAGCTGAGAACAGAGGAGAACCAACTGGATGGTGGTGATGTGAAAGTGGAAAGAGAGAATCGACCCTCGGGCTCAGGCGCTGTGAAAGATAAAGCGATGAAGCGAACTCCATCCTCCTTCGTTCCACAGGGATTGTTCCTCAGTCAGAGGAGGCACGGTTGGTCGTTGATGCTTCGAATCCCAGAGAAGAAGCACCGCATGTCGTCCCGCCGGTGGGGACCCATTTACCTGCGGCTGCTGCCTGGAGCCCTGCTGCAGCTGTTTTATGAGAAGGGCTTGGAGAAACCCTTCAAAGAGTTTCAGCTGCACGCGAACTGTGGCCTCTCAGGTCCAAAACTAGAGAGTTACGGTGAACCACGCAAGATTGCCACATTGAAGGTGGAGAATGTGTCGTATGTTGAGAGGAAGCGCTATCACCCCAAGCATGAGGTGACGCACGAGCCGGAAGTGGAGCAGCTGTTGAAGTTCGGCAGCACAGAATATGGAGACTTGGAGGACCTGCTAGTGTCCATAGAAGAAGAGCTAATGCGCCTACCAGTGCCGCTCCAACAACACAAACACTACGAAGAACAGGAGCTGTCCTTGCAGATATCCGACCGCATCTGGATGCGGCAAGATAAGGACGGAGCTGTCCTTGAGTGCACGGCAATCACACGGATTCATTGTTTAGCATTCTTGAATGGGGCAGTGGAGTGCTTCCTGGCACTGAATGACCTCGGACTTCTCAGACAAGATGCTGCGTACGGTTCTGATGAGGATGATGAGGTCTGGATGGAAATTGCAGACTACAGTTTCCATCGGTGTGTCAAAGAGGCAGAGTTTTTGGACAAACGGCTGATTAAGTTCTGCCCTCCGGATGCCTGTCGGGTGGAGCTCGTGCGCTACAGGACGGTGTCGCTCTGCTGCGGGGAGCTGCCGCTCTCTGTTAAAGCTCTGCTGACTGTGCAAGGCGCCTGTGTCGAGCTCCAGGTCTTCCTCAATGTCCTGTTGGAGTTCCCCACACCTAGAGGAGGTTCAGAGACGTTTTGTGAAAACGTTGTCGTTCGAGTGCCATTCCCAGGCGATTGGGTCAAAGTTCCTAGCAGCACGTCGCTGCTGCGACAGAGGTCTCTGAAGGCTCGCATGAACAGAAACGCGTGCCTGGGCTCAGCACATGTGGCGGAGTCTGAGTCTGTGATGCAGATGTCTGTTGGTACAGTCAAATATGAGAATGTGCATCGAGCCATTGTGTGGAGAATTGACCGGCTCCCACCGAAGAATGTGGGTAAGAAAACAGAACATAACTCCTTCAATTTGTATATCAATGGTGGATATAAATTTACATTATATACACAATACATCATAAATTTATATCAGTGAGGTAGCTACACAATGTCATGTTGTAAATAAGACAACATCAGGGGTCCGTTCTTCGTACCTCGCTTAATAAATCTGAGATGATTTGACAGATGCCAGATCTTTTAATCGTGATAACTGAACTCTGGCTAATTTAGTTCTTAAAAACAAATTTGCGGATTGGATTAAAATATCTGGATTAAATTATCTGCGATTACTGCGTGTTCTCATGTTCCTTGAAAAAGGCAGATGTATCGATACTCGAAACTATGATCAGCAATGCAGCGATTGGCTGACGTCAAGACAGCAACGTAGTGACATCATATAATCAAAAAAGACACTTGACAAATTTCTGTACCTTTTTATAAGAAAACAGCCAAGCAACCAAAATGACATAAAAGTTATAATAGATAAATTAAACGTAGTGTCTATTTATGCTAAGTGCAAATAATTGTTGGCAAACGCTTTTACACTAGCTCCACCCACCAATGTCTGGTTGGGCCACTCAGGTTTTATTTTTTATTTTTTTATTTTTTTATTATGCAAACAGACAATTACAATATTTACAAATGAGACATTAGATGCAAAATACAAATACAAAGACCAACAAAACATACATAACAGCCAGTAAGATTTGTGTGTGTGTGTGTGTGTGTGTGTATGTGTGTGTGTATATAACTGTAAGTGTAACTGGATGTGGGAGTGGAAATATATGAATAAAGGAACATGTAGAGAAGTATAACAGACATAACCAGAGTTTTCCAAAAGAAGAGAAAAAAAATAAAAAATAAAAAATAAAAATAAAAAGAATAAGAATAAATAATGATGATGATGATGATGATAATAATAGTATCACACAAAAACTGGAGAATGGGGGATGAGGAAGGTGACAGTAGAAATAGAAATAGCAACATTAATAATAATAATAATAATAATTATAAATTCAATTAATAAGAAATGACAAATAGTAATAATAATATTAGCAATAGTAGTAATGATAAACAGATTAACAAATATACTCCACTCAGGTTTTAAAAAAAGATGTGCAGAATTCAGCGTCTTCAGTGGCGCAGCAGTAGAGAGTAAGGCTCGCAGACCTTGCTTTTAACGCGATCGACATGGCTTCGAATCCGCCTTTTGCCGAGCTTGCATTTATTTTCAATAAAAATGAAAATAATGTTCTAAAAGTGGAAGTAAACTGCGAACGAGTGTTTAATAATATGAAAAGTATTTATTGGGTAGGGTTAGGGGAAGGTGTAGGGAGGGTTTTTATTTGCGCAATAAGGCAGCATCCATTTAATAATTTTAATAAATATAATCATTTACACTCTATGATATTATTGAATCCTCTTAATGTACAAAAATACTGAGGTGCAAATAGTATCTGCCAATATAAAGTATAGATAGCATCTAATTATTTACTCTTGCAAAGAACTGATACTTTTACATGGTGTAAATAGAATCTATCGCTATTTTCACCTAGTGTAAATAGCATATCGCAGAGATGGGCACTCGAGTTAGTGACTCGGACTCGAGTCGCATTTTAATAGACTTCAGACTTGACACAAAAGACTTGTGAATATTTTAAAAACAACTCAAGTCTTTTACCCTTAACTACTGATATAACAAATAAAGAATTTGTGTTGTGTTTGAATGGTTTTATAATATCTGCGTCACATATATTTCCCTATGTGTCATGGTAGATCGGACTCTTGTCATAGAATTTGATTAAGTGTGTCCGTGTATTGCGCGTAAACTCCGACATGTCATAAGAGTCCCACGAAACATGACGGGAGCCACCGTGCCTTATGTTCTTTCGTTTGGGTTTATTAACATGTCGGATCGGCTACACAGAATGTGGGAAAACAATTAGAGCACCGGAACAACATCATCAAATTTTATGAGACATCGCATCCACAAAGGTTAGTCACATTAACTCACACAGCTAGCTGTTATACTGTGGTGAAGCTGCATGGCTCATTTGGATTGCCAGCCTGTTAAAATATGAACAAAAATGAACTAGCCTTTAAACCTAGCACTACGTTTTATCAATATTTTCGTAGTATATTTTTTCTTTCTTAATGTCTGTCCATAAGAGAGAGATAGAAAGAGATGTTAATCCATTTATTACTTAAAGCAAATATTTTAACGTATCGCAATCAGCATGCGTACAGTTTTCTATTAAACATTCCGAGGTTTGATATTTTCTGATAATGACTGTCGTCAATAACAGCGAAGCTGTATAACAAACCGTGACTCACTGGCGCCATCTTACGTCCGCTTAGCGACTGTATTGAAAATGACTACTCGTGTTGCCAGGACGATTGTTTTGTACATTGTAATGGATTAAAGTAACAAGCTGGATGTACATTATCCCTTACATCATAGGACCTTTATTTTAAACAAAACAGATGATAGAAAGATCATATTATTTTGTCAATATAATACAACTAAGATAAAAAATAGGATTTGAGTATGAGAATTTTTTTTTTTTTTTTTTAATGACTCGAGACTCGACTCGGACTCCAGATAAAAGACTCGTGAACATCTCTGGCATATCGCTAAGAAAATGCTGCTATTGTCACATAGTGTAAGTAGAATATATTGCTATTTTCACATAGTGTAAATAGCCACTGCCTAAATTAAATGTGCACTGTTTTTTAACATGATTCCCAATTATTTAGGCTATATTCACGATTTCCTTTTTGTACAGGCTTTACATTTTTATTTCAATGTTGTAATTAGCAATTCATTTAATTTGACCTTTGAAGCAGATTTGTTATGTGACAGCATTAATTAAAGTTTCTTAAAGGGGGGTATCACACACAGTTTCTGCCAATCTCATGTTAATCTTGAGTACCTATAGAGTAGTAGTGCATCCTTCATATCTCCAAAAAGTCTTTAGTTTAATCATATTTATGAAAGACACATACGCTGTACCGAGTATTTCCAAAAACAGCCGAGCTCCTGGAGGCGTGCCGTGTGAGCGGAGCTAAAGAGTGACGAGTACGCGCAGCTTTTGTGTAGCGATCGTCTGCAAGCTATCAATGGTCAGCTAAACAACTGTATTTAAACACACACAATACACCATCGCATTATCCATGGATAACTTTTGAATCACTATAATGAATATAGCATACAGTGAATGATGAATAATGAATTTATGAATTCACTATGTTCGTATTGTTTACATTATATGCACTTAGGCGCCTATTGCCAACAAAACAGACATCTGAAGCAGTTTTACTCTCCACCTGCGGTTCCGACTCATGACCGGGATCATTATCGCTGTGACCGCTCCATCTTTCAGTTTCAAACGATCTGTAAATCCAGCGCTGAACTGGGCCTTGTTTATGAAACCATACGCGCCGATCCTGAGGGCTCGAGCAGCCTCGGAAAAACACGAGATATTCTCCATTCATTTTAACCAATAAAAAAGTGAATGCAACTATCAGACATGACTTTATTCTTATTTTGATAGTTAATTTAAGGCGGTTTTCTATGGTTATTTTAATATCGAGAGCGCATCAATGTAGTGTGTGAGCAACAAAACTCTCAGCTCCACTTAACACTGGGTTCTTTGGGAAGCAAGGTTATCTTTCCCTCACAACCAAAAACACACTTCTTTGGTGACATTGTTGATTTCATGAAGACTTCCGTAAACCCGAACGCGCGTTGATGGGCATGCTCTTGCGCTCTCGCTCTCGCTTCTGGAAAACGAAAGTGCGGCATGGACACACTAATCAGAACAGTTGCAATACACAGTTTGTACATCAATAATTTTAGATCAGATTCCAATTGGATACACAAATAATGAGATTTGGACTGACAGTGTGAATGTAACCAAAGTGTATCCAGACTCACTGCTGAACTCACAAAGACCGTTCCAGTGGGATCTGCTCGAGATATTTGATATGTCATGATATATCATTAATATTTTGTACTGCTAGTAACACGTAGTTCTGGTCATCTCAGTTGAGCCTCATGTGCACTCAGTAACAGAATGGGTCTTATTCTGTTATTTTGCACATTCATCTGTTAGCTGTGGACCAGCCTCAATCGTTTGCGTGTAAGCTGGAGCTGGCCTCAGATCAGGAGATTCCCGCCAGCTGGCTGCCGTCCGTCAGCGTGGAGTGTGAGGTGGCAGATGTGGTCGCGTCCCACACCCGAGTGAAGTCGCTGGGCACCGAATGTGACGTTCAGCCTCAGAAACACCTGAGCAGCAGGGCATACTATCATTGCCAGGTGATGTACCTGTGAAAATCACTTCATATTGGCCACTGCTTCAGTATTGCTTAAACTGGCTCTTTTTACAAAAATATTAAATCATTTATTATGTATCTTTTCTCATCTCCAGGTGGAAATAGAAAAGAAGTTGATTGAGGCGGAGCCGCAGAAGCAGTCGGGCTGCGCGACACAGTGATGTGAGGAACCGGACTGATTCATCACAGCACAGAATCAAGCCTGCAGAAGAGCTCCGCTGGGTTTAGCTTGAGTCTTTACTGCCCTTTTTCACACTCCAGTATGCCATCTGTGACATCTGGTAGAATTAGGTAAACAAATGTTTATTAACCATGAGAATATATATACGTATATGTTCAGAATATTTTAATATCTATAATGGTCTTATCCAACAAGTTATAGTATTACTGCACTTTACAATTCTGAACCCATTTTATATATAAATATACATGTGTGTGACTGTTAAAACAATACAGGAACACACAGATACATACAGATGATATGCACTTGTCTGACAAATGTTTGCAAAAACATACATTTACTCCTGAATAAGAACGCTGAGACTTTCACATTTGTGTGCCCGCAAGAAACTTTAAAAGTAAAAACTTCAGCAAAATGTGCACATGAAAGTCTAAGGGATTTTTTACTGCAAAAGTCACTTTAGGCCTCTGTAGTTTATTTCCTAACTGGTTATTTCATACGCCTATGCATTCACCGTTATTTATGTGGTTTTATAAAATGATATTGTCTTAAGAAAAGTGTGCTTAATAAAGAAGAAACCGTTTCTGTGAACTAAGATATGTGTCTGCTAGAAATGATGAGAACACAAGTGTTCTCTCGGTTATTTTCTCAGATGATCTCTGTTGTCGATCATTATACAGATATTCAGCCTAATGTTTCTACTTCACCATAATCTCTTCTCTCTCTTACACAGACAAAAAGTACCATGGTATTTAAGCATTTTTAAACATGGTAACTCCATGCTTGGATGTGTCAAGATGAGTATTATTCAGTACTATGGTAATCTGATCTTTCCTCTCATCTCGACCTCATCACCCTCTGACACTGAAAATGTTCACTTAATTTTTTATATTAATTGAATATGATTTTACTTTCGTCTGACATTAATATTTATATACCATCTGTAGAACAGTGATGGTAAATTGACAGTAATACCATAATAATGAATAATTATATCTGTAGTAATTATAGTACATTTTTTAAGCGATTGGACAAGAAGTAACCTTTGACTGCGTCACACTGCAGCGAAAATCTGCTTTCTTAAATCTGATCTTCAGACTGTTCGAACTGTAGGTTTGCCAGTGGGCGGAGCTTGACGTCCAGCTCTCCAGAAGGTCCAATCACACTCTATCCCTAAACCTGATTAGGTCAAGCTCCGCCTCTGCGTGAGCAGCACCTGTAGATGTTGCAGATCTGATTGTTTCTAATTGTTTTAATGAGGCAAACTAGCGTAGGTTCACCATACATGACGCTTCGCCATTCATTCTGTTTCATGAGACATTAATAGCAGACCGCGGTACAATAGATATGCTCTGTCAACAGTTTCCCCCTTCTTTCCCATTAATATATATATATATATATATATATATATTTTAATAAAAAAAGGTTACACTCTAAAAAATGCTGGGTTAAAAACAACACAATTTGGATTGAAAATGGACAAACCCAGTGGTTGGGTTAAATGTTTGCCCAACCTGCTGCGTAGTTTTATTTAACTCAACTATTGATTAAATATTACTATATGTCTGGCTTAAAATGAACCCAAAATATGTTGGAAATTAAAAATCAGACACATAATTACTAGAGGAAACAATAGTAATCAAAAGGTGAACATTACAAGCAATACAGTAATTTTTAAACAATGGAGTTAAATAAAACTACGCAGCAGGTTGGGCAAACATTTAACCCAACCACTGGGTTTGTCCATTTTCAACATACCTTGGGTAGTTTTTAACCCAGTGTTTTTCAGTGTGTAGTGTCGTGGAAATTCTCAATACAAGTCTGACTTCACTGACAATTTAAACAACTCCTAGTTGTTAATATAATACTACAGTATCTCGAGGTAATTCCCTGAATTCCTGAATACTTACAATACAATACAATACTTCCCTGAAGTATGGTGACGGCGTCCCGTCAAGAAGCTACTATCACTACCTCAGTCACACTTTGGCTGTTACTGTTGTTCCTCTGAGCGTAGGATCTTCTGTTCCTCAGCTGCGCAGCATATACCTGACACGACTTCAAGTTGCTCTTTGTAGAAATGAAGTTTTATTTACGGCCGGGAGACTACTGGTCACAACAATTGAGCGAGTCTAAATGAATAGAAAGATACATGCACATTTAAGTCTTACATTTGAGTAAAAATCAATGTCTTCTTCACTGTGATTTGTGATTGGTTTGTAATGATCTAAGCTAATCATATGACTGGTCTTTGACCTGAGCATCCTTAGTCTGCATTTTCTGTACATTTCATGTTGACATAAAATATTTCTATCACAGTAGTTATTGTAGCTTTAGGTGAAGGATGTGGACCAACGAAAAGAGCAGTGGCCGGTGGGAATGTGTTGGGCAGTTCAGAAGAGCACAGTCCAGTTGATCCTTTAAAATGGTTTGTGACTGGAAATGTTTGACATGGTCGTTTATTCCCTAAACCTTCCCTTGAAGACACACATTCAGCACCTGAATCACAGTGAATGAGGAGAAACTCAGCTGTCTCTGATCACATGACCTCGTTTCTGTCCTCCAGTCATGATCAGTCTTCATCATGTTCATGTTTGTCAGATCTTCGTGAGTTGAGAGTTTGCTCTCTTGTGTTTTCCACTACAGGATGGTTTGTGTTCAGTTTTGGTTTCTTCTGTTTGTTCATAAAAGTGTGATTCTCTGCGTCTGAGTCAAATCTGACCATTCAGACTGAGACACGTCAACAAAAACATGATTTTAACAACAACAAAAAACACAAATCAAGCGTATAGCGTCAGTTCTGGCAGACACGTCAGTCAAGCTCGCATCAGCTGACATTCATCTGATCCATACCATCCAATAGGGATACGTTTCAGATTAGACCGGCCCTGCATCCCAATGTGCATACTATCCACCCTATCTGCCCTAAATAGTATTGAATATTACTAATGTCACATACTATTTAGGATGGATAGTATGCACATGAGGTCTTTCAAATACACCTTCCAGCATTCAGATGCTGCTTGATCGCCGCGCTGCTCTCGCTATAGGAGATGGATCTGCTCTCCCGCGTGAAGAAGCATCAAGAGAGATCAAGCATCCACGTCACAGCCGGTGTTACGGATCAACTGGGGATCGTGTTAACTGGGGACATGCGCGTGCACGCAGATAGTTTTACCTGACTTTCCAGCGCCTGATTCGTCACAGGGAATTTTCCACGGAGCAGATTTAAAGGCTTTCCACATTATTTGTGAATGTTTGCATCATCTGAAGTCCTCGCAGGGGTTGTCGTCATCTCTTCTCAGGTTTTGTGGTCTTCTAAAATCTTCACAAAGGCTGAATCGGTACCACTCAAATGAAGATAACTGTCTTAATTCAAAGTTATATTAAATATAAAGAGGCCCACACTCATTAAATTTTATTTATAAAACTGACAGATATTGTGTCATATTTTCAGTTTAAGAAGCCTGCAATAAAGTAAACAAAAAGCTTTTCCTATTCTTGTTATTGTTTGGGAGAGAGGCATTGTGTTCATGCGAGGTGCCAAATCATTATGAGGTTAGTGAAGTATACTGTCTTTTGGAAATAGCCATATATGTAACAATTCATCATCACAGTATAATATGTCCTGCTTATGTAAGTCATGAAAAACTTGTGGTTGCCAGTGACTGGTTGTCACAGGACTTTCGTACAAAGACAGTATGGAAACTGGAAAAAGAACCTATGAGACAGTAAGAGAGATATTACAGCATGGTTCGTTTTTAATTGTTAAACGCGTGTTAGACACTGTCACCTTAACTCATACTATTTGTGGGGGGGAAAAACCTTCCTGTGTTCATCACACATATTAAAGAGTGTGGCTTTGAATCTTGCACTGCTCATCACATGTTTTCAGCTATCAGGAAGGAACACAAGTAGTCTGGCGAGAGACCAGTTTAGTATGTAAAATGAAAAGCAGGAGTCATGAACAATTTACTGAAGATAAAGTGTTCTTCAATGTCCAATGAAAGACCCACAGATTCACAACAATTAAATTCAAGCACCTAACTGAATGTACAATACATACACACTATTACTATAAGCATTAAAATTAAGTTATTTTAATTTATTATATGATTATAAGAAATTGAAGTATTAAATACAGAATTGTTCTAAACAGAGTTCTGTTCTGCTATTTGAATCATTTAGAAAAAAATAAAACATTATTTGAAACAATCTGTTTTTATAATTCCTAAGCCTATGCAAAATGTTGATTTCAGATCAGTCATAAATCCAGAAATATAGTTGCTTTAGTCCAGGGAAGAGGATACAGAGGCATCAGATCTGGTTTTAGCCTACAAGCTAGAGATCTCAAATAATAAAATCAGCAGAGTAAAATCACTTACAACACACTGAAGCCAAAGTATCTTTTGTTTTTCATAAACACTCAGAATAGAAATAATTTGATTATGAACAATAGTAAGCTACAGATCAATTAACAAGACTTGTTAATAAAAACAAAGCAATTCATGTTTTCTTTAGGTAGTTTACTGCTAATTTTAACTTAATCTGTCTGTCATAATTTGTGATTAGAACACAGCACACTACAAACACAATATGATACACTAATGTTGAAAAGAAAATCCTTACAGTTCTACTTAAGTTCGTTGACAAGTTTGTTCATTCATTGAAACAAATGTCCCATGTTAACGTGGGCGTGGTTTGTGAGCGTGACATGATAAACTTCCTTGAAACTGCTCCAAATATGCAGGAACGAACACTGTGAAATCAAAGCGCTTTTTTATGCATACCAATGTTTATAACTAGTGAAACATACATTTTTAAATCTATGATCCGTAGAATATCGCATATGACGAATTTGGCGCCGTCTAACATCTGCCGGAAATCCAGGTAAATGTTTTTTTTATTTTGTTTTTTTTTATAGTAACCCTAAATGACATGAAAGAGTTTAAAATGTGTTAAATAACGGCGCTAGTTATACAAGAATTTTCAGTAACGTACACATTCCACCGGTCACAATTGTGGCCGACCATAAAACACAATTTTTCACGCACATTTTCATAAAAAAAATGCTCGTTTCCAATGCTATAGTGTCATTGCCGCTACTATAAGCACATGCTGCAGTAAGTTTATTCAGGTCCATGCTATCTTAAGCTGCTGTTTTAGATTTTATGCTTTATGCTCTTTATGCTATCCAAGCATATTATTTTATGTATTAGGCAACAGGTGTATGCTTCCCTGACCAGATTGCCACTATTTTAAACTAGTCTGTGATTTTCAACATGCTTGTTGTATCAGATTTGCTGCCGCTAGGGGTGTAAGCTTCCCCATTAGAAAAGAAAAAGCCCATCCAAATTAGGTTTGCAACATGCTTGTTGCAATAAAGGCTCATCGGACTCAGTAACATGCTTGTTACTATTGCTGATTCGTGTTTTGGCAGCATGCTTGCTGCCAAGGTGCGTAATACTCAGTTGGCAACATGCTTGTTGCAAGAATCATACCACCTCCAGCTGGATTGTTTAGGATGCTATGTGCAATTCGCAGCCATCCATATTAATCACGCTCGCTTAGGCTGCTCATTTACCATTATCATTTATTATGGTTGAGGGATGGTTTGTTTTGGGGGAAATGTATCGCTGCGCTCCCTGCTCTGTCCAGGCATGGCTGCTTGAATGAGCAGGGAGTATTATGGAGCTTATAATATGACAATACTATTTGAATTTGAATTGTGTAAATTTGAATTATAGACAAGTGTAATTTAATAAAACTGAATATTATGTGGCATTTTACATAGTTCTGAATTTGATTTTTTTAAACTTGAATATTAAACATTTGAAATTGAACACAACTGAAATGTTTTCATGGCAGAATTTTATTTTCAGACCGCAAATATCCAGTTTTTAAAAATACAGCTTCAAGTTTTCAAGATGAAGAAGAAATTCAGAACATCAAATTCAATATTGTAAATTCAAAGCGCAGAAATTCAGATCGTACAGAAAGTAGGTCAGAGGCCATCCGCAGGGAAGAGCAGAGGCTCTCAGAAAAGTCGAACGGAGCATTTCGGCCAATTACAGAGCTGCAGTTGTTTTTCTGAGGCGAGTCTGTGCTTAAACATTTATGAGCTGTATTTATATAGCTATATTTAGCTTTCTCAGCACGTAAAACATTTGTCTAAGTTTGTCTATTGTTTGTTCTAAAGTATATTTGGTGTGAAAGTGATTAGCATGCTACTGTGTCTACGCAGGACGCGAGCGACGTGACAATAGAGCCCACTGATTATAATCAGTAATATAATGTCTACACTGGATGCAGGCGGCGTGGCGCAACACCGTGTCTATGCCGGACGCGACGCGCCGCGTCACAATAGCTTATAGTGACCGCTGCAAAGAGCGTGGACTGCGTCAGAAATAACGGGAATTCGTTTGCTGTTGGGGATTTGACGTGTCGCGTCGGGCCGCATTCAGTGTAGACAATATCACTGATTATAATCAATGGGTTCTTGCCTTTTCTCGCCCAGCATAGACACGGTGTAAGCATCATACATAACCCCATAACTAATGTAATTCTGCTTCATTCTGTGATCGGAATCCACATCAGATCCAAGTCGGATCAGTCACTCGCTGCTGTTTGTAAACTGTTTTGAGCTGAAGATCTTTCAGATACGTGTATAACTTGCAGGCACGATTACATGGGCGTCGGAAGCAAAAAAATGTGGGTGGGTCCTCCCCTAGAAATATGTATGTATGTATGTGTGTATATATATATATATATATATATATATATATATACACACATGGTATAATGCGTGGGGTTCATACGCCCACGCATTATACCATTAATTTCCGCTCAATACACTAGGCTTATTGTAAGCCATTTGATGGCTAATTTACACGCCGAAGTCAAGACTCATGTTCACACAGTGCGCGTCTGTACTAGTCAATAGAAAGACAAGAACCCATTGATTATATTACTGATTATAATCAATGGGCTCTATTGTCACGTCGCTCGCGTCCTGCGTAGACACAGTAGCATGCTAATCACTTTCACACCAAATATACTTTAAAACAAACAATAGAGAAACTTAGACAAATGTTTTACGTGCTGAGAAAGCTAAATATAGCTATATAAATACAGCTCATAAATGTTTAAGCACAGACTCGCCTCAGAAAAACAACTGCAGCTCTGTAATTGGCCGAAATGCTCCGTTCGACTTTTCTGAGAGCCTCTACTCTTCCCTGCGGATGGCCTCTGTCCTACTTTCTGTACGATCTGAATTTCTGCGCTTTGAATTTACAATATTGAATTTGATGTTCTGAATTTCTTCTTCATCTTGAAAACTTGAAGCTGTATTTTTAAAAACTGGATATTTGCGGTCTGAAAATAAAATTCTGCCATGAAAACATTTCAGTTGTGTTCAATTTCAAATGTTTAATATTCAAGTTTAAAAAAATCAAATTCAGAACTATGTAAAATGCCACATAATATTCAGTTTTATTAAATTACACTAAATTACACATTCTATAATTAAAATTTACACAATTCAAATTCAAATAGTATTGTCATATTATAAGCTCCATAGTGTTTTGCCCAGAACAGTTCCATACCGCCAACCTTAAATTGCTATTGCATATTACTATCGTTGTTTTATTGCTAACGTTCTTTGTTATCATTAATAATCTTTGACAATAGTGGTCTGACAGAAATTGGGTTTTATATATTTTTTCCTGTTCAGAAAAACCAGTGCAAACATAGCTAGAGATCTCCTTCAGTTTATGACTTTCTTTTGTATTCTGTGAAAGATGGACATTGAATTTAATTTCTAACACCTCAACACGACTTTAACATTTACTACAATAATAAAAAATGAAGATCTTATTTGTAATCTTTTTATTTCCATCCCAAACTAGAAGCACAGTGTTTCAGCAGGTGTCTCAATGATGGTCTTGTTGTTTCTCTGTCAAATTGGTTTCGGCCCATTTAAGGATGGACCAACTGAGGCTAATAATAGAGTAGCTACAACTGAGATGTTTCTTTGTATTGTAATATTGTGTAAAGGCTCATGATTAACAACTATTATAACTATAACCATGAAGAATGATATTGTTGACATGTTCGAAGTGAAAATGTGCTCTTTTGCTCTACTTATAAATGTGTCACAATCAAGTTTCAGAAACATTTTGCTTCAGAATGAACCTCTGGTGCAAAGATTTGCAGAAAGGTTTTTTCACTCTCTGGATGATGTTGATTTTATCTGCAGCGGAGCAGAGCATCAGAGATCCTAAAACCCATGATGTTATTATACTCAAAACCCTCAGATATTAATACTAACCTAATCAAAGGCTGAAGGCCTTAACTCCTGCTGGTACATGCCATATTTATCTAGTCTAAAAAGCATTCTATAGTAGGCTAGCTACCTCTGTAATATTTTAATATTTCATTTTATTAAGTGTATCCTGCTGAAAAGAGACTGCTTAAAACCGCCTAAGATGGTTTGCTGGTCTTTGGTTTTAGAGAGTTTGGGGCTTTTCAGCAGGACAATCTTTATTGAAGGCTATTAAAAGTGTAAAATGTACTTACTTTTCCTGTCTGCTGTCAGTGTTGTCCTGCCATCATCTGTGACCAGTGACATGATGGTGTTGACTGGCTCAAAACCTCCTGACTGAGACCAGAACTGAACCAGAACTGAGGGTCTATATGACACAAACCCGCAGAGAAGAGCTGCCCTGATGAATGGACAAACTGATATATTAGCCACAGAACATCATCTGTTTTTCTGTTGCCTAATAGCCTATCTGTATTACAATTTTTTTTTAAATGTTAAAGAGCCATTCCACCGAATGGGTGAAATTTCTGTCCCCAGGACATTGTATGTATAACTATGCATGAAAATGAACTCTAAAATACATTTTATTATTAAGCAAAATGTCCTGAACATTACTCTGCAAATTTAAAATATATAATTTAAAACATTATTAAAAACTACTCAGAACACTAAAAAATAGCATTTGTTACATGTCCCCGCTATCTAAACCTGAACTTTATCATGAAATATAATCATTAAAATCTTTCAGAAATCATATTATTTTTGCACTGTTGTGTTTCTCCATTCATGAGAAATCCATAATATATTATATAAAATACACATTTTAGTTGTGTCCCCAGGTTTTCACTCAGTCCTGTTACCCTCACACATTTCCCCCTCTAAAAAACTTGGAACATGCCACAAGACACATTTTCAACAGGAAGTTGCATCATCTGGATCTTATGCAGGCCATAAGAAGACCAAAAGTAAGTCCTCTCATTTTAATTTCTGTATAATTGATGAAATTGTAACTATCACTGAGAAGTTGAATCTCAACGTACTGTCCTGTTACCTAAATTATTTCTTAGATGTTATTTGTTTATTTTAAAAATATTAACTTTAGGTAAGTCACTAGTATTTGCTCAGTGTCCTCATGCTATTAGCATGTACTCCATGTGGCCATATGTCATGTATTTGATCATTTTTTGCTTAAAAACTCAATCCTGTTACTTTCAGTCCTGTTACTCATATGAAAAATAACAGGAGTGAGTAAAAGTAACAGGAGTGAGTAGAGTCCTCTGTGTTGTTGATTTAATAGTGTGAATATTAGTTGATATGATACTATTCACCTGTATCATGAATTTTACTGTTGAAATGACTTAAATTGTAATCATTTAGGATTATTTCTACAGTGTGAATGCCATACTTGGAGCCAGTCCACCACGACGTGACTTCATCTTTTTGTCTTTGTCTTTCTTATCTTTTGTAGAAGATGGAGATACTATGCAGTTGCCAGAAACACCCACCCATGGCATGCTGCAAGAGAACGTGTTAAACACACCCTTCAACCCTCTCTTTTCTCCCCTTTTTGTCTTTCCTTCCCTCTCTCTCCCTCCCTCTCTCTTCTCCTCTCTCTCCTTCTTTCTCTTTCCACCTTCTTCGCTGTGAAGTACTACTAGCACACAGCACATCCCTTCAACACAGAAATCTCTCTCACACACATGCACACACGGCCATGTACACACTCTCTTTCTCACACACACACACACACACACACACACACACACACACACACATATGGACACTCATTCCTGTTACCCAGTGTTCATTCCTGCTACTAAATTTATTTATTTTTCTAAAAAAATAAAGTTAAACCACTGTTTTTATCAGTTTTGTTTGGTCCATCATTTATACAATTGTTAAATAAATTAAATTATTAAAATAATGATAAACTTGAGGCTTCTGTCTTCTTTTAAATGAAAAAATTGTTTTGCGGTTTTTATTAAAATACACCTTGCCTTAATATAATTTTTTTTGTCACAAATATCAATTATTTGAACAAATAACCAACCATTTATTTAAAATAAACACTTTCTTGAGGTGAATACAAAGGAATTAACTGACATGCTTTTAAACATGCTTTTTAAATGGCACCTGAGTTTTGGTAACAGGACTGAGAAAACATGCATCCATATTCTACTTTAAAACCTTGTTAAGAATTAAATAAAGTTGCCTGAGATTGACAAATACACATTTTGAATAGTTAAATATGTGTAGTATTAGATTCAGTGTTGAAAAAATATAAAAAATAAAGTTTAATTCTGAAGAGTTTCAACAAGCAAATGTCACCCATTCGGTGGAATGGCCCTAAATTGTTTTGAAAATATTTTGTGATAATACGTTTTTATTTATTAAGGAAACAACTGAAAGCTACAGACTGAAACTGAAGGTTGAAACAATATTACAAAAATACATTATGTAACCTAAATAACAGTAAAACGTAAGAAAGAAAGATGATGATTTTTCCTAGCGAAACTAGGCGGTGACGTCACTTTGCGCGTTAAAGAGACGCGTCGAGTTTCCCCTCAATATATTTCTATCATATTTTCTTCCCTCGTTACGTGATCATTTACAATTTATACATCGACCTTTCGCCGTGTAGCAACATCAGTGTCTTAATTACGGTCAATTGTAATGAATTTAAGCAAGAAGTGTGGTTGATTAGCTCTTAATTGGCTTCAAATGGTGTTGGTTTGAATGTGAGTGAGGGAAGCGGCATGCTCTCAAACGCCAATACTCTGGTGAGGAAACGACGCTTTATTTCCTTCTTTATTTAACGCTAAGTTTAAAGATCATTAACAAAACATTGTAGTAGATGATCAGATATGTGAAATGTGTCATTGATGGTTCAGCCGAAGCTGTATCTGTCCGTCATCGATGATGTGATGGACAGTGTCAGAGAGTTGTTCTGTGATGAAGGAGTGGATGAACGAGTGCTGGACACCCTCAGACAGGTCAGCTACTGACAGAAATAAGATGCAGTAAACAGCTTGTTAGTTGAACTGATTTCTGACGGTGATTATGACTGTGTGTGTGTATGTGTGTGTGTGTGTGTGTGTGTGTTTCAGCTCTGGGAGTCAAAGGTTGTGCAGTCTAAAGCTGTGGAGGGTTTCATTAAAGACAACAATCCATCCAATTTTGTTCTGCAGCTGCCATCAAACTACACGCAGACTCTCCATAAACCCACCGGTGTGTCCTGCTTCTGAAATCACTGTCAAAGCCTTTCTCCAACATAGTGTGTGTGTGTGTGTGTGTGTGTGTGTGTGTGTGTGTGTGTTGTTGTTGCTTTGAGGTACAGTGAATTTACGGTGTGTTTTATGGCAAGCCGTTTTAGCTTAAAATGTTCTGTGTTACTTGTCGTAACTGCATTTTTACTAGTAAGAATTAAATTAGAAAGCTCTACAATTCAACTCTCTTACTATTAACAATTATTATTGCAGAGCTCTCTAATTCAGTTATTATAAGTAAGAATTCCAGTTATGGGGCTCTACAGTAGAGTGGTGCGGGTGATGACGTCTCTGTAGGTCACTCAGCAGTTCGCATCACGCTGGTTCCCTCGACACAAACCCAACAGGATTTTCCCAAAGGCTTTTGGATTATCGCCAAAAAAAAAAAAAAGCTCTGTGATCAACAGAAGTTTACGATACTTACACGTTTTGTCCATCAAGATAATTTTCACAGGTTAACACAACTTTTATGAATTTTGAAGCTTAAATGCAGGAAAGCTGAAGGTAGGCTATAAGCGACCAACAGTCTCACGAGTTTAACGTCACCAGCGCTCTTTCAGTGTGTATCTAAAAACATTTCCTCTGAATTTTTTAGTTAGAATAGTTTGTAAGAGCGTGATAAGCATGACAAGGCTGTAAAAGCGGACTGAGTTTACCTGTTCAGCTGATGACGTTTAATGTTGCCGACAGCCTCTGTAGTCCAACAGTCATTTTCAAGACGTAACAGCTTAAAAAAAATCACGGGTGGGTTAATACTGATGTATTTTATGTCGTAGAATAAAACGTGAAAGTATCTTGAGCTTGTGTTCACCACGGACCTTATTTCAGCCATTTAAACAAAAACCCATTGACTCTTACACAATGGAACCAATGAAACTCGTTTCCGGGTTTTGGCATACAAAAATGCGTCATAGTTCCATCACTCTATTGTATTCTTACTAGTGAAAACTTGTATTCGCTGGATGCAGAACAGATTTGTGATTACACCCATTTCCCTCCCCAAATCCCGCCTGCGCTGCTACACTAAAAGCCCCATTAAAATGAATTAATATAATTGTCATTGTCAGAATGACCACAATATTGAGATGACAACTTGGATATGTTTTGCTATTGAAAAATATTTAATCACTACATTAATTCACATCTTTATACTAAAAGAGCAAAGAAAACACACCAGTGTTTCTTTTAAGAAAACTTGCTGCTGGTCAACATGTGATGATAAAGTTTACCAGACAAAATATCATTTCATAGAGGTGTTTGCGCTGAGTTTGATTTACATATTATTAGGCTAGTTGTCACACAAAATGAGCTTTACAATTTATTTATTTCTCTTTTTATATCCATTTGTTTTAATTTCCCAATGACTATATATATATATATATATATGTATGTGTGTGAGAGAGAAATAAATAAAAATAATTATAATACAGTATATATAAAAAATAATTCTATATTATATTATATGATGAGATATATGAGAGGCCTATTACTGACTGCAGAAACCCATATTCTGCTGTACGTTGAAAGGACATATATTTAAATAAGCCCTTTCTGGCTTTAAATCTTTCCTGCATATATTTATTGTAGCCTATACTGTTTGTTTTTTTGTTTTTTTTTGTTTTGTTTTTTTATTCTCATGGCTAAATAACCAACCAAACAAATGCAAGCCCAAATTAGGGGAATGCGATATTGACACAAAACAAAAAAAAAAAACTTGATATTTTGGGGGATTTTTTTTTTGTTTTTGACAAGGATAAGGAGATATTTTGCTGATTGTGTTTTTGTGCTGGCTGGTTTAGGCCTGTCTAAAACCACCAGTAGGTGGCAGCCCAACCCTATCTTAACGAGTGATTCATTGAATCATTCATTCAAATGATTTGTTCAAAACGGTTGATTCAGTTAGAAACAATGCAAATGACTGTCTTTATGAATGGGTCATTGAATCATTGACTCAAATGATTCATTTAAAAACAGATTCAACTCAAGTACGAAACATTGCACTGTTGCTCTGAGACGCACATCAGCTCTGCCCCGGCTTTGTTTGGAACTATTTTCATTGGCTAAACAGAGCAAAAACAGACATTATTGTGTCCTAAATGTACTCGCTCAATACTTCTTGTTTTTTGTTTCTGTTGCATAAAATCAATATCGCATTCGCCATTACGCTTATGCACTGAAATAAAATGTGATATTACATAACTATATTATGTGTTATTAAAATAAAAAATAAAAACTCATACTGGGGTATTTTTGCTCTCATAGCTTGAATTATAGCAGCATTACTGGCTTCATCATGCAGTGGATGCTTTTGGACTCTTAAGTTGTGTTTTTGTTCATTTTTGCAAAGTCAGTGACATACTTGATAATGTCAGCTCGTTTATTGTTAAAACAACTATTATATTATCATAGACGATAAATATTGCACAGTCACGTCTCTCACCACATGCTTTTGCACTCACGCTTTTGTCAGTTTCGTTTAAAGACAGTTTCGGCGTTTTCTCTGGTCATGTATGCTGGACTCTTTTCTCTGTTCTCAGTTGTCATTCCAGCTGCTCAGAATGTGCAGAATTTCTCCTCTAAAGCAGTAAGTCAACAGCAGACTGTGATGCATCACTTACACATTTATAGCCAATTGCCAGGATACCAGTACATTTCTCTTTACGCTCATATGTTTTAAATCCACTTTCACAGCTATTTAATAAAGTAAGATTGTCTGTGATCATTGTTCATTAATCAGCATCATAACATCTTGAATTATTCAATCTTAATATAAATCACATACAATAATGCAATAAGTTCCCCTTATTAAACTCATTTAAATGGTGATCTTCTAAGGTGAAGCTCTTTTTTATTTTGAATGGTTTGGACATTTTCATTTCACAAACATGTTTTCCATGACTTTCAGAACAACTGTGGTTCTGTTGCCACATTCTCTCTGCCGCCTGGAATAACGTATCCGGTCCAGATTCCCGCTGGCGTCACGCTGCAGACGGCCTCAGGTGAGACTCCACACGCTCCGCACTCTCAACACGCTCATCCTCCACGTTTAACGTTGTGTTGACTGGATAGAAAGGGTTCAGAGCCGGTGCCAGGACACAAGAATTGTCCCCCTCGGTTAAAATCGCAGTCCAGCTAGGGTGTAGGTTTGATTTTGACATTGGTGGGGACATAAAAGCAGCCCATATTTTTTGCGTTTATGATAGACCTTTAATCACAGCCTTTATTTGTATTTATTTATATTTGGCGTGTTTGCCTTTGAGATGTGGGACCATGATTGACGCATTACATGGGAGAAGACATTCAGCTTTGTGTACAGAAGTGCAAGAAAAACAAATCACTGTATTTAGACCTTCAAAGATTAATCAGGTCATGAATGTATCAAAACGAATGGATGCTTCAGTAACATACAGCACCTTTTCAGAAAGACAAATGTACCTGTTTCTAATGGTTACTTTGTGTCCAGTGTAGACAGACTCAAACAGTGGTGCATCACATCAAAAATGAGCCCGGTGCAGATACCGGTTGGGTTTATTATAAGTGAGATGCGCTCGTTCACTTTAGACCACTATTTCTCAACCTTCAGTGGTACCCGCAAATGTGGCGGCGCGCGGTGTATATCACGTCATTATAAATAAAGCGCAAGAGAAATTACAAGTATGCAACATCAATAAATTGTGTAACTGGTACCTCGTGTGTTCGCTGGGAAGGATTTGCTGCAGGTATGATGTTCATTCTATTCATCAGGATCAGTTTCCATATGTTTCATTAACAGTTCATGTTAGTATTGTGTATTTACTGTGGTAACTCATTTCTGTGATCTTTATCCAAAATACAACTTTATTTTCACTTTGTGTTGTTTTCTGTGATTTTGATGACTGTGGTGGCTCATACAAAACTAGTTTGGGACTGCTATTTAATAGCTTTTCCTTGTACTGTTTATTCATCAGTGTTAGTGAAATTCTTATGTGAATATGTTAAGTAAAGTGGGGCAGTACGTGTGTGTGTGTTTGTGTGTGTCAAGCATTTTTGAGAAATAAATTTGCTTGAATCAAGTTCCTAAAAATTTGCGTTGAGAAAACTTTCTTTGTCATTTCAATCATATGAGCAGCAATAAAATGTTTTAATATTTAATTTCTCATCCACATATACAATCTTTGATCATATTAGGAAATCATTATAATGCAGCCAAAGGTAAAATATGAGAATCATGAATGATTACATCACCTCCCGTATCGTTCGCTCATTTGTCAAGTGGAAAATGCAATGACTGAATCGTTCATGAGCGACCCATCACTATTTTACTGTTTTACCATTACTAGCGTTTCACATCTTCAGCATAAACTACAGACATACCCGAGAAAAGATGCAGGTAAAAGAAAATATTTAATTTCAGTCATGTTCATATAGTGTGAAATATTAAACATCGAATTGTCTGTTGTTGCTTATTGAATAGCTTTTATAGTGATTTCATACTAATTAAACCACATATGAAGCAATCATGACTAAGCAGACTTTGCAAAGAGTTTGATATCAAAAACTGATGTATTATGCTGCAACAATAATATGTAAAAGAAACTTGGATCATCATGTTGATTTGTAATTTGTAAATCTTTGATAATTTGTAAGGTTATCCAGCAGATTTTTGTTTTTGTTGTCAGTTTGAATATCAAGTTTACAAATGTTGAAAATGCCTAGTGTTAAAAGTTTATCACTGCTCATTATCACTGTTAAGGCCAGTTCACACTGCACAGACAAATTGGTCTTTACATTTTAAGCAGGGGAGAGTAGAGGCGAGAATCCAGGTGCAGCAACGGTTTATTCAAAAACGCAACCAAAGATGATCCAAACAAGATAACGAAAAATAATCCAAACAGGGGAACCAGACACATAATCCAGGCAAGGGAAACCAGGAACGCAACAGCTCACAAAGAGGTGAAGAGACATGTAAGAACAACGACCTACAAAAGACAACTGAACACGGGTATAAATACACAGGGATCATAAGGGCTAACCAGGGAGAGGTGAAGGTAATAAGTAACTATGGCAACAAATGAGGGTAACTATGGACTATGGGGGGTAACTAACAAGGTAAGCAATGAAAACAAAGGAAACAGGGACTAAACACAGGAACAGAAAATATGCTTTAACATAAAAGTCCTTTTAGTCCAAGGAGCGGATTCCAGACACTCCACAAAAGGTCTAGGAGGGTGGTGGAGCAGAGGCGGACTAGGGAGAGGGATGGAGGGCCAGGCCCGTGGAACAGAAGCGTAACTGGAAACTGAGGCAGGTCGGGGAGCCAAGACGGAGCTGGCAGAGCAGGTAGCCTGTGTGGAGCTGGAGACCACCATGGTGGGGCAGTGGAGCTGGAGACCACCAGGGTGGAGCAGGTGGAGTTGGACACCACCAAGGTGGGGCAGAAGACCACCACGGTAGAGCAGATGGAGTAGAAGTCCACCATGGTGTAGCAGGAGGAACTGGTGACCACCATGGTGGAGCAGGCAGAGCTTGCGAACACCAAGGCAGAGCAGACAGGACAGAAGACCACCACAGCAGAGCAGATGAAACTGGTGACCACCACGGCAGACCTGGTAGAACTGGAGATCACCATGGGGGATTAGGCAGAACTAAAACTGAGAGCACAGAGAGGTTAGAAACGTCTCCATGGAGTAACAGGAAGCACAGAGGGTTCAGGGAATGCCTCTTTGACCGGTACAGAATCTGCATAAAGTTCATAGGTGGCTTCCATGATCGTGTCAGTGGAGACAGGGTTCAGGAACCTCCGTGGTCATGTCATGGCAGACATGGGGTTCAAAGGCGGCCTTCTTGGCCATGACACAGCAAGCAGAGGGTTCAGGAGCGGTCACCGCCACCTCGAGAGGATAAGTAGTGGTCGCAGCCGCCTCAGAAGGGAGCTGTGGCGGACACCACCGCCTCAGGAGGAGCTGTAGCAGATGTCGGCAGCCTTGGGAGGAGCTGGAGAAGTGTGTGCAGCCCAAATACACAAAATGGCACCTGCCATTACAGGAAGCGCATTACAGGGACCTCCGGGACCCCTCATATAGCCTAAAAAATCATGATGCAAACCTCGTTCATAGAAGTCAAATGTGCCAGCTCAATAAAGTCCATGACATATTCCTCGATGGCCCAGTCTCCCAGATGAAGATGCATAATCTGCAGATTTCATTTTAAGAGGTCGTCATTCTGTTAAGCAGGGAATGGTTAGGCAAGAGGAGAGACAAGCCATCCCTGCTTAAAATCCAGGTGCAGCAACAGTTTATTAAAAACTTTATTTAAAAAAACACAGGGGTATAAATGCACAGGGATCATAAGGAATAACTGGGGACAAGTGAAGGTGATTGGTAACTATGGTAACAAATGAGGGTAACCATGGAAACTAACAAGGTAGGCAGAGGAAACAGGAACTAAACACTGGGAACAGAAAATACACTTCAACATAAAAGTCCTTTACACAACAAGGGACCACAAGACTGGGAATGTGACAATCACATTACAATATAGATATCTCTCTTATCTGACACACCCATCTGAGGTCTTCAAGTCTTTACTAATGAGCTGATTGGTTGAATCAGGTGTTTTTGATTAGGGAGACATCTAAACTGTGCAGTGCTGGGGGTCACTAGGATCGGGGTTGAGAAATTGAACTTTAGACATTAAAAACATTAGTAATAATGAATCCTATAAGTAGGTTATATAAATATTAAAGTTTGTCCCATAAAATCACAAGTGGCCCCTGCCTGCCCGGCCCCCCCAGTTTTTATGGTCTCGAAATGCTACATAAAATCATTCAGATATTGTGGGTTAAAGCCGGAGGAACTGATGTGCAATGACATGTGAATCACACTTATGCCCTAATTTGCTCTAAACTGGCAATTTGCAAAATGTGAAGCATGAAGAATTGATAAATTCACCAAAATAAAAAAAAGATATTTTTTGTATTCAAAGAAAACTGATGAAATAAAAAAGGCAAATATTTTTTAGCTTAGTAGGTCCTAAATCTGCCTCTGTGCAAGAAGATTTGCAAAGGCTGTAAACCAGGAGTGAAAAACTCAGTTCTTGGAGGGCCAAAGTCCTGCAGAGTTTAGGTCAAACCTGCTCCAAAACACATACCTGTAGTTTTCAAATAAGCCTGAAGGACTTGATTAGTTGGATCAGTTGCATTTAAATAGGGTTGAAGCTACACTCTGCACGGCTGTGGCCCTCCAGGAACTGAGTTTGCACCCCTGCAACAGTTTCTTTAATCCCACAGACAAGACTGAGTTGAAGAAGCCTACTGTCTAAGACTTTGAATCTCCCATTCCAACCACTTAATGTGTTGATGTAAATGAGCTGAAATGATGGCATAAATAATGTTTAGCTGTTCTTCCTTGTTCCTCTCCCACATTTAGGACATTTCTACAAAGTCAATGTTCCTGTAATGGTCACGCGAGGAGCTCAGCATGTTCTGACCCGACCTGCTTCAAACCTGGTCTCTCATCCCACGGCCGTTGCTCGCAGCATCCCGGCCCATCTGTCTGTTCCGTGTCCTCCAGCGCCATCTGGTTGTGTGGCGTCTGAGACACCGCCAAATCCTCCGCAACCATTGCCCCATCAGCTCTGTCAACAAACTGATGACAAACCCTCCCCATCAGCCTCTGACAGTCAGAGCGAGTTCACCCTCGATGGCATTGAGTTCAGCCCGCAGCCCATCGACATGAGTGCCTCGTCGTTCTTCACTCCGCCAGCACAGGGGCCGCGCTCGGATTATACCAGGAATGTGATGGAAACGGCCTTAAAAGAGCCAGACGGAGTAGATGATGAAGCAACTGCTCTTCCAGACTCGCAGGCTAAAACTAGTCATGACATTAAGGTAAACCTGCCAAATACCTATGAATATGAAACCAGTGTTGTATTCTAGTCTTTTCTACCTCCAAATATAGATAGTAGACAAGTGAAAAACAATAGGAAGTTAAGTGTTATCTGACAGGTTGCTGAAATGAAACGTTTTACATGCACTTAAGAAAACAGCTTTTTAAAACATTCTCTATTCTTCATAAGAACTTTATTCTTCTGTATAAGTTGTTGCTTTTTGCTGCCTGCATCTACAACTGGTCCATTTCTTGGCAGCCTGAAATGAGTTTACCCTTCAATTAAACATTTATGTAAAAATCACTGTCACTGTGAACTTAAGGAGGACTATATTTGCATGTAGTGTGGCTATGAAAGGGGTCTCGGGATACTCTCATCTGACACAACACATGTAGCCACCTTCACTGGCTTCAGGGCCAGGATGAATGAACTCCTCTGCATTGGATATGTCTGACTCAGTCAAGCAACTTTTGTTTCTCCTGCAAAGCATTGAGTCCTACAGCACTTCTGTGGTAAAACCCAGTCACGTTTATTAGGGCTCGTTCACACAGAACGCGGGCAGTGGAATGGGGACACGTTTTTTAAAAGTTGAACTGATTTTAACTTGTGCGCCAGGTTTTAGAACACCATGTGCGAGACACTGCATAAGATGCAAGACGCAAGCTAAATGTCCATCTAGCGCATTTACATAGAAAAACAATGGAAAAGTAGTGCATTGGAATGGAAAAACACATTCTGTGTGAATGGCCCCTTACTCGTCCAAGTATACTTGCAACAGCTGGCATCTTCAGTGCGCGCTGTGAGGCCCGGTTGAGGGTGTCTGTAGCTCTTGACGTAATCGGGCAGCAACAACCATGTTAGGTGCGTGGTGTGTGTGACTAAACAGGTTCTTTTTCGGCAATGTTCCATTCGACTGCTACGTTAGGAAAGTAGCTCTGCAACACTTTCCCAGTTCGGCTTTCATGCAAGGCTCTGGTCTTGTCATAGATTGTAGGCACAACTATCTTGGACCATGTCTCCAAAGTGTAAACTTGGGTTTTCCACACCACGGCAAGTGGACAAATGTCTTTGCAGATGAGGTGTTTCGCTTCCTCTGAAGCACTGGGTAGTTTATTCATTATCACATCCAGAGTCTGTTGGCCTGCTGTTGCTTTTACAGGTTGTTTGGCGTTTAGCTCTAGATGGTGTTGAACAAGATGGGACCTCATGTTGGACATATTAAAGTGTTCCCTGGACTGAGAAATTCATGTTTATTTGTGAGCAAAAGTCAGCTGGATGACGCAAAACGCTTTTGACAGCTCCAGGGCTTTGGTGACAACAATACTTCATTAAACTTTTGCATTTTTGTATCCTCGCCCACGGACAGTCAGATCAACAGAGGGTTATTAACAAGTTATTGTAAGAGTGAGTTTATCACTGAAAATTGTATTGTAATTTGTCTACTCTTTATACAGCATTATGTGAAAAATGGATCACTATGGCAACAGCTTTTTTATCCGTGCATGACGGTGTTTTGCTTCAGGCGGAACAGACAGAATGGCAGTTTCTTTCAGTTTTCTCTCCATTTGGCCTAAAACTCTTTGTTTGTGGTCATCCAGTTTGAAATTTTGACTATAAACACAGAAGTTTTTTAGATTGTCCGTCGCAACATTCTCTCTGTATTTACTTTTTTTTTTTTTTTTTTTTTGCAGCCTTTAGCCTCTGCGTACAACGTGCTGAATATTTTGCTGGACGCTTCACTGGAAACCAAAAGTAACTCACTCCCGCTGAACATTTTATTGTTTTAATTCATGCAAGTCGACACCATTATGACTAAAAGTTTGCTAAGAAGTATTTCCTACTAAATAGGGCTGCCCCCTAATAGTCGACTAAACGTTAGTCAACGAAAAGAGGCTTAGTCGACCAAAATTTTATTATTCGGTTAGTCGCAGAAAAAAAACTCCACAGGATGTGCCGAAGTCACGCAGTCGGTGAGGGAGACGGCAGGTCCTTGTGGTAATTACAGTATGTCAGGCAGGAAGTCCAAATGTTGGCCTATCATCTATCAACCTCAAATATGGCTATAAGTAGTAGCAACTTTAAATGGCCGCTCACTCTAATGTTATCCTAGATAAATGTGTGTTATTATTAGGAGCATATCCAAGAGTTTGTGCAGAGTTTGGAAGCTGAAGTACAGCGCACTTACTGCAAGACATGGAGGCACCGGTGCGATCACTTGCAACAGCGGAAACAACTTAAAATACTCCGTCATTTTTGTCATACAGATAAGAGTAATATATTTGTAACTGTAAAGGGTACTTATATTTGTGTAAACACGATAACAACAAAACATTGTGCTTTTGTAAAATATTGAAAACAAACAGGATGCACTCTCTGCTGTCTCGGCCTCTGTGAACTGTAGTGCGTCACAAAATGAACCGAAACTCAGTGTATACTTGCCTCACAGACATGTGAAATATATCTATAAAATGCTTGAAATGTCTACTTTTAAACAAACCAATTCAAATAAAAAACAAATGCTCCCAGATTATGAAATCCATGTGAAAGTTGCCTTCTATAGGCAAGTCAGCATCAACTTCATCTTTGCAGCCGACACTGTCTCAGAAAACACTAGTTTATTAATAATTAAAATGTCTTCTTGCTATTTTTCCTACACATTTATAATCATTCCTTTGGCCCATGCTTTGCGGCAAGCTTTGTGCGCTTGACTGCAGGATAGGCTTTATATTTCCCCCAGTATATAAGTAATTAAATTATTATAAATGTGCGATTAGTCGACTAATGGCTTAAATGAATGACTACTAATCGACTAGAAAAACTTTAGTTGAGGGCAGCCCTATTACTAAAGCAAGGCGCTATTTGACTCTATGCATATCATAGCAGACTGGTGGGCGTGGCCTTGGACGGCAGCATGCCCAGTGCACTGTGGGTGTTGAAGTTTTATTACCTATGTGGCAAAAGGGAAAAAACAGCCTTTTTCTGTTTTCTCTAATCAGGTAGCACCGATTTTGTTTAATATTTTGTTTAAGAAAAAATTCACCTTTCTACTGTATAGGCAGCCAAGTTTTATTAAAAGCCCATTTTGTCAGTGGTGAAGTAGCCCTTCAATACAATACGATACCAGTGCATAAACGAGTTTGCATACTGATTTAGCTATGTCTAGTTCTGCTTTCTTGGTAGTGTGTAAAATCCAAAGTGAAGCTTGAAGGAAATTGATGTCCTGTAATACTCATAAATAATAACAAATACATGTTGCCCTCTTCTCGAATATAAAAGCGGTAACTTCTCTCCACCTCACCTATAAGCCCAAAGTATACTTTTTTCTTTTTTTTTTTTTTTTTGCGTGTATGCTCGTGCACAGTCAAACGCATAGCCTTGCAAAGTATACTTCACTTGACTCGTACGCATACACAGATGCATGCGCAGTTTTGAACAATCTCTCGCCACGAGTTGCAACCCACGTAAACATCTCTGTATTCTTTCATGCTAGAGTTGTACAAATGATGGTACTTTCTAACCTCTTCACATAATCTCTTGTCTATGTCGGCCTCCGTCGTCGCTGTAGATTGCATGCGTTCCGGTCTGTTCTGTTTATGCAGTTTTTCTTCAACTACCTTGTGAATCGACGCCCCCAGGGCACGGTTGCCACCTTGTGGATAAACTAATTACTGCAAAAAAAACTAAATGCGCATGTGCGACAGTACACACGTACAATGTAAGAAACTTACTCTTCTGATGACGAAATTTGCATCACACGCACTGTACACTGACCCTCGAGCACGTGTAAAAAGTATACTTTGGGCTATAAGTAAAGACTAAAATATAGCAATTGAATATGAATTGTATCAATTCTGCCATAAAAAAAATAATTTCAGTATCATTAAAAAAGTGACAGTTAAGTGAGTTGTTCTCCCCCCCACCCTAATGCATGAACCGATGCAAGAAAAAGTAGACCTTAAACTAAACGTTTGCCTAATCCATTAAAAATGTGAATGTAAAATGGGTTATAACTGAACATGGTGCTTCAGTTTAAATATGTTAATGAGATTTGAGAGCCGAAGAGGAGGGTGGAAGTATGCAAATGTGTTTGAGATGAGTAACAATTTTAATTTTGGTTCTCCTGAAAAAAACTTTCATCATGTAGCCTTGTAGTTTTAATGAAACCGTATAATTGTTTCTGCTCAAAGATTGTCATTAAATGCAGAATATGATACTGATGCTGTTTCATCAGCTTGAGACGGAGCTCCAGACGGACATCAACTTCAACCAGCTGGTGGACATCGCACAACTGGATGGAGTCGCTGACAGCAGCTCCGACACTGAGGAAGATGACGATGAAGATGATGATGATGATCTGGGGCTCGTTGGAGAGAATGAGTTTCTGGGAATGATCAATGGCAATGGGGAGGAGGAGTTGGAAGAGGAAGAGGTAATGAGAGCACTTACAGTATTCAGATGGCCAAACACCACAGGTTTCTGATAGTCTCCAGAGCTGCGACTGATAGACTGTGAAGAGAGATTGATAGCATCATGCTACATTGCAAAGGCAGATCGTGGAGACTTTTTAATCGTTAATGGTGTAATATCATGATAACACACACCCCTAGTGCCAGCCTGAGAGTTCACAGTGAACGAGATGGATACTTACAGACAGGAGACAGTAGGTGGCGCTTACTAGACCGGTTACTGAACCAAAGAATGAGCCGTTCGAACCGTCAGAGTTTTCAGAGGATTACCGAAGAGTCTGACGAGTGCCGATACTTTCACGCGCGTGCAAACAAATATGATTATGACTAGTAGCCTGTTATTAAAGGTGCACTATGTAACTTTTTTCAAATTAACCAGGTTTAAATGAGTCAATACATCATCAATCCTTCTTCCAAAAGTGTTTTGTCTTTGTGTGATTCACTATGGTAAGCCTGTGCGTGTCTCTTATCCGTAAATAGAGAAAAGTAGCTTGTGTATGGTGTGGGATTAGCGCAGGTTAGTTGTCACAATGAGTGAGACCATAGATGGACAATGCAAAACAACAAACCTCTGGGAAATCACCGGTTGTAAAAATAAAGAAACTCAGAACAGTGCAGAATCAACAATCAAAAAGGCAAAGCGACAGAGTTTGTAACAAAACCAGAATCAACACTGGTTTGGCTTTTTAGAGATGGCGAAAATTCAGAGATTTAAAGGGATATAAAAGCTTTTTTTCTTCCTCGACAGGTTAGATGTTGGTTACACTTTAGTTCTATGGTCCACTTTAGACATTCTACTAACTAGAAGTAAGTTTGCAACTACATGTCAACTAGCAGTTTTTAGAGTATTAATAGACCGTTGGGTTTGGGTTAGTAGAAAAAGTTGACATGTAGTTGCAAAGTTACTTATAGTCAGTGGATTGTCTAAAGTGGATCATCGAATTAAAGTGTTGCCAAGATGTTTTATTGAAAGGATCGTTAGCCATAAAGCTCTCTAACGGAGTTCATTGTAAATCATTTTCTACTGTAAAGGGGGATTTCTTCATGGGTTGTTGTAGCGCAGATGCTGGAGTTTATTATCAAGGAAGGGCTGTGCAAATGATAAAGATAACAACATCTTCAGCTGTGTAATTAGTCCGCTTGTGACCCTTTACATCTAAACTGGTTATATCTCTTGAGCCTAATGTTTTATGAGTAAAACACATCTGCTGCCACCATTATCTAATTAGGCAAAACAACAGCAAAATGATGGCACTTGCATGCTCAGATGACTTCTGATTATTCTGTGACCACTACTGAAATAAAACACTCATTGTGTGGACAGACACTGTTCCTTTATATTCTATAAGATGAAAATGGGACATTTTTCTGCTATCACTAGTTGGGTGTGAAGAAAACTTAAAGTGGTCTTAAATCATAGTTAATATTGCATTTTTGCTTTTCTTGATTTGCTTATTAGACCTTGAAGAATTTGAGGTGAATTTCAGGTCTCATAAGATAACGGCCTCCAGTCATGTTCATGAGCAGGAAGATTTTCACGCAGAAAGTCTGGTCCAGTTTTAAAAGAGAAGAAATGAATGCTTCTGTTTTCACGCTTTCAGGATCCGCTGAACTCTGGAGATGACGTGAGTGAACAGGATATCCCAGAGATCTTTGACACTGAGAATGTCATCGTTTGCCAGTATGACAAGGTAAAAAAACTACTGAGAAACTGTTTGGGTGAGATTTTATTGAATGAGGTGAAAGGACTTGAAAATAACATTGCTTTAAAATACACTGGATAAAGACGATAGCTATTAAATAAAAGTATCATATTTTTCCAATAGCAGTCTCTTAATTCCGATACGATCCTGTTTAAAACCCTGTGGAATGGATGATCTTTTATGATAAAACATGAGCTTGTGTTTGTGGTTCATACTCTTATGTGTTTTTAGTTTTTGACTTTTGTTTGTGTCCGGGATGGAGCTTTGACGCGTTTAGCATGGCTGAATTCAACTTTTCTTTTTCTTTTTTTTTCTTTTTTAGTCTAATAAATCAAGGAATTTTGATAAATTGATAAACTTGCTATAAATGCAAAAAACATGCAAAAAAAAAAAAGTTTTGCAGATAATACTGAGAAAACTGGAGCATGTGAATACAGGTGAAAGGTGTGTATGCAGGTGTCAGGCAGTAGGTGGCAGTATGGACCTTCAAGCGGTTTTGCCAACAGCCACTAAAAACAAATAAATGTGGTCTGTTCTCGGGCAAAACTGACGTTTTCAATGTCAAGCCATAAAACAAACCAAAATCTAAATCTAGTGTATGATTCAGACAATGAGTGGAAGATCTCATATTGTGCCTGAATCTGACACGGTTGAGAATATTTATAAATGCCAATGTATCGTTTTCATTATGTATATGAATGAAGCTCTGGCGATGACACTCGTGTCGGACAGACGGATGAAGAAGCTCCAGCACATGTAAATGTACTAAATCTCCATTCATTTGTATTTTAGTTCCACTCCTTTGGCACAAATCTCCAGACAAAACCATTTTTAAGAGGAAAGAAAGAAGACCATTGATCCGTTTGATGAGACTTCATTGAAAGTTGCTGTAGTATCAATAATAGTATTAATATTTTAATGTATTAAATGATATTTGTTTGTGTTTTACAGATTCACCGTAGTAAGAACCGATGGAAGTTTTACTTGAAAGATGGAGTGATGTGTTACGGAGGGAAAGACTATGTTTTCTCGAAGGCTGTGGGAGAGGCGGAGTGGTGATGGACAGAATTTACTCATTTATTACAGCTTTCGAAGTCTTTTTGTTATCTTTCATAAAAGTTATAATTTACACATTCTGAAGATTGTGTTTGTTTTTCTTTGAGTTTGTGACATTTGATACTGTATTCTATGATACAGAAATTAATGACGCTTATTGAATTAAGAAATGTTCGGATAGAATAAATCTTTTTTTTTGGTAATGCATTTCCATCTGACAAGATAACAGTGGAGATGTAGTTTTCATTATATAAGATTCCTTGTGGTTTTTTTTTTTTTTTGTTATTTTTGAAACGGTGAACATTAAAATGCTGTTTTTGGATCAGTCTGCTTCTGTGCTCACAAAACTGGGTAAGAAACTTGATCTTCTAAAAATACGTCTTTTGTCTGAGACTTTTTCCCAGCTCAGAATCAGATCAGCTGACTGAACAGTGATGAAACTGTTATAAAGATGTTAAAGTCTGCATCAGGAAATGTGGTTGAATTATACTGAACTCAACAGAATTATATTGATTGATTATATTGAATTATACTGATAACTCGACAGATATTTACTTTCTACAGTTATTGTGTATAAATGTTCTGAATATAATGCTGCTGTATAGATAGTTTTGATGAATACTCTAACCCTGCATAGCTGTTGTTTTGGTGGTATTGATCATGTATGTTTTCTTTACAAAAAAATAAAATAAAGCGATTAAGAAAGCTCAGTTATATGTTGTTTCAGTCTGATTCATTACTTTGTTCTTTTTCATTTAGTGTCTTTCGTCTTTTCCTTTGTCTCCCACCGAAGCCCCTCAAAAGCATTCGTGGCTAGAGAACCGTGGGAGCCATTTTGTGCTCTATAAGGAGAAGGAGGACACCATGGAGGCCACCACATCCTCTCAGAGTTCCTTCTGCGGGCGGTAAACGCTGCTGTCGTTACGTAACATCACACAGACTTCAGTCTTTGTGTTTCAGGGTCAGGCCCAACATGTTCTCCTACATGGACACCAAACACAAGAGGACCGTCACAGTGCAGGAGATCGCCGTCCTGAAGTGAGTGAAGCAGAGCGCCAGATCCGTCAAACTCTCCTGTATTCTGCTCTTTTGTTGCTTTTTGAAAATCTGAATGTTTCTTCACAGGATCAGCGCTGAAAGATTATCTCACCTCAGCAAATGCCTCATGAACCTGAAGCTGGGAAACTTCAGCTACAAGAAACATCCATTAAGACTCGGAGAGCTGCAGGGAAACCACTTCACGGAGGTTCTCAGGTGAGGAACTGACGCTTCGCTCCATATGAGCTGCTGTCTGATGGCATAATCTGTTCTCTCTCTGTCTGCCTGTCTTTGTCCAGCAAGATAAACAGTTAAACCGGTTTAGACCAACTTCATTCTAAGATAGTGCACCCAAATATAAAACTCCTGTCATCATTTATTCATCCTCATGTTGAAGTTGTATGAGCAATGCAGCTTTGTTACTGCCACAAGCTAGTTAAGCTGGTTATGGTTGCAGGTAGTCCAGTGTGACCATGACAAGCTGGACGTCTTCTGGTCACTCAAACCGGTTACCAGTTGAACCAGCTTGGCTGCTCTGAGCCGGTCTGTCTGTCTTATTAAGCATGAATGTTAAGAAAAATTATACGACATGCCAAAATAAACATGAAGAATGAGAGTGTGAAGTCTCTCTCCTCCACAGGAATATCTCCGGCTCTCTGGAGCAGAACATGACTTCACTCGGAGAAACCGGCTTCATTAACTACTGCATGCAGTATTCCTGCAGTTTATTGCTGATGAACACTTGTCTGCGCCGTGTTTGTAATGTTGACAGTGAAGAAGCTTAGTTTTTCAGTTTCCTCAGTTTTCGTGTTTGGTTGAGTGATTTTTAAAGCTCTGGCAGACTGTACAGACAATTATTACATGTATTTTCAGAACTTGGGCATAAACTGAACATTGAGCAGTAAATGAACATTTTCCGGTCTTGTGAGATTAATTTTGCTACTTAATGATTTATTGTTGTGAAATGTTTGATTCATGATGAATACTGAATTTTTCTGTGTGAATATAGTAATCTGAATAAATGAATCTGCCTGATTTCTCTCTGTGTGTATCAGTGATTTACTGCGTCTGTCGGGCGTGTCCTCAGACACCCACAGCAAACGTTTCCCACGCAGCAGACGAGATGAAGCAATGCACTCCTCCGACAGATTCTTCTGTTTCTTCATTCTTAGAGTGACTGGGCCTTTATGCATTCTTTGCTCACAAAAAGGACATGACATCTGTGAAAGGCGTTAAAGATTGAAGACTGGCTGTTCTCCTGCTGCTCGTGACGGATGATCACATGACTGATCAGATCTAAACTGCTGTTATCCTCACAGAAGCACAAATGCTAGTGGAAAAACATTTCATCAATGTAATCATATCTGCAGGATAAGACTGCCATGTTGAGACATTTAAAGTGTTCTGGTCTTCATGATAACACTGTTGTGAAATCCCTTTAACATGCAGTATCTGTTGTTGGTCCCTCCGTTGCACTTTGACCTCATCACGTTAAAGCAAATATCTTCTTTTGTGTTCAGCAGAACAAAGAAACTCATACAGGTTTGGAACAACTTGCGTGTGAGTGAATGATGACAGAAATTTAATTTTTGGCTGAACTGTCCCTTTAATACATCTTTGACATTTTTACCAAGTGTAATGTCTTCATGTTATTTGTAAATTCAGTCCATCCAGGTTAACTATATAAACTAGTTGCTTTTAACAGACATTAAACAACTGTGTTAATTATAGTCCAAATACTGATTCACATCTGATTTTTTTTACATAGTATTGCTTCAGACAGTCGGATTATCAGTCCACTATCTGCGAGGAGACCGAGTGCTTTGGTGCTCCAGTACCATAACCACCACCATGACCCCTGACCTCTAATGTTCCTAAACTAATGTAATAATTGTTGTAACCATCACATGTTCATATATTGAGCGGAACATTTAACAATTTTTGAATTGTCCAAATTACACCCTTTGTGATTTTATATAACAAGGCGAAAACCACAATTTCTCAATGTTGTTTTGTGAATCTCGTAAATCGGGTTAAGCGAGGGCTTTAGAGCTTTGGGCCGCTGTTGTGTAATATTCAGTTCCTGTGAAAAACTGTTCCAGTGGGCGGAGCATACGTGCATATTCATGAATATTCACTCCGCTGTGGGCGTGGCTTTATTGAAATACGAACAAACGAATGGAATGAAAGTTGTTGTTTTATCTTGTTTGATAGATTATTTCGATAAGGTAATACAGCCGAATGGACACGCGCCCATTTACATGTTCAACTGTTCATAATCTTAACATAATAGGCTAAAATGATCGGCTTTGCACGTGCTTTTATTAGAAAGCTTTTATCGTGGTTTTATGTCATCGTTTTTGCTGTGTAGCCTAACGTTAGGAATACAAAAAAATAATCAAGCACATATTTCTGTTTTTCCTCATTACTTTTGAAGTTGTAAACTGTGTCCCTATAATTGTTTATTTTTCAGCATCATGACTTTAACAAAAATTACTGAAATAAAATTCAGTTTTAATAAAGATTTTAAAATGTTCTCTGATGTTTTGTGTTCACTCTTGTCAGTTTTCAACCACTTGGGTCATGCTGACACACACCTAATGCTGAGGCTGAGCATTAGTCTTATCTAAATGATTTACTAATATTTACTTATTTTGTAAATATTGTTTTTTTTCAGTCATTTTTTATAATTAAGACAGGATTCATTCTATATAGTGCTGTAAAAGTAAGAAACATTTAACAAAGTAATACAAGAACTACAAAAGTTGAATCCATTGTTCTGAGCAGCTGAGTGATTTTCTTTACAGGGATTTTCCTGTGTGTTAAAATGCAAATCGAGAGAGACCAGAAAGTAGTATGAATACCTTAAACAGACATTTACATTTTTTTTTAAATCCCTCATTTTATTCATTGGATAAACCAAAACAGTAATGCATTTCACACTATAAGCTTTATCAGAGTGTGTGTTCTCTGAAGATGGACATGCAAGACATAAATCAACAACAACAAAAGCTTTAAAATATTAAGGGCTTTGGCATCCATGACAAACAAAATATTCTTTTATATTGGGTCTGTTAACACATTCAGAGTGATACCATCCACTGCAGCAGAAACACTGAATCTGAAAGAGACCGTGACATTACAACATGGTTTAAAATAAGGTGAAAATTCAAAGAACAGTTTTCTGATTAACAGTCCTCTGTGTCTTCTGTGTGAGGATATTTGTCCCAACATGCCAAGCACAGTTCAGCTGAAGTCAGTTCAGTGATGATGCAGATCCGTTGTTAAATTAGTTCAGTTTGACTATAGCAGCTCTGCAGAAAACAACTTAGTTCAGATCTCATCAAACAGTGTCAGTGCAGTCCACAAAAAATAAATAAATAAATACATAATTAATTAAAAAATAGTTAAATCGTTTAGATAGCCTAATGCTCAGCCTCAGCATTAGACTAAGTGTGTTGTCAGCATGACCCAAGTGGTTGAAAACTGACAAGAGTGAACACAAAATAACATCAAAGAACATATAAAAATCTTTATTAAAACTGAATTTTATTTCAGTAATTTTTGTGAAAGTCACGATGCTGCAAAATAAACAATTATAGGGACACAGTTTACAACTTCAAAAGTAATGAGGAAAAACAGAAATGTGCTCGATTATTTTTTTGTATTCCTAACGTTAGGCTACACAGCAAAAACGATGACATAAAACCACGATAAAAGCTTTCTAATAAAAGCACGTGCAAAGCCGATCATTTTAGCCTATTATGTTAAGATTATGAACAGTTGAACAAGTAAATGGGCGCGTGTCCATTCGGCTGTATTACCTTATCGAAATAATCTATCAAACAAGATAAAACAACTTTCATTCCATTCGTTTGTTCGTATTTCAATAAAGCCACGCCCACAGCTGAGCGAATATTCATGAATATACACGTATGCTCCGCCCACTGGAACAGTTTTTCACAGGAACTGAATATTACACAACAGCGTCCTAGAACGCCCGTGACGTAACCTACTTAATATTCATGAGCCACGGCTCTCGCCCACAGCTTTGACTCAAAACAACAGTTGATTCAGCTTCATTTTCTGCAAGTCATCCGATTCTTCCTGAAACACCTTGACGCGGTCAGTGAGAAAGTCATTTTCATCTTATTCACCGTCGATCGCTGAGGATTAATAACAACAGTAAGACATGTTTCCTGTTTACTTTCACTTTGTAAGGCAGAGGAGATCGTCGACATGATTTCATCTTAAAACTCCTATAGGCACCTTTAAAATTGTAATGACTTAGTATTTTTCTTCTAAACGTGTAGCCTACTGTATTTACGATATTACACAGCGAGTCTTTATCTTGCAGCAGATTACGGAATATAGTCGAGGTTATGTCGAAACAGACACATGAAATATAATGTAAAAGCTGGTTTGTTCTCACAGACCGTCAGGATGGTGAACTGCTGTGGTCTCGTGTCTGAAAAAAATGAGCCAGGTATGAGCTCTCCACTTCCTCCTCATGATTACAGCTTTAACTGTTTATATTCTCTATGGTGTGTAATTCTTCTTAATTACAGCAGTAGGTACAGATCTTCTGATGTCTGTGTGTTTCTCTCAGTTCCTCTGAAGAGCATCTCAGTGCAGCTGCAGGTTAAGGATCACGTGGTCTCCGTCAGCTCCAGTCTGCAGTACGTCAATGAGGAGGAGCGCCCCCTGGAGGCCGTGTTCGTCTTCCCGCTGCCCGCAGATGCCGCCGTCTGCCACTTCAGTGCCAAGATCGGGGAGCAGGAGATTGTGGCGGAGGTGCAGGACAAACAGAGCGTGAGTCGAGACACCAGCGGTGTTGTGTTTTAATCTATGACACTGCTCATTCCCAACCTTAATCATGCTGGAGCTAAACTCTGGAGGACAGCGGCCCTCCAGGACCGGAGTTGCCCATTCCTGCCCTACACCCTCCTCCAGGTGTGAGTGAAGTCATTTTAAGTAAATAAATGTAAAATTTAAACGGCTTAAAAAAGCTGTGCTCGGAAGTCACTCACATCGCTTTAACCAGTGTTGGGGAAAGTTACTTTTTAAAGTAATGCATTACAATATTGCATTACTCCCTAAAAAAGCCTTATGAACAGTAAGGCATTAGGGGCTGTTCACATATCGAGTCTGAAAACGCGTGGAAAGCGCGGCTGCTCTGCTTTCTCCTTCTTTCCAAAGCGCTTGCACTCCCGTGGCGTCTGTCGTTACTATGCATCCATGAACTGTGCTCTCCATGATGATGAGGAAGTTTCAGCAAAGGATTAATTGATTTCTAGCCCTTGCATTAGCTTTGCTACTAGATATATTTATGGAGATGAGAAATAAAACCTGCCCTGTACAGCTATGATCAGCTGTTTGGCTGAGCTTTTGATGTTTTGTTACGGAAAGGCTGAAGCTGATCGGTTGGTTCTTGTCACATGACCTGCGGTGCGCTTGCGGCATTCTGAAAAGTTCAGAATTTTTCATCTCGATGCGCCTGGAAAACGCACCGCATGCACGTCGCGACCGCGTCACTTGAAATAACGAATTTGACCGCGCAAAAGGCGAGATATGTGAACGGTCTCTTACATTACTTTTGCATTACTTTTTTCTCACATGGGCTGGGCTTGATTGTTTGTTTTTTAATAACAACAAAAAAGTTCTATTTTTGGCAAATGTTAAGGTCCTTTCACACCAGAAGTGAAATGAATAAGCCTCAGGCTGAAGGAAATGCATATTTACTCCTGTACAGTAGAGGGCGCAGCTCAAACAAACCTTTCAGCTGTGCTGCCATTCTGGATTAAAGAAGAATAGATACAGGAGAAGAAAGTTCAACACTCTTGTTTCTAAATCCAATCTAAAATAATTTTTGCTTATTAGTATGGTTGAATTAGATCATTGAAGGTCAGTAGCAAAGACATTGGTTAATAAAGTGAGATTAAATATATTAAGTATATTTGTGTAATTTAATATAGTTAATTATTACAGGTTTGTGTAAAATTCTGAGATTTCATTTCACCATTTTTATTCATTTTGAGGAATACTGACTGTTTTTGTGTAAGTGAGATGAGTAAATGTTCAGTTAGTCTAGAACTACAATAATTCGCACACAACACCTCTGGGACAGGAGAGCTGTCAGTCAATACATGTGAAAAAGTAACTTGTGTTACATTTTTGCTGTAAATTGAAAAAGTAATGTGTTACTTTACTAGTTACTTGAAAAAGTCATCTGATTACGTTACTCAAGTTACATGTAATGCGTTACACTGGTAGTGAATAACCTATTTCTATGGACAAAACGCATATGGAAAATAGTGGAGTGAGCTTCTGTGGGAAAGATACATCATCCAAGTTGTCCGAAACATGAGAACGCTGTATATTTATAGCACTTCAAATGAAAGCATAAGCATTTATCGCATCCTGCCCTGTCGTGTTTCGACAGACGTTTGTCCTGTTTAATGCCTCTGACAGGTGTTTTCCTCAGCGCATTACTTACATTTCATGGTTATATCCTTATCTCTAATTGTTAGAAGGTCCTGCGAGCATTTCCATTTAGCATATTCTGACAACAAGCAAGTCTTGTTAAACGTCACAGACTTCAATAAACAAAAATATGCATTTTGCTAAAATATTTTTTGTTAAAAATGAATTGTAGGTTTAAAATTCTACATGTAACACAAGTAATCATGTTTATAGAGCAATAACTGTAAAAACACTATTGTTGGAATAGCCCATAATTAATGATGTTTTATTAACAAAGTTCAGGAGGAACACGTTTAAATATCCAATCAGTACAAGAGGATGCCTATATATATATATATATATAGCTGACCCACCTACGTTCCTCAACAGTTTTCTGCATCCCTCCTCCACCCCATCTCCTCTCACTCTACTGGTTACTATCCTAACCAGAGATACAGGGAAGTACTCCGGGTTCGGGCCAGATTCCCAGCTCGAAGCCTTCCCCTCGGACAGCACGCCAAATACACATACTTTTTATTCTGTGTTCAGATGAGTGAACGTGTGTGTTCCTCATACCTCGTACAAGTTAACATTTTGTGCTTATGTTTTTGTTTATTATAATTTTGAATTTAGTCTTTTTAATTTCTGCTTTAAAATAGTAAGCGATGAGTTTTTTAGGTTTAGAATGTAATGTTTATATTTTAACCCTTTTTTGCTTATGTACAGCATAGCCTACATAGATACATTGACTATATTTGTTAGTTTATATTACACATTGTTTGGTTTATATTACAAACATTCACTTGGTGTCTCACATTATGGAAATGCCTCTGGTGTGACCAATCCTGGAAGCACCAAAACACCACGTCTGTCAGTTGACAGACCAATCACAACAGTGATACGGGAGTCCCGCCTCCCTAATACATCGCTGCTAACGGTCGCCACTTCATTCTCTTCCCCGTGAAGATCCTGTTTGGAAGCTATCCTCAGCAGATCCTCATAAGGAGTGGCTGCTAAACTGTTCAAGGACGAGCCATAATTGTAAATACGTCACCGAACCTGACTGATTTTCTGAGGAGATATTCAATATATAATTATATATAACAATATATTATCAGAAATAATTGTTAAAACCGATTTCGAGAGGCACATTGTGGGGATCTCGTTAATCCCTGTTGTTTGCATCTGTGTTATGGCAACTGCGAGCCCATCCAGCGGGAGAGATCCCTCTCAGTCGGGGTACAGAAACCCTAGCAGGTGGAGTTGGGTGACCTAACCATTGGTCTATTTTTTAATCGAAAGAGGTGCTGCAGCAGAAATGTTCTCTGTGCATCCAGGCACTGGGACAAGGGCACAGAAGTGTGTGAAAATAAAAACAAAAGTACACACAAAAATATTCAATTCAGAGCCGCAACCCCCAGCTCCGCTGCTAGATGGCGCTGCAGCATAGTGAAAGGGAAATGGCCTGCCTTGCTGCAAAACGCACACATAAACTTCCTAGAACTGATAACAGTGTTTCTGGCATTGAAAGATTTTGTGCAGTTCCTAAGGAAAGATCAGATCAGACAACACAACGGCGGTGGCATAACATGGATTAGATAACATGGATTGACAGGAATACCATTATTTTGGCTCTTTCGAAAGCGAAGCGCAGCACCTGACCCACTGGGTAGTGGAAGCTACTATATCAGGTTATAATATGGGGTTAAACAGTTCGTTTATTGATCCGTACGGACCGGGCCCCATAGTTCGGCACGCATGTGATACGCGGATTAACTGCAAGTTTAACCACCACAGAGTGAAAGTTTATAATTCGCATGTGTTTCGTCTTGTTAGTTCACACATTCAATATATTTTAAACCATTCCAGCGCTAGAAGAGGCAAAAGAGAATTTAATTCAGTACTCACATGCTGTTCTGTGTGCACAGCCGAACACACCGCAAGAGTTAGCCTGTTTTCCTTTATCGGAGTAAGGTCATAAATGGCTTAAAAATAAACCGATCGACACCAGCTAGATTTTTGCCCATTACTCCGATTTCGCCTGGCATTAACCTGTGTTAGGATGTTTACATTTCGTTGGGGCAGTTGTGGCCAAATGGTTAGAGAGTCGGACTGATAACCCGAAGGTTGCGGGTTCGATTCTCAATACCAGCAGGACTGACTGAGGTGCTCTTGAGTAATACACTTCACCCCCAGTCACTCCCCGGGCGTCGCAGTTGTAATGTTTGAGTTTTGTTCTGTTTAGTTGTTCATGTCTAGAGTTTGTTTTTCATTGGTCACTCGTTCTCTTTGTTCAGTTTTTCCCACCACTTGTTCGTTGTCATGGTTCCTGATTTGATTAGTGTTTGAGTTCAGCTGTGTCTTGTTAATTAGTATCGTTAGATCTTCAGTCCTCTGTGTATTTAAGCCCTGTGTTTCAGTACGTTCTTTGTCAGTTCTCTGTTGCATTTACCTGGTTGTTCTGTTTGTTTTTCCCTAGTCAAGAGTGTTTTGTTTCAAGGTGTTTTGTTGAATAAACTATACTGCTGCACTTAGACCCTGCATCTCTCCTTCATTTGCAACCAGCGGTTACAGCAGTGAACTGCTCCAAGTGTGTGTGTGTGTGTGTGTGTGTGTGTGTGTGTGTGTGTGTGTGTGTGTGTGTGTGTGTGTGCACTTGGATGGGTAAAATGCCAAGCACAAATTCTGAGTATGGGACACCATACATGGTTACACGGCACGTCACTCACTCACGTTCTGTCAGCTTATTGAAGTGTGCATATGTGATATGTGACACAAAAGCATCCTTATTAGGGCTGTGAATCTTTGGGTAGACAGCGAATCGATTTGATTCACGATTCATGGGTGTTTGATTTGATTCAAGAACGATTTTTGAAAATTTAGAACGATTCGATTCGAGACGATTCACATTAAAATTCGATGCGATTTGATTCAATTCTGCATTTTAATATGCATTCATAGGGTTATTGAAATTTTTCCCTCAACGTGTCTTAGTCAGGGTGAGAATTACACAGTGGCCTTCAGGAGGTCAGAGAGTAAGGGCAAAAACAAAACAAAACAAAAACCTTTTGTCCTTTATTAATATTAGTTCGTGTTAGTTCTTAATGATGCTACATAACTTTATTTGAATAGCCTATAAAAATTGGCATTTGTGGAAATTTAAAACTTTAAAAGTCTTTAAAAGTGTTGTTAGGCCTAGTTCATGTTAACTATTGTGCAGGATAGTGTTAAAGGCTACACAACCTTATTAAAGTGTTCCAGGTACATTAAACACACTAATGCTTACATGGAGAGACTACCCTAGAATATCATGCACTTTCCCAACTAATCCTAAACTAACTTTTCTTCACGGAATAGTTTAAAATCTCTCTTTATTCTCTTTATACTTATAATTTTCCTTACGATGATTCTGAAAGAAAACGCGCTGGATTTCTACTGTTGCTATAGTAACGAATGCAACTTTACCGCGCATCTGATTGATTGATAAACCGCGCGCTCTTATGTCAGTGTTGTTAATGTTGTAGTTATTTCAGCAGTTTCCTTCGTGCATTCAGTTTAACGACATTAGGTTCATAATTTCATTTATCATTCATTGAACTGTGCGTATGCATTTAGACACTTAAATTATGTGTTTGCTCCGTCCATGCAATAAATGCGCGCCTTGAATAAGCGGGGTTTTAACGTTACTTCAACTGCTCAGGTAATGTCAATGGTATGACCCATTTCCGTAAAACCTGAGTATTTTATCTTATAGAAAATAACGGTGACGTTTCCACGCAATAAAAGCGTTTTATTGCAGCAATAGTGACCACGCAATGACCTGGCAGCTTTATCAGTGGCTTGAGCAGTGTGACTCAGGACTATTGCTATTATAATAGAGAGCTGTCATCTGCTCATGTGAACAACAGTGGCCGTCCTGAGGAGAGCTCAAACGTGGCTACTGACGGAGCGCGAGCGCAATCCAGTGAGAGCCGGTAAAGAGTGCAGCGCGTGTCTGTGAAGGAGAGCTGTGAGGGCGCGAATGACGGCGCACGTCTCCATCAATTAGTGCATGTAGTAATTTAATGTTTATATATTTTAAAGCACTGAATCGCTATAGAATCGCGATTAATACGATTCTTAACATTTTACATCGATTATCGACCGAAATGAACGATTCACGATTCAAAAAACACGTTTCAAGATCGATGCATATGCATCGTCAGGATTTGTAATCGATGCATCGAGAAAACGAGTGAATCGTTACACCCCTAATCCTTATAAATGGCAAATTTAAGCACATCCAGCAAGCGTTTCACGGTTGGGGAGGAGAAATATATCACAAACTCCGACTTGTTCTTGACCCAAGAAATATAACAGATGTGTTCTCATGCAGCCAAAGGACAAGAGAGTCTGAGAGTGAGTCTGTGCAAGTTTCCCGCTGACTAAAAAAAAATCTGAGGTTTTTAATGCTTTAACATCACAACTCACATAATAAATGGAATACTCTGAGTGAAATACATGGATGCTTACATTTTGACGTCATCACTATAGAATAAACTGTTTTTTTTAATACAGTGTTGTAAACACGGCACTTGCATTGCCAGGTTATTAATTTGCATGTGAACTGGGGAATTGGGTTATTTCAGTAAACTGATTTTTGATAGTTATCAGCGTATTTGTGTGCATGTAAACTTTGTTCAGATCACACATTACACTACAGAAGTTTTTCTTATCTTTCTACAGTAACCCATTTGATTCTGGGGAGATTGTAAAAATACAGACTTTTGCCATGATATTGTTTTTGACAACTTTCCACAGTGTCTCTGAGCCTTTTTTATTGATGTGCCTTTTAAGGCTTCTGTATGTAAAGTACCTCTGATATGAATGGCCTTCTCTCTGTGACTGTGAAACCTGTAATAAATCTCACCGGTTTATCTTTGCTGTTGCGTCTGATATAGTCGAGGAGGCCCTCAGGTGACCCCTGGAATTTAAACCATTAGAAAATACAGTTTTACACCGATCCAAAAAGGGCCAGTCAAAGGTCTAATGAGGCTCTTGCAGCATCAGGATTCACCTGAAATACAGCAATATTAATGAAATTATGGCATAGGCATACACTAAACAAACATAGTACTTGTCCTGAGAAGTTTGAGAACCGTGACCGATAATAAAAAAGTGTTCAGACTGTTGAGATCAGACGGAGATGACCAGGTTGTTCTGGTGTTTGTGGTTATGGATGTGTTTGTCTCTTCCAGGCGCGGGATCAGTATGATGACGCTGTGAGTTCGGGTCAGCAGGCGTTTCTGCTGGAAGAGAGCGATGAGAGTTCGGATGTGTTCAAACTGAGTGTCGGGTGTTTGTCTCCGGGTCAGAACGCCGTCATCACCATCGTATATGTGATGGAGCTCAGCGTTCAGGCCGACCACGCGCTGCGCTTCTGTCTGCCGGCTGTACTCAACCCCAGATACACACCCGCAGGTGCAGATCACATGACTTCAACACACACACGGAGATCATGATCATATACGGGCTTATCCATTTGTGTATTTCTACTTGATTTATGTTTGATTTAAAACAGCAATGTTTTGAAAGCAAAACCAAAACAAAGGTACAAAACATCACATCTTTTTTATGAAACTATTCTTCCCAGAAAGCATAGTGAATGATGTGGTCAAACCTCTTACTTCCCCTGTCAATTACACTAGCGGTCAAAAGCTTTTGAAAGAGTCTCTTCTGCTCACCTCGCATTTATTTGACCAAAAATACAGTAAAACAGTGAAATATTATTAAATGTAAAACAGCTGTTTTCTATATGAATATATAGTAAAGTGTAATTTATTCCTGTGATCAAAGCTGGATTTTCAGCATCATTACTCCAGTCTTCAGTGTCACATGATCCTTCAGAAATCATTCTAATATGATGATTTGCTGCTCAAGAAACATTTCTGATTATTATCATTGATATGTTGTCATTGATGGTAATCAGATGTAGTGCAGTGCTTTAGTGTCCTAAACCCATCAGGTGCTCAGGTCAGTTCTGGTTAGGTGGTTGGGCTCTATATGGACTGGTGTTATACAGTATCTCTGTTTGTCCGTGTGATTCTCTCAGCTTCAGCCGCTGGTGTTCCAGAAGTTTCCTCAGCATGTGTTATTCCGTACACACTGTCTCTGAGTGTCGATGTGAGATCGTCAGACCGCATCTCCAGACTGGAGTCCAGCTGCCCTCTGGATCCTCTGGTGTTCCTCGACTCTGACCACACTCACGCCACGGTACAGTTACTGTGTATGAGTGAGTGTGTGTGTGTGTGTGTGCGTGTGTATGAATGTGTGTGTGTGTATGTGTAATTATATACAGTATTTATGCATTTAAAGTCACAGTTTCAGGAAGCCTGTAATGGTGTGTGTAGGTGAATCTGAGTGCTGGTCACCGGTTCGATAAGGATGTTGAGCTGCTTCTGTACTATGAGAATACCCATCAGCCCACTGCTGTCGTGGAGGCCGGAGTGGCCGCGGCTCAGCCAGGTATATGTTTTTGTTTGTACGTGAATTCGGTATGCTGTAAATATACTTCTGTGTGAGTTAAAGGGTTATTTCACCCTAAAATGAAAATTAAGCCATCGTAGGCAAGAAGACGCCTCATGAGCTTCACACTCACGACTGCAATGTGAAATATCCGACATTGGCAGAATTTCTTCATGAAGGCAGTTATTTGGCCGTTGGTGTTTGTGTCTCACTAAGCGATTAAAGATTTTGATTTTGTCATCCTGTTACAGTTTACACCCTCCTCTATATACTCCACATTTCATTTCATTTGCACTATTAACAATTCTTCCTACTGTATTAGAGAAAACAGGTTTGTGTGTGTGTGTGTGTGTGTTTGGACACAGGACTTGATTAGATGTTCAGGTAGTTTGATTCGCTCTGCAGGATGGAGACTGTCGTACGGTGTAACACGGTTCAGTCCATTCTCACCCTCTTACCCTGTTTACACTGTCTCTGTTTCAGGGACTCTGATGGGCGACCCAGTGCTCATGATCAGTTTGTACCCAGAGTTCCCTGCAGACATAATGTCATCATTGGCATCTCAAGGCGAGTTTATTTTTGTGGTTGACAGATCCGGCAGTATGGACTGCGTGATGCATCATGGGAAAGACGCACAGATGCGCATCGAAAGTGCAAGAGTAAGATTTGGGATTTCAGATCTGACAGATTTATTGAGATGTACTGAGTCTCATCTGTACATGTGTCTCTCTAGGACACGCTGCTGCTGCTGCTGAAGAGTCTGCCCATGGGATGCTACTTCAACATCTATGGATTCGGCTCTCACTTTGAGTCCTTCTTCCCGTCAGTATCCAGATGTTAGTTGTTCTTCAGGAATGATCTCATGCTGTTTGGCGGTGGTTTTGTGAGAGTCTGTGGTGTGTGTCATTGCAGTCAGAGTGTTGTGTACAGCGAGGACACGATGGAAGAGGCTCTAAAGAGAGTGAAGAACATGGAGGCAGACATGGGCGGCACAGAGATCCTCCAGCCGCTGAAACACATCTACAGTCAGCCCTGTTACCCAGATCACCCCAGACAGGTACAGCCAAACGTATTAATCATCGAACACTCTTTCTGAACATCGGTGAGGTGTTTTCCTCAGCCTGACACTGATTCTCTCTCAGCTGTTCATCTTCACGGATGGAGAGGTGTGGAACACCAAAGAGGTGCTGGATCTGGTGAAGAGTCACGTCTACTCTCACAGGTGGGCACGCTCGTCTCACTCCTCCTCATTCACTGATATCACTGCCTTTAGCTCATGTCAGATGATTGGTGTTCTCTTGTCTTCAGGTGTTTCTCCTTCGGGATCGGTGAGGGTGCGAGTACGGCTCTCATCACAGGAATGGCCAGAGAAGGTTCTGGTCACGCTCAGTTCATCACAGGCACTGACCGCATGCAGCCCAAAGTAAGATCTACTGTGGACAGAATCAGAACAAGATGTTCAGGCTTTTTACTCACCACCTCTCTTGTCCTTCTCTGTCAGGTGATGCAGTCGCTCAGATTTGCTCTCCAGCCAGCCGTGGACAGTATCTCTGTGGACTGGACCGTTCCTGAGGGTGTTACGGTGGACATGCTGTCCCCACCCATCAACACCCTGTTCCAGGGTCAGAGGGCGCTCATCTACGCTCAGCTGAAAGGACAGGTCAAAGCTTTTTAATGGTTTAATCTGAAGGGCTTTTCCAGTGCCACACTGTTTAACCCAAGGGCTCCTCAAGTAGTAGGCCGTGGGCAAAATACGACATGTCAGTCATTTATGTGGTCCTGTCCTTACCCAGATGTGACACTAGCCCTTGTAAGAAAGTAGCTGAAGAGCCATGTAAAATCATCAAATGCTGCTCATGTTTCTTTCTGTTCCTCCCTCATCATAGAGTTCAGGAACGACAGAAGGAGCAGTAACTCTGAAATACAAGCTGAAAGATCAACCAGTGACTAACCAGCTCCAGTTTACTCTGAAACCTAAGGAAGACACAGGGTAACACACACACACACACACACAATCATGCACACACACACTCATTTATATACACACACACACACACTCTCTCTCTCACTCACACACACACACTCAGATTAGTTTTTTGTTGTTGCTAAATTCGTTACCCCTCTGATCTTCCATTTCCTCTTATGTTGACTGATAAAACTTCATCATTCAGGAGCAGCAGCAGTAAATGTGCAGATTTTACTTGGTCTGTCTCTGATCACAGGATTAAGACAAATATGTGCTGATCGCTGACCGGTACTTTGGCACATAACAAGTTAAAGTGTTGAGTTATGAAGATTATCTTAAATCATTTTACACATGTTGGATGGCATCATATAACAAAAAATCTCACTAAATGATGTTTTATTAACAAAGTTCGGGAGGAACACGTTCAAATTACCTAACCAATCAGCAAGAGATAAGGCCTATATATGTGCATAGCCGACTCACCTACGTTCCTTAACAGTTTTCTGCATTTGGCCCCACCCTACATTCCCAACATGCTCTTCCCATCCGATGAAGGAGCTTTCAGCCTCAAGGAACCTTTACCGCAATCCTCTGGCCTAAGGAACAATTCTCTGCCTAACACGCCCACCGCTCCATCGGCGTTATCTCGCGGGCGTCAGACCAAACAAACGGGTCCCTGCGATGCAGAGTCCTATCCTCGCCACTGTGGGCGAAACATCCGCAATCTCCTTCCGTATCTTTCTCTACTTCGGCCTAATCATTCCTTCCTGCCATAGAGAAATGGACAATAAGGCCCGTCAAATACAAAGCTCGCGTCTCGGGCATTGCTGCCCTCTTCCCGCGAAGGAACGGGCCTAACTCCAGCGTCAGGCAGCCGCAGCAGGCCCTCAGCAAGCAGTGCCATTCTGAACTAAACATACAGATACAAACAGTAGTCCACACATCACGTACAGATCGCACGCACAGAATTATTAATAACTTGCTGTCAGTGCTGTCCTGCAGTTATAGCATATAGGTGTTTCTGTTTTGAAGTAACTTAAACCCACAGCTTCACTATTGTTAAAGAGGCGCCGCACAGACTGGTAGGACAAATTCATATACACAATCGTTCTCACTAATGCATTCAAATAAATGTAATCTTACGTTCCACTTCATCTGTATCTGATTTAGAACGAACAGAAATCGGTAAGTAATGTAAAGACCAATAGACAGATAACTGATGAAAATAAACTGTTATTTTGAGGGTTCCTACGCAGTATGGAAAGTTATTTCCAGATCGGAATAAGTATGGAAAAAGAAAACTAAAATTTAATAAATATAAATAAATAAATGTATCATACTGTCACAGTCTGTTAGTTTCTGTTTGTAAGGAATTTCAGTTTTCATGGACTTCCAGTTTGTTTTCATTTGTCACATGTTCCTTTAAGTTTCCCGCCACTCGTCTGTCTCCTTGGTTACCGTTATGTTTATGTGTGTTGCATCCTATCGCCTGCCTGTTGGAATTATCATTAAAACCTGCCTTTTGGATTTATTATCGTCTTCTGTGTCTGCCTTCCTGCAACCTCCCGTGACACATACAAGCAGTGTATTTTCATGGCAGAAGTTTAGTGATACTTTAGTGATTGTCGAGCACAATTAAATAGATTCAAGGTGCACATTTTTATTATGCAAAGCTCTTTGTCTTTTACCATAAGCGAGTCCCTTTTGAATTTCACTAAAATAATGTGTGTGTGCCACTCAAACCAACAACAGATGAAGACAAATGATCATCTAAATCAGACTGTACTTTGCTGTTTTATGATCATCCAACATCAAACAATGATTACAGTATCAAACTGATGTGAATATACGCAGGTTATAAAGTGTTTAAGGCTTCTTCTCATCATGTTATCACTTCAAGAAAACCAATAAAAAAAGAGAGAAAATAAGAATATTTACAAAAACATCCATCTCTCAGCCCTGCACGGTTTCCACTGAGCTCAGGATTCCAATCACCCAGGATAAAACAATGGGTAAAGCGACATCCATTAAATTTTGGGCATTAACTTGGATACAGTTCATTTCCAGGCCTCACTGCACAAGGAAAATCAACTGGATACTTCTGGTCTCATCAACCTTCCTAGACAGTCCAAACTGTTCTAAACGCGAACTGCTTTCTTTGCTTGGCCACTTAAACTTCACGATGCGGATAGTCCTGCAAGGCCGCCCTTTCATCTCACATCTCCTCTCTCATGCGCTAGAAGACGAGCGGTGAACCGCAGCAGCAGGCCTTCAGCAAGCCCGGGCAGCGCCCCAGATTCCGCCGCTTCCAGGCCCCACTCTCCTCCTCCCTCCTCTCAGCCACACACTGTGGCTCTTCCGGCGCTGCACACTGCACAACAATACCCACCCCTCTCAACGAATGCCTTCCCTCTAGTGTGAGGTTGCCTCCACTAGCGGAGGAAGCTCATCCGTCGCAACCATTTCATCCCGCCAACTCTAACCCTCCACATTGTCCGTGACCTGCAGCTCCTAGCGCGAGGCAACGCAGTCCCAGATAACAGTTGCTTCTCCCACTTCCCACTTCGTTGCCAGGAGGCTTGCCTGTCCGATCGCCATGAGTATTGAACTCCCGTCAGATGCTGTTAAAAGCCTTCCCAGTTGAAATGGCCTAACTCTATATCCGCTTGACTGCCGGCGGGGCTTACCCGTCCGATTGCCGTGAGTATTTTGAGTATTGAACTCCCGTCGGACGCTGCGAGAGCCCTCCCAGTCGAAAATAGCCAAACATTTTGCCTTACTGCCATCAGGGGCTTTTACCTGTCCGATTTATTGAACTCCCGTAGGACACCGCGAGAGCCTTCTCGGTCAAAACGGTTCCAGAAAATGGTTAAACTCCATCATCGTTCACCGGCTGGTGGGGCTTACCCTTTCCGATGCTGTGAGTATTGCATTCCCGTCGGATGCCGTGAGAGCCCTCCCCGGCTGAAACCAATTTTTCACCCGTCTCCTGGCTAAAGCTTACCCATCCGATCGCAGTGAGTATTGATCTCCCATCGGATGCCGCGAGAGCCTTCTAGGCCAAAACGGTTAAACTCCATCCTCGTTGGCTGGCCGGCGGGGCTTACCCATCCAATCGCCACTGCTGTCCGTTGTTCGTTTTGCATTTTTTGGGGGAGTACTCTGGGTTTGGACAAAAATTCTGAGCTTGGAGCCCGTCCCTGGGACAGCACACCAAATATGTATACTTTTTATACTATCTGATTATTTGTAAGTGTGAACTCCTGAATACAGTTTTATTATTGTTCATTTTGTTGCTTGTTTTGGCTGTAATAGGACAATAATGGATGCGACGTGAAACAATACAAAGAAGGGTGGGATGAAACGAGCTCAGTTCACATTAGTGCCACCATATTAGATCACGTTCACTAGGCACTGCGCTGCGTCTCTGATGGTCAAGACTGCCTTTACAGGTTTGTTTTCGTTGCAGACGGACGATCCACCAGCTGGCGGCCCGGTCTGTGATCCGCTCTCTGGAGCTGGAGGAGCGGGCCGGAGGAGCAGACACCGAGGCCGTCAGGAGCAGGATCGTGGAGCTCAGTGTTCAGGCAGGAGTGAGCAGCGTTCATACAGCCTTCATCGGCGTCAATAAAGACAGCAAACAGACCGTCAAAGGGCCGCTGCTGCAGAGGAGAGTGCCAGTACAGCGTAAGTTCACTGATTTCTGTGTGTTTAGAGCAGGGCTGATCCCGGAGAAACACTGTCCTCCAGTCACAATCAAACACACCTGGACCAGATAAACTAGATACAGGATCACTAGAAACAGAGATGGTCTTATTATTGGGAGATACGAGGGTCCGTGGCTCTACCATTGGAGAAAGCCTAACAGCTAACTTGGATCACGTGCCTTAACAGTTGTGCGACACTCAGTCACCGTTTGCGGATACTATAGAAATGAAAGGAAGTGCTGTAAACTGAATCATATCTGTCCGTGATTTCTCTTATAAAAACAGCATTTTTTGGGGGGTATAAACACTAAAAATAGATCAATCCAAAACGAATGTTTAAGAGCAAATATGTCGAAGATTAGCCATGGGCTGTCGATTCATTAAATGATAAGCCATTTTCCCACAAAAGCAGTTTATTCAACGTAGTGAAGTGTCTCCTCTTTTGACATCCATTAAAAAAACAGCCTCTGGTCTCCTGCCCTGTGTACCGTAGCGTTGCAGGTTTGTCTTAAAGTAAATTAGCTAGAAACTTCCAGGTAAGTGTGTTGGAACTAAACTGTGCAGGACACTGGCCCTCCAGGATCAGGACTGTTTAGAAGCAGGATTTCAGAATCAGTTTTCCTGTCACATAATAGTGTAACACTGGTGTATTCTCATCATCAACATGTGAAATTAAATTCTTTATTAGCTATGTTTCTAAGGTCTGCAATGTGTGCTGCCCCTATGAGAATGTGCGGTAAGGAACAATATACTGTTCTTTCCTTTTAAACTCTTTTGTGGGTCAGTCCATTTCAAGTGCTCCAGTGGATTTTTAATTTCTTTTCTTTCTTTCTTTTTTTTCTTTTTTTTTTTTTGCGATGACCTCTATGTATTGGTCGTGCAAATCTAAAATCCCTAATTTTGGGGTTGAATGTCCCTGGTGGAGGACCATATAGGACATTTTTTACAGATATAAGTTCTGTTGTACATTTTTAATTTGTATTATTATTTGTTAGTCTTTTATTACATCTGTACATTTCTCCAAGCACCTGAATAAAGCTTTTCCCCAGATTTCCACCAGCTCTAGCTCTGTAAGCAGCAGAATCTCAGACTCATTTTTAAAGTAGAGCGCTCTCATAGAGGGCTTATATTTATGAAAATTTCAGCTTCTGGTCTGTTTCGACATAATCAAACCCAAAGTGAGGGGTATTCAAAAGAAATTGCACACTCACACTTTTACATCCCATAAAAATATTAAGAGAAACCTGAAATGTTCTGCATTCACACTATATTTAACAGAAACGCGTAAAAATCAGGGATGAGACTCCAATCCTTCCCATTGTAAATTTAACTCTAAATGTGGAACCCTGAACAATAACTGACCTTCGATTATAAGTCTAAGGAACAAGAACGTGCAAAAATATTTATATGTTCATGAACCTTGAAATGTGAAGATCAGTTTTCTTCCCAAAGAGCAACGACCGTCCTGAACTCAAATAATGAGTTTTGTCAGTGTTCATATGAAGATGTGTTGTGTGCCATGACTCAAAGATGGCCGCTGTGGCTAAGCCAAGTAAAATAAAAACTAAACATTTTTCAGTACTAATACATACAAAGAGGTAATCGCTCAAAAAAAAAAAAAAAAAAAACGGCAAGCAACTTTACCGTTTTTGGAGCTCTTGAGATGGATTTGAGCCGTGTGTGTTTTGGTTTGGTGGGAGTGTTTTTGATTTTGTTTTATGTTTTTAAGGTGCCTGATGTTCTTATGCATGTGCTTTTCTCTCTATTCTTAGCAATGGCGGCTCCCATGTCATCACATTCTCGCAGTAAGTGAAATAGACGGCCAACAGACACTTCACTCAACTCCTGTTGTTCTATTCTGAATGTGTATTTTTATCTAATTGTCTTTTTCTCCATATCTGAATGTCACTGTTTGAATGATTGTTTTAGCATACGCTCTTATCAGTTTTTCTGTTTTCTTAGCAATGGCGGCTGACGCGGTATTTTGTTCTCCAATGCGTAAGAGAAATACACGACCAACAGACACTTCACTCAACTCCTGTTGTTCTTTTGTGAACGTGTATTTTCTTATTGTCTTTTTCCTCATATCTGAATGTCACTGTTTGAATGATCGTTTTAGCATACGCTCGTATCTGTTTCTCTCTGTTTTCTTAGAATTGGGAGCTCCTCCAATGGCATTTAATTCCTCAATGTGTAAGACAAGATATATTTCACTGAGCTTTTCTTTTTCTTTTATATAAATTGAATGGTCTGTTTCTGAAAGTCACTCTTTGAATGATTGTTTTTTAGCACTTGCCTTTGATTCGATGTCTAATCGTGCCATCTTCGAATCTGTTGACTGCAACGTGATTGAATGTGATTCTGCGTCATATCAGGGTAAATCAACACATCAGGCTCAGATTCAGAAATATTTCTCTAATCAGACAGGATTTGTTTAGACGGGGGCGTCATTATGATGCGACAATTACAGAACTGCTTTTGCATTTTAATACCATCTGATTTGGCTACATCAGTCATGCTTCCCATTCCCTGTCTGTAATTCTTACATTTCTTCTATAAATTGCCCTTAACAATAAATAGTTAATAGTAATTACTGACACAACATTTCTTATGCGTAAATGTAGTTTCCTGGTGTTGCACTCAAAGCCTTGGGCTCGAATCTCTTGAATGTTTAAATATCTCTGATATTACATGTTGATGTTGCTAATTGTAAGACAAACAAATGGCCAACAAATGAAGGACATGCTGCAGCGAGAATGTTTATTATCTGCTTATGGACATGGAATATATTTTTTAAACATTTATGTGCTTTTGCTCTAAACACTTTAAATAATAAAAAAAATCATTTCATGTAGATGGTTCTAGAATTAATCAGCATGACATAAGATTATAAATGTACAATTGTTTTCTTCACTTAATTCAGGTGACAGACGAAAAGAGAAGCACGTTATTACGTACAGTGTTCATAAAGTAACCTGTATTCATAACGTCATATTTTATCATCATACACATTTCTGCAGTAAGAGTCAGGTTATATTAGGGTTAGTTAGATTGTCTTGTGTGTGTCTCACACCAGCTGAATTTTGTCATTTGATTGTAAGTGATGATCATCATAGCTGCTCTGTCTGGTGCAGGTTCTGATGTTAAACCTTCAGAAATGACGAAACTCGCTCTGTGACGGTGTTTCAGAGCATTGCAATAGAGATATTACACACACATTACGTGCAGTTATGCTGCGCTTCATTGTAGGATTTCGTTTATCATCTCTAATCATCATATCAGAAATAATGCTGCTTTTTGTACTTCATGTTTTTGTACTTCATGTCTAAACTCTCGGTGTGTGTCAGCAGAACCCGAGCCCCAGGCGGACCCTTTGCTCCAGCTGGTCTCTCTTCAGAAGGCCTCGGGATGCTGGGAACTGAACGCCGCACTGGCTGATGTGTTTGGAAAGACGGAGGACGAGGTGACCAAACACAGACCAGCACAGGTGGGGCATATGATGTCATGTCCTCAGACACGTCATGATTGGTTCAGTGTGTGTGTGTGTGAGACGTGTGGTTGTGTGTTCCAGGTGGACGGGTCAGTGTGGGCCACCGTTCTGGCCCTGATCTGGTTAAACGCATGTAGATCAGATGACCAGGTGGAGTGGCAGTTTGTGGCCATGAAGGCGGCATCGTGGATCCGCTCTCAGAAACGTGAGACATTCATTCACTCAGCATTCAGTGTGAGTTAATGCCGTACGTGTTCTCGTACAGTGGTGATTGAGTTTGGAGGTGTGTGTGTTTCAGCGGACGGCCTGTCTCAGTGTGTGTGTGATGGGAACATCCTGTTGGGGTGTCATGTGACTGAAGACACGCTGGGAATCTGAAGACTGAAGAAACTTGTGCTGTCAGAAGACCAAATAACTCTCTCTCTGTAGCACAAACATTTGTGTGTTTTTCTGTATGTAAGCTTTAGGGCCTGTCCTAAATTCATGTTATTGCTCTAAATATGATTCTGAATATATCATCTTACGGCGCTTTGTGCTCTGAACTCACTATCATGATTTGTGTGATCATCAATCCATTATTTCGCTGTGTGTTGCAGTGAGCAGATTGTGTCAGTGTGTCTTTACCCAACTATTTTAATGAAGTCTTTCTTCACTAGCTATAATTATCTGTCTGATACTTAGAATTGCATTTAATGCATTAACCAATTGAGTCAGTCATTCTTAAGTGTAAAGACTCAGACTCAACTAAGGTGGACTCGAACCCAACACTAGTGGGGGTTTTTTTCTCTTAGAAATGAAAGTATTTGAAAGTAGCTTGAGTTGGGATGCAGTAACATCTGTAAAAATTAAAAACTTCATAGGGTAAAATTTAAATATTCAGTTAAATGTTCATCCATAGCATCATACATTTAGATCATGGTATTAATCACAGGTAAAACACACATATAGCACCTTTACCATGGTAAAATGTAACTATATAGTTTCTGTTGTATTTATGTAAAACAGTAGCCTAAATACATTTTTAGTATAAATACAAATGCAATAGCTTAATAACAAAAAATACTGTGATTATATTCCATTACTCTAATACGTGTCTACATTAATAATCTAAAATTTGATATGAGTATACCACATTTCTGCCACAATACCATGGTGCAGTTCAGCGGTGAGTCGCTGTACAATGTGAACTGGCCAGTTAGTGTTACTACAGTAAATCCATAGTAAATGATGGTATTTTGTAGATTGAAAAGCCTTCTAACTGGATCATTCTTGCGTTTGTGATTTAAACCAGATGAAACAGTGCTGACAGAGACATTCGTGTTCCCTTTTGATACGTTTCACTTGTATTGCATCAGTTTTTAGCTGACGCTTATGGGGAAAACTCCTGTTCGTGCCACTTGTTGCATTTCGGACTAATTTTGACCGTTCTCTGTGCCTTGGCTTACGGAGTCCGAGAAGGTATCCCTAAGGCCATGTGTGCAGGCTGTATGTCGACATCCAAGCTCCCACTTCTGCGGTTGGTGCTGGTTTGCCAATCGAGTGATCTGACAGTTTCTCATTTCAGAGGTTTTTCCCTCCACTCAGGTGTCTCAGGGCCTCATGTGGGAGGATCAATCTGTTGTACGGTTACACCATCCAGCTTCTACGGTGACCACCTGTTTAAATGGCTCCTCGAACCTTCACAAAGTGTATGGACGCGGCTCTGGCCCCGTTGTGGCTCCAGAGTGTCCAGATTTTGAACTACCTGAACGATTGGCTGATACTTGCTCAGTCAGAGGATTTGACGGTAGCTCATCGAGACTTGGCACTCGATTATTTGAGGAGCCTAGGATTACATGTAAACCTGCAAAAGACACCTTTTCTGGGCGTGGACTTGGATTCTCGCACAAAATCTAAAAGGATATTAAGATATCTTTAATACTTCTTGAGTTACAGGCATGCAAACACAGGTGCTTTTTCCCATTTTTGAACTGTCACTGTGGGCATATAATGAAACAAAGATTGTTAAAGTCAACAGATTTTAATAATAGATCTACCAATCTCTGTGTAAAAATAAAATAATGATGCTGGCATCTTTATAAAGTCATTTTTACACTCTTGTAAATTTACTCCAAATCTCAGGTGAAAATGGTCATTTTGACCCCCCTCTACTAAATAGTGGATTACTCAGTGATTTTCATCACTTTTTATGTTTGTCTTTCTACAGAAAAAAAATATTAAAAAAATAAAAAATTTGGGCCGGGGACCTCTGGTCCAAAATGCAGCAGCTAGAGTTCTTACTAGAACTAGGAAGTATGACCATATTAGCCCGGTTCTGTCAACACTGCATTGGCTTCCTGTTAAACATCGTATAGATTTTAAAATCTTGCTAATTACTTACAAAGCACTAAATGGTTTAGCTTCACAGTACCTGAGCGAGCTCCTAATGCATTATAGTCCTTCACGTCTATTGCGATCTCAGAATTCAGGCCAGCTGATAATACCTAGAATATCAAAATCAACCGCAGGCGGTAGATCCTTCTCCTATTTGGCACCTAAACTTTGGAACAATGTTCGGGAAGCAGACACACTCTGTCAGTTTAAATATAGACTAAAAACACATCTCTTTAACCTGGCATACACATAACACACTATCTACTTCTATAATTCAAATCATGTAAATTGTTAGGCTGCATAGATTAGATTAGGTCAGCCGGAACCGGGAACACTTCCCATAACACCTGATGTACTCGCTACATCAGAAGAAGAATGGTGTCTATGCTAATATTAGTCTCTCTCTGTTTATCCCGAGGTTTGCTGCAGCCTGCCAGATCCAGGCCGTATCCAGATGAGATGAAGGACCTGCGCCTAGACATGATGATAACGCAGCCCTGACGTTTCAACTAAACTATCCCCTGCGAAGGCCTCCTTTCCCCTGCCTATGTATAGATAAAACGTTATCAAAATTATTCCAGTTCGCATAGATCCGCAGAAAAAAGTAATTTGGCGATGTCACTTTGTAAAAAAAGACTAAGCGTCTGTGCATATACACATTCAAACACACATACCTATAGACTAAACACGTAAATGAACGGCAAGAACGCATTAAAAGTCTTCTGTTTTCAGTAGGAAAGGTGTCATTTAAGCGGCCACCAAGTTAATAATTAACAATTTTTACAATGGAAGTGATTCAATCAAAAACTTACAGTTGCATGCAAAAGTATGTGAACCACTTGCAGAATCTGTGAAAATGTGAACAATTTTAACAAAATAAGAGGGATCATACAAAATGCATGTTATTTTTTTATTTGGTACTGTCCTTAGTAAGATATTTTGGTAACACTTTACAATAAGGTTCATTAGTTAAACATTAGTTAATGTATTACAGTTTTTCTCGATTGCTTAAACACAAGGCCGTAACCATGTCTTGAACATTGGGGGGACCTTTTTTTTTTTTAATAAAGCATAAAGAAACAAAACAGTGAACGAAATTGCTGCTAATACAATGCTATATTTTTTTCTGTAGAAAAAAAATAACATTACGATGTCCAGATATCAATTTTAATTGAGAACCTATGTTTAATTTGATAGTTTCATAATACAATATATTGTTAGTTTCGAGATTCTTAAAGTTAGTCAATAAATACATAGATCGATAGACATTTGAATTCCCTAGTGGTAGAATGTTTGTTAACAGTGTCAAAGGTTGCGTGTTCTAATCCGCCCTCGCATAGTTTTTTTTTTCCTCATTAAAATCAAAGATGTCCATCAATGGTTGTATATCAAGAGCAGGGACATGTTTGTGTGCATTTGTTTTGTGATTTTACCGGAAAAATTGAACCTCCGCAACGGTGTTAAGCGATCGATTGACGCGCCCGTCTGTGCTGTGAAGACTGTGTGCACGAGCAAAAAGAGAACGTAAACCCCACCTACTTTTTAATTTGATTGGCCATCTCAATCATTTTGACATTGACGAGCAGAGTCCTGCACGCGGGCGGGTGACCCGCCAAATTTAATGTAACGGGTGGAATAATATTTACGTGTCGGGTGCGGGTGCGGGTCGGACACGCGGTAGGCACGGGTGGACTGCGGGTCCAATAGCCAAGACTATTCCAACTCAATTCGGTGCATTTGACAGCTGCTTTCAAATGGTCCCGTGCTTATTTGTGTTCACGCGCTGTCTGAAGACCGTTAAAGGCTTACAGCACGATTTGCAGCGCTGAGCATTGTAGCCAATATATACGACATATATACATATATACAGTATACACATTTTATATATATATATTTACTTTTTACCATGTAGTGAGGTGCCATGTGTGGTTTTACCTGTGGTGATCTAATTAGAGTACTTTTTAATTTAAATAAGAATAGAGTTCTAACTTAGTAATATTTAAATTTCACCCTTTAAAAACGAGGTTGTTAAAAGTTTTACAGATATTGTTTGTGTATTAAATTTACCTCTGTGTCTTATCTCAAGCTACTCTACTGTCAGCTCAAGCTTTTGTCAAATCTGTCATGTTTTCAAGAAACAAAACATGTAATGTAATATATATATATATATATATATATAATTGAGAAGGAGCCAGCCCCCAGATGTGTCCATGACATCGAATCTGGCCCCCTTTTAAAAAAGTTTGGACACCCCTGACCTGGACTATTTGTTAACTGCATTTGTAGTAAATTCAATAATATCCATCATTATTTGTCCCTGTCCTAGTTTTATTTATTAATTTATTTACTCCAATTTAAGGCCCTATAACCCCAGCAAAAACATTCACAGGGGAACTCATGGGCCGCATGGGCTGGGTTTGTCCAGGGCCGAATTTTAGCCCCAGTCCAGCCCTGAGAATGAGGTTAAGAACAAATTCATGAACTGTACAAATTGGGCTATTTCGGAAACTTTTATGCCCTACGTACTTACACAAGTCATTTAGACATTTACACTTTATTTTTTTTTACACAAAGGTTGGTTTTATGCGGCCAATCTGTTTTGCGGTTCCTGACTGTTGTTTTCGCTTGCAAATCGCTGTTCACAGGCTTGCAGTTCTTTTGTCCGTATTTTGGCGAAAAAACGAGCCTAAAGTGTAGCTAAGCACAGAAAAAATGGAAGTCAGAAGAATACAGATCATATTTAGGGGGAGACCGGGGGCAAATGTAACAGGGGGCAATTGTAACATCTCAAATTACACCAATCAGAAACGAGACATAACCATGAAACTCATTTTGCATGTGCTCTGTGGAGATCCCTCTCTGCGTGCCAAAGGACAAGCTTCTGAATCATACTTGGTAAAGTTTTTCTACAAAAAATCATTTTTGAGGTATAAAAGTAATTTTTTTCATCTACAGTATTTCCCTCATACTGTCTTAACCATTAATGTCTATGAAATTAAATCTGTCTTGTTTTGATGACCATTCTGTTGTCTAGCATTTGATATCTCTGTCAAACAATTAGCTTTGTTATTTCTAGGTAGCAGGGTAGCTTGTCACGGGGTGGTACAGTCGGGGGCAATTGTAACACTGCATTACAATAACCCAGACACCATCAAAACAGTGTCCAGCTTAGTAGGGACATCAAAATAGACTTATAGATTACAATAATTTAAGAAAAGTGTTTTTGCCTCTCAATCTGGGGATCCGTTTTACTGAGTAGGCCCTGTACACTCTCTGTTCACAGCATGCCTAGGTTCAGACCAAGGAAAACAGCAAGGGGAGTTAATTAATTGTTCTGGATAATATGGATGTAGTGGATATTAAATACTTTTAACTATATCCATATTCTCTGGAGTTTATTGAGGTCATTGGTATTTATATGAAGGCATTACATGTTTTGTTACAATTGCCCCCATATGCTGTTACAATTGCCCCTGCATGTGGGGGCAAATGTAACATTTGACTTCTAATGTTTCAATCAATATTGTGACTCTAACATTGCTTGTAAAAACATTTGGTAACTGCTAACAAGTAGAACACAGATACAAGTTACTGACATAAAAATTGTATCCAAATATTTCAAAAGGTTTTTGAGTAATGACGACATGACCAAAATTTGTTACAATTGCCCCCGGTCTCCCCCTATTTTACATTAGCATGAAGCTGCAGTTTCACAATACATTAATTACACTTACAAAAAAAAAACAAAAAAAAAAAACAATAAAACGCTCCAAATATTTTTCTTACACTTGAAAGGAGATTTACTCTACAAAGCTTCACTTGCGCATGCAAATTTAATTTGTGCATATTATATTAAAAAATGCATATTAATCAAAAGATACAAAATAATTTTAAACTTTTAAGTGAGAGCTCCAGCAGAACTCACCTCGCCCCAGCCGCGCTTACCGCGAACTGAAGGAAAGCAACCGGAACTTAAAGGGGACACGTACAGTACCATATTTAACAATTACAACAAACACTGAAAAACATATAACTATAGAAACATTTCAAATAAAAGAAAGTAATATTAAAAAATGTGCCAGAATACAAAATAATTATGTAAATATAAAATAAGGGAGATATTTTGTGTGAAATTAATAAATTGATATAACACCTGTTACCTTCATAAGTGACGTGCTGCTCAAGCAGGAAGTGAACCTGTTCACATGTTGTTCTGTTTTGCTGATCTAAAGCAAACTCACTTTACTTAGACAAGCTTTTAATAATTTCTGATGTAAGCAACGGAGACAAATGATGTCTTCCGATACTTCCACTGTTGGAGGGATTCAGGGTTATCTCCTACAGCTTCATTCATTCCTTGGAGACACTGAGAACAGGAATACAGCTGTCTGCCATGACATTATTGGAGACTTGGAGCAGGAATGCAAGACAACTAAGAATGAAAATGAACTGGGTAAGTTTTTCACGCAGAAAACATTGTCTTGTGTTTATACAAAATGCAAAAACAAATGTTTTTATTCATTGCGTTTATGCCTTTATTTGATAGGCCTACTTATACTGAGATCTCCAACATGTCATTGGTAACCCTGAACAAAGGTGGTAACTTATTCAGTCTTACTGTAAGTCATTTAAAATCATTTGAGACTGACTTGAGATCTGCAAGGAGAACATTTTTTCTTTAAAAATCACAATACAAGGGAGTGTTACATTCCAGATCAAGGAAGTAACAAAAGAATGGGATCAGAGTCCAAAAATATATTAAACAAAAATATTTATTTAAGTATAAGGGTTTAAATTATAAAGATAATAAATGAACAACAGTAAATAGGCAAACAATTAACAGAAAAGCAAGGTGAAGTTCCAGCTCCGGAGCACAACTGCAGGATAAGGATAAGGCTCCTTCATCTTAAATAGAGTCCCGAATTTAAGACAGGTGTGGATCCTTATCTGGTAACCTATAATAAAAGAATATGACAATAAAAATTTAAAAAAAAAACAAAAACAAAACTAAGCCATAACAGGAGCCTTTAGCTTATTCTCACTTTTTGACTATGACTTGGAGTCAGAGAATTGTGAACATGTCTGTGCTAGTGACGTATTTTGATATTTACAGACAAACTGTTGACACATTTCAAAAATCTCTCTAGATACTGTATCTCACGAAAGACTCCAGCATCACCCAGGATCTCAAAGTTGGGGATATGTTCAACAAATTTTACAGAGAGTTGTGTCAGAAGAATAAGATATCTTATTCTTCTTAGGCGGTCGTGGCCTAATAGGGGCGGTCATGGCCTAATGGATAGAGAGTCGGACTTGTAACCCAAAGGTCATGGGTTCGAGTCTCAGGTCCGGCAGGGATTGTCGGTGAGGGGAGTGAATGTCCAGCGCTCTCTCCACCCTCAATACCACGACTGAGGTGAGACCCTTGAGCAAGGCACCGTACCCCCAACTGCTCCCCGGGCGCCGCAGCAATGGCTGCCCACTGCTCCGGGTGTGTGTTCACGGTGTGTGTGTTCACTGCTGTGTGTGTACACTTGGATGGGTTAAATGCAGAGCACAAATTCCTAGTATGGGTCACCATACTTGGCCACATGACACTTCACTTTCACTTTATCTGATAGAGGCAAGTGAAGATATCATAAAAACATTAAGCTTACATTTGATAATGTAGCCAAAATATGTTGCCATTGCCAATAGTTATTTTAACAAGACTGATTATGATATATTTTTAATTGCATGTCAGAATACAAACAAATATGTTACAACATGTGCATTATTGAAACATCAAATTGATTACCAACAGTGCTGGGTTACATTTATAAACTTCTTGGAGTGCTGGGTGAAGTGCACCCCAGTGAGATGGTCAACAACTCTGAAAAACTCTACAAGGCCTACCTGGGTGAACTGAAAGGACAGGTAAAGGCGTCTCATCCGCATATGGATATGTGTTCTCATATGCATATAATTGCTAAGTGCTAAATCAGTGGTTTTCAGATGACATCTACTACAAAGGAGCCAAAACTTCATGTTGTTGCTGGATGCCTGAAAGGAATCACCGCTCTGATGGTGAACTTCACCAAATCAGTGGAAGACGGTGGGTGTGTGTTTGTGTAAATATACTGTCCTGCACTGGTCTTAACCGAATTACATAAATATGCTCACTCTTTGGCTTTAAACAGACCCGGTTACATCAAAAGAAATCTTTGATTATGCGCTAAAGGCGATTTGTCTACAGGTAGGAATAATTAAGTGTATTAACTGAGTTGTTATTTTACCCTTTTGTGTAGTACATGTGCAGTTCAGTTACATTTTCCATTAAGAGATCCCAGTAAATGCACTTCTTTATTCCTTATGTCTCTAGACTGATAAGCGATATGCAGTCATCTGTGGTGAGTGGAATTATATACAGTATATCAACATGCATTTTCATACCATACTGCCAATGCTGATCTCATTCCTTGTTTGTTTGTTTTTTTACTCTTGACAGCCGGTCTCAAACTGTTTGCTAAGCACTCAAGCCAGTTCGGCAACTGTCTCATGGATCATTACATGTCTATCTTTGATGTCATGTCCGAACTTTGTGGACGTATACATAAAGAACTGAAAAAGAGTAGTTACAAAGCACTAGTGTCTTTCCTAAAACAGGTATTTACTATTTATTGATTTATTTGATTATTCAATGTATAAATGGTTTCATAATAGTTTTTTTTTTATTTGTTGAGAGATGTTCAACTTGGTTATGATGACCATGATCTTTTCAATCTCTGTAAAGGTGGCCACTCTTGTGGCAGAGAACATTGAGTTGCACAAAAGCAAGCTGAAGTTCTTCATGCAGAAGTTCTGTGCTATCATGAGGAACATGAAATCCACTAATAAAGAACTGTCCATTGCTATCAGAGGATACGGCCTGTTTGCGGCGGTTGGTATCTGAACATTTTATTAGAATATTAAGAATAGCCTATAATTAAAGTCTCTCAGCAAGTCTGTTATATATATATATATATATATTCAGCAAAATATATATGTTTTGTTTTGCTGATTCTGTTTGATCTCATTATTTTTAATTTTGCACTAATGTAATTGTTTCTATTTCAGGCTAAAATGGATGAAAATTCTCTGACTGTGTTCTGTGTTTGTTTGCCTTTAGCCGTGGAAGGTGGTGTCCCCTCAGGATGTAGATCTGATGTATACAGAGCTCATTCAGCAGTGCAAGCAGATGTTCCTGACTAAATCTGAGCGGGACGATGACAATGTCTACCAGCCGCCAAGCTTCCTCGACTCCATAGCTAGTGTTCTGATACACCTTGACTGGGTAAGATACATCTCCTTTACTATGAGCTGTGAATCGCATTGTAGATGATTATATCTAGCATTGCTTTAACTAATCCATATTCAATATTTAGGTTTATTTTTAGTCCTCTGCTCAAAGTGGGCACTGCATCAATTTAGGATCACAAAATTACTTTAAAGTGTCTCATGTCATTGAGTCAAATGTACATATGCATTTTTTAATATTTGTTACCAAATATGCTGCTTGTGTGGGGCAGTGCCCCACCAAAATATTCACTAAAACATAGACCTCTATATAAACGGAATCAATAATAAATTGTAAATGTATTCAGCATTCTGCAACAAATATTTTTCAGATTTTATAGACTACTTTAAGTCCTAAAGTGAGCAGGATATATCAGAATTTAGTGCATGGCTTCGGCAGGCATGTATAATGATACTAAGTGGGGCAGCGCGGGTGCCTGAGCACTGCCCAGCTCTACAGCGCCCTAGAGCTTTCCTAATGTAAGTCTGTGAAGAAAAATGGAACTGCAACACGATCTAACTGTGAGCCAATGGGGCAGATTTCAGACTGCACCACTTATTTTTATGTTACCTTATGTAAACCTCGCTCCTGGCCAAGACGATATCAATCCGCTTCAGTTATGTGTCAGTGTCTACATCAGGTCAGTAACAAGTTGGCATGTCTGTTCTTCCTATGTGGAGTAGAATATTAAATTATGAAAGTATAAATCCTTTAGTTTAACGGTGCTCATGGGGATAGCCTATATATAGTTCTGTTGTGTTTGTTTTATGTTTGTTCTGAGAAGACACATGACTTTCTTTTCCTCATCAGAAGTCCTTGTAATATTCTAAAACAGCATTCGGAGGCAATAAATACAACATTAAGGCAATTCTAAGAAAGCATTCTCTGCGTGTGTGTTGTGTGTACTTAAAAGCCTGTCAATTAGAGCGCCACCCTCAGGGTAAATAAAGCAAGGACACCAGACCTCTGCCAAAAGTGTTCTGCATGTGTTCAGTGATTAGAATATTGTTGTTTTCTTCGGTGCATATTGTCCAGTAGGTGGCGGTAGAGGTTTGTGTTACATGTATGTTGAGAATAAAAGAGTGAGTTCCACCGCGTGATCAGAGATCGTATTATTATAGGGAGATAAGAGGGTCTGTATCTCTTACCATTGGAGAAAGCGTAACGGCTAACTTAATCACGTGCGGCACCTCTCAGCCTATCATGTCGCTGTTCAAAACTCCTCCCTGTGTACTGCCAATGCCTACCGCACGTACCATACTGCCAGGTAGCATTAGCCGTTACGCTTTTTTGGCTAAAGGTTGCAGGCTAACCCTCTCATCTCCCTATAATATACAATCTCTGGCTTTGGCGTGATTTCCCCCCCATCCCCCCCCCCGATTCTTAACATTTCATTGGCCATGTCAATCACTATAACGATTACCTACACCCAACCCTGATCCCTAAACCTACCCGTCACTGCAACCTCAGCCAATGAATTTGGTTGCAAGGAGGGGATTTCCACTGAACCGTTTGGGAAAAAAAATCACGCGCGTTCCACCTGCTGCTGCATACGCTTTACTACGGAGCACCACACATGACATGCAAGAAAAACAAATTAAATTGTGCGCACGATTTAGCCTACTATTTTTGCATGTCATGTCCAGGGCTCCGTACTTTACTGTTATGCTACTTAATTTGGTTAATTAAAGTATTCATTATTTTTTAATGCCTCCCCATTGCTTCTTACCAAGGATATAACAAATATAAATCTTCAGAATGTTTATCATAAACTAAGGTATTGTTAATCTAAGATAGCTAAAAACAGGGCTGAACAAAATATAATTTAATTTGTCTGTTTACTAGCACGAAGATTAATATTGTTAAACTGGAAACAGAAAGCTGCCCCCACATATATAAATCTGATGAGGAATATAGTGAAACATTTGGAGCTAGAGAAAATCAGATTCTCCTTAAAAAATAATATGGCAACCTTTAATAAATTACTTTGGTGACATTGGTTCTACAGGAAGTGGCTGAATTGATCCATTGAGATAAATGGTTAGCTAAGAAGAGGATTGAATTCATACTTGAGGTGCTTATTGGACTAATGCCCCCCACTTTTGTTTTATACATATAGTCTACTGTTGTTTTCTCCTTGTATTTTATTTTATTTTTTTTTTAATTTATTTATTTTTTACTGTTGTGTAATTATTTGTTAGTTATATGTGAGATGTGTGTGAATATGTGTTGGTTTATGTGTTGGATGGTTTTGATATGTTAAAGGAAAAATCTAATAAATAAAGTATATATATATATATATATATAAAAGAATGTTTATCATAAACTAGCACCAAGACCCAGAATTTGCCCTGCTACTGTTTGTTACCTTTAACCTCAACCAACAGATTATGTTGTTATTTCTATAACTGGTTGCAGATCCCCGAAATGTACACGCCCGTGCTAGAGCGCCTCCTTGTGGTTCAGATGGACAGCTTCCCTCAGTACAGCCAGAGAATGCAGTATGACACCTGCCGCTCCATCATCAAGGTGTTTGTTGCCATGGCAGTTCGAGGTCCAGTCCTCTGGAGTTTCACTAGTTCTGTGGGTAAGGATGAACTGGAGGTTAGCTCACCTCATCTGATTCTAGGTTAGTTTTACCAACGCTCACACTCTTCATTTCTTCAACAACAGTTCACCAAGGCCTGATCAGAGTGTGCTCTATGCTGGTTCTTCAGTCAGAAGTAAGTGTTTTTGCTAAAAGTGCTGATCTTTTGCTCTTTTTTTGCTTAAATTGTAATTATCATGATATTTAGATGTTTAAGAGCTTGATTTTGTACATATTTAGGGGTACACCCTTAGGGGTACTCTTTAAATATGATGAACAGAGTAAAAGTTTCATTTGACAGTCAGGTTTTCTAATGTAACATTGTTTTTGTCCTTCATCACACACTGTAAAGCAGAGGTACGGTACTCGACCTTTTTGGATCCAAGGCTCCCCATGTAGACCAAGATATTTACGGTTTATTTATATGTGTCAGTTTACACATTTTCACACCTGGATTTTTAAAATTTAAAGTTTAAGTTAATTATTTACAGAAAGTTATTTATTTAATTGTTAAAAAATATATAAGATAATATTTAATGAATGAATGAGTGATTTATTTGAAATAAATTCAAGTCATCTTTGCTGAGGCCCCCTAGTGGCCCCCGACCCCCTGGTTGAGAACCATTTTGTCATCAGTCTCTTTCACAGTCATGTGTAAGTTCCACAAACATGGAAACTTTGACTACTTCTTCAGGTGACGAAGCAGCTGTTTGAACCTCTGGTGATGCAGCTTATCCACTGGTTCACCAACAACAGAAAGTTTGAGAGCCAAGACACGGTGGTGGTGCTGGAGGCCATTTTGGTGAGTAAACTCCTTCAGTAGACACACTTTATTTTTATCAAAATTGAGGCAGCTGTCTATAAACATTTGCTGTAAACGTGTTTGTGCTGCACAGGATGGAATTGTGGATCCGTTAGACAGCACCCTCAGAGACTTCAGTGGCACCTGTATCCAGGAATTTGTCAAATGGTCCATTAAACAGACCACCCCCGAACAGCAGGAAAAGAGCCCGACCAACATAAAATCTCTCTTCAAACGTATCTACAGCCTGGCTTTACACCCCAACGTCTTCAAGAGGCTTGGAGCTGCGCTTGCCTTTAACAGCATGTACAGGCAGTTCAGGTCAGTGTGTGATGAGCAGACGAGCCTCATACATTTCAGCAAAATATTCTATGCCATCTTGAGTGAATGTAAGAAATCTGTAGCGAATGAAAGTGTTATTTATGAACATGCTTATCCAAATATTGTTTTGTTTCTCAGAGAAGAGAGCTCTTTGGTGGAGCAGTTTGTTTTTGAGGTGCTGGTGGTGTTTGTTGAGAGTCTGGCTCTGGCCCACTTTGATGAAAAGTCCCTGGGTAAGACACTAGACATATTCTCTTCATCAATACGTCCTGTTTGATGGATTATGATCTTTCCTATTGTTAGCGTCATTTTGTTATTGTCTACACAGGAACTGTCCAACAGTGTTGTAGTTCCCTGGATCATCTGAAGAGAATTATCAAACTCAAGGCAGACTCACTCAATAAGAATTCCAAGAGACGCATACCCAGGTACATTCAAACTTGTAATGTGAGTAAAGTAAACATTTTGTGTCTGTGTTGTAGCAAACTGACAGACCTGCATTTTCTACTCTTTCCTCAGAGGATTCCCTCCAGACCAGTCAGTGTGCTTGTCAGATGTAGTCATGTGGCTGCTGACCCAGTGTGGAAGACCACAGACTGAGTGCCGACACAAAAGCATGGAGCTCTTCTATGAATTTGTGCCTCTGCTGCCAGGTATTTTTATAATGAAGGCAACACAGTGGTTTAATTGCCAGTCAGGGACAATTCAATGTCCTCCTTCTTCAGGATTTGGACATAACTTGAAGAAATTTAAGAGAACTTAAATATGACATGCCAAATTGTTCAAAAGAGCTTGAAATTAACAACTGTAAAAAAAAATATTCACTGTTAACATCTTGTTAGTGATTTCAGAATTTCACTAAGCGGAAAATATGTCCGGTTTCAATTTAAGACAATTACAGGTTTTCTAGAAAAAGCCTGGTCATATAAATGATGTAAAAATAACTTTTTTGATGTAGGTCATTTTGCACCTCTAACACCAGAATTTCATATCAGAATGATTATTAAGATTATTGAGAAAAACAACAACAACAAAAAATTCTTCAATATGACTTTCAACTGTATTTCTGTATGCATACAGTTTCCCTCTTTTTTTGTCAGGTAATCCATCTCCTGCGGCATGGCTGGACGAACAGGTGAAGCGGCATGGTCCAGGTTTTCTCGTTTCGTGTTTAGAGGGAGGCGGTTTACTCTCCCAGCCTACATTGAGAGAGCTTGAAGCCCCCTTCAGCATCAGAGGCACCTTGCATTGGATGGATCTACTGCTGGCTGCTCTTGACTGCTACAGCACCTTCACAAAACTGCACTGTGTGCAACCCCAGAGGATCCTGGGTGGGTGAATCTACAACATGAAATGCCTAAACTTGAGATGCATAACTAAAATCTTGTCATATCCATGAAATTATCTATAACTGTCAAATTATTGCTAATAGCTTCTTTGTTTCTCCCATTCCTCTCCTCATCCAGGCACTGGTGAGAAGTCCAGCTTTTTGCCAGCTGTCCGTTTCTTCCTTACAGAGCTGTCCATGCAGGACGTTCATGCTGCCAGAGCTTGCTTCAGAACAGGCAATGCAGGTCAGTCACACTTCAGCCCTCGTGAGACAGAGCAGTACAACTACAGCAAGTGCTCCATCATTGTCCACCACCATGGTGCTAAAGAAATGTCCACAGGATCTCTGGAAGGTATGATTTTTGCTGCTCGTATATTTCAGAGGAAACATAATAAATTGAAAAGAAAAAAAAAAGATCTAAATATTATTTTGTGTACATTTGTTCTAAAAGTGTACCTGCTGAACGCTCTAGTGAACCTACCAGAATCTACAAAGTAAAAGAATATCATGCAGCTTTAACTTTTTCACTTTCTCTTTAGTTAATGGAGGAGGATGTTTTCAACTCTTCCTTCTTCACACTGGTGGTGCTGACGGTGTGTGAGCCCTCTTCCATTGGGTTCAACATGGCAGATCTAGAAGTGATAACTCAGCTGCCAGAAGTGTGCACTCCTTTGCTTAAAGTTTTGTCATCAACGCCTTACAGGACACAACTGGAGAACAGCATTAGGAAGAGAATAACTGTACAGAGGTCTGTTCATTGTAGTTGGTTTCAGTAAAGTGTTTATTTATAGTTATAAAGTTCTGTTACTCGACACGTTGCGCAGTGGTGCTCAAAAGTTTAAATCCAGTTTCTATTTTTTCCTGATTCCATTACCCCTCCTTTTTGCTATCGTCTCAACGTACAATTGTAGAAAGGCTTGCAGTGACAGTTGCAGTGTTTTGAAATATTGTTGATGAAATTCTCAGATGAACTGATTTATTAAGTATATAGTTATGTGCTTGCTGGTTTATGTCTTGTTTGTTCTGGACAGTGTGGAGGAGTTGTGTGCTATTGATCTGTATGAGGCAGACAGCAGAGACAGTCATGCTAGCGTGCGTCTGTTACTCTCAGCCTGTAAGCAGCTTCACCAGTCTGGGCTGCTCAACTCTGTTCTGCACAGTCAGGTACACACTGATCACATGAATGCTATTGTAATTCTGTTCAGTCTACGTAATGGTTAACTTTTAGGTTGGGATGTTTACGGTTTCTCTGTAGGATGCTGGTTACGGTCGCTCTCTGGGCTTCAAACTTCTCACTAGTGTGTATAAAAGCATAGCTCCTGGAAACGACAGGAAGTCTCTGCCCTCCATGGATGTTGGCAGCAGGAAGTTGGCTGACAGACTTGTGCAGTTGGCATTCTGTTTGGGTAATCAGGCAAGTGCTTTAAATTACAGGGAAGGACTACAGCTGGGAGCACACCACACGACTGTAATCTGGTTGTGACAACTGATCATGCCCAAACAAACTGGGTCTGTTCCGTTCAGTGTGCAGTGTCTAAAAATTCTAGTCTTAGAATGTACTAGCCATAAGACACTGAAGATTACAAAACGTTCATGTTTTAGTATGCATCTATAAAATGAATCAAATCTTGAAACCGGTCTTTGTTTCCATAAACATCTCAGAGTGAACAGACGGTTGGCCTTTTGCTGAACACCATTACAGTCTCCGTCCCGCTCTCTGGCAGTCTGAATCCTCACTTCCTCAGCTTCTCTCATGGAGAATACTTCTACAGCCTCTTCCAGACATCTCTCAATACGGAGTTACTCCGCAGTGTGGAGTGCACAGTGCCGCTGCTGCTGGCTGCAGCCAACCAGAACCCCAGCATGGTGAGGTGTCAAACTAGACTGGACTACGTTTTTTAAAAAACATTGTAAACCTATGTAAATTACAAACTAAATCTATATTGTAATTTATCTATATTCTGGGGGCTCTATATTCTAGCTGAGCCCCCAGTGTGAGTTTAAGGTGACCGTTATTTTAGAACATTATTTTAGAACATATTAATTCCTTGGAGACGCGTCATGCAGCTGACAGATATGTAGGTATCGCGTTTATATCGTTTTTCCTTTTTTATTCAAAATATTCACAAACTTGTTAACCATATCATGAATTAGATGATATATTCCGATTGTACAATGTGGAAGTGAATGTGTTTTGTCTCGCGATAAGTTTGCACCGCAATTCAGAGCTGTCGGATTTACGAAATTTTCCCCAAAATACATAAAAGTATGTGGCTGGTGAACTGGGAGAAGAACAGAGTAAACTTTATTGTTTCATACACAATGTGTATCTGATATGAATAAAACACTTTGTCAAATTATATAAGTGAAAGGGTTATTATTGCAGCTAAGTAGTGTCTATACTACACGTTGTGTCAAAAATGATTGATGACTTTGACATCTGACCCCTGACCTTTGACATCTGCCCCACCCCCCATGGTTGACCCCTGTCCTTGGGTTATCAAAATGACCTTTGACATTTGAAATAGCGATGTTGACCTATAGCCCTTTGGGTGTATTTTTGGGGGATGAATTGATGATGGATGATTTTGAACTTTGACACAACATATTTGAAGTCGTGAGGGTCATTTTTGAACTCTGATTTCGGGTCACATGTGCGGAGCACGTGTGCTGGCATACGCATTCCGGCTCATACTCTATATAAACAGAGCCCATGGCATTCTGCAGAAACAGAAAAGAACTGTGAAACTTGGATGGTTTAAACTCACCTAAAACCCCCAAGACAGAATGGGATGAAGATATGACGGAAAGTCTGACTTTGGCTCCGAGAAAACCGCACGGCTATATCTATTTTACAAAGTTTCTCCACGACAATAATGAGTGTGTGAGAGGTGAATAGAACTGTGTGACCATTTTCTCCATAAGCACTGAGATCGGAAAAGTTTTCCTGTTCGACTGTCTTTTTTAGGTTAGTGTTTTGCTGAACGGCATGTTGGATCATAGTTTCCGTGAGCGTTCTGTCAGAAAGTCCCAAGGCTCACAGTTGGCTGAACAGGTGCTCAAGGATTGGGATTTACTCAGGCCATGGTGGGACGATCCTGCAGCCTCACCAGAGAGCAAAACTTCAGTCCTGTCATTGCTCGCCAAAGTGCTCCAGGTACCACATACTCAATTTTACTTTATTTTCTGTGCATTGTGAAGAGCTAAAATGGTTACATGAATGGAAGTTTCTGGAGTAGGTTTTAAGAATGTTTTTTTTCCTGCAGATCAATTCCTCTGTATGTTTCAATGCAGATCACCCAGCATTCAGTGCTGTGTTCACCACTTTCACAGCTCTTCTTACAGATAAATCTAGGCCTATGCCATTAAATGGCAAGGTAATCTTTTCCAATTTTTAGCACACACATAAAAAACTCTGTACTTTGCAAATATGCACCACAATCTGCACCGGATATATATCGTAGTCTTGTAGTGACAAAAAATTACTTTGACACTGTGTAATATGGTAAAGACCAAAGCTAAATCTGGTAATTTTAGTGCATGTTTATGGCATTTGGCCTATGGAGTAGTCTATATTAATTTCTTCATATCTTTCTCTCTGTGATTAGAGCCAGGCTCTGATCATTATGCCCTTCTTCACTGCATTACCCAGCATGCAACTGGAGAAGCTCAGGAGTGCTCTGGAGACGTTTGTGGTCACACATTTCCCTATGCAGTCAAATGAATTCCCTCGTGGATCACTTGAGTGCAACAACTACATGGACTGCATTCACAAAGTGAGATGCTTAAACTGGAGATTCCTTTTTAGTTTAAATTGTCATTAGTTTTAATTACATTCTTTAATTTCAGAGGTGCCCATATCTTTTCAAAAAGTATTCTTTTGCTTCTATTTTCTTCTGTTTGATCTCTTCATAATTTCCATTGAATGTACTTTGGAAACTAACTCTAACCAATCATTTAAAACTGGGGATTCTTGCCTTCTTAAAAATCGTATTGCTACGATAATATAATAACTCATCTTTATTAAATAACATAGGTCCTGTACCCAAGACTATATTTAGCATCATTTTATTTAGTTTCTTAAAGATTTGTTATATTATCTGACTTTCTTCTTTCCAAAAATTATTATTATTATTATTTTATTTTACAAGCTAGTGTAAAAAATGTTTATTATACTCGCATGTTATCTACTCCAAAGACTATGGATACTATGTCAAAGAAGGCAGAGGACCCAGAAGCGAATGGCCAGTACAGAAACAGTTTATTAGTAATACAGAGAGAAACACAGGCAGTCTGCCGAGCACCAGCTTCTTGGATGCTCGCAGCTGGAGAACTAAAAGTCCAAATAAACAAAAGAGGAGATCCCGAGCTTGACAGAGGGCTCACTGCAACGTGGTAACTCAGTCCCGAACCAGAAGTCACAGCACCGCAGATGGCAGGTGACCAAACGATCTCAGGCTGCAGGGAGACTAGGCAGAGAACAGGTAAGACGTACACAGCGGGACCAAACAGACAAGACTAAGACAAAGACTAAAGACTAACAATACGAAGAGCATTAGATGGAGGCTGGTAAGCATAAAGAGCCGAGTAACACGTAAGAAAACACGTATAATAATCTGGCAAAGATTCAAGAAAACAGCAGAGAGAAGTAGCAGAGAAAATTAGAGTAAAGAAGAAACAGGTGTGGAAATGATCAGCGTGAGCGCTGATTGCAATGACAAACAGCTGAGTCTAAGTAGCAATAATGACAGGAGAAAGAGAAACAGGGAGAATATCAAACCCGACTCATGATAGTACCCCTCCCCCGACGAGCGTCCCCTGGCGCTCCCGAAAAAGAAGACCGGCGTGAGCGAAGGAAGTCCTCGATGAGTGAGCGGTCCAGGACGTCCCGGGCTGGAATCCAGCTTCTCTCCTCGGGACTGTACCCCTCCCAATCGACCAGATACTGATGCCCACGCCCCCGAGGACGCACATCCAGCAGTCTCCTAACCCTGTAGACAGGAGAACCTTCGACAAGAACAGGACAGGGGGTGGGTCAGGAGGGAGCACGAATAACAGGCTTAATACACGCTACGTGGAAAACAGGATGAACGCGTCGCAGATAATGAGGTAATCTGAGCCTTACGGCTACAGGACTGAAAACTTTGTCAATGGAATAGGGACCAACAAAGCGCGGTGCCAGCTTACGAGAAGTGCATTGCAGAGGTAAATCGCGGGTGGAAAGCCACACCTTCTCACCCTCTTCCAGGTGCGTCGGCAGTGCTGAATAAAAGCTTGAACTGAGGGAACGGACGCCTCTGTCTCCTGGGAAGAGAATAGAGGTGGTTGGTAACCGAGACAACACTGAAACGGAGATAACCCAGTGGACGACGAGGGAAGCGAGTTATGGGCGTACTCTACCCATGGCAATTGCTCGCTCCAGGATGAGGGGTTACGAAAAGCCAGAGTGCGAAGCATGCGACCAAGAATCTGGTTAGTGCGTTCGGCCTGCCCATTAGTCTGTGGATGAAACCCTGACGACAGACTGGCAGACGCGCCAATCTGCTGGCAGAACTCCCTCCAAAAGTGAGAAGCAAACTGGGGACCTCTGTCAGAAACAACATCAGAGGGAAGCCCATGAAGTTTAAAAACGTGCTCGACCATTACCTGCGCAGTCTCCTTAGCGGAGGGAAGTTTAGTGAGGGGAACGAAATGGGCAGCCTTAGAGAAACGGTCGACGATCGTCAGAACAACGGTGTTATTAGCGGACGAAGGAAGCCCTGTAACGAAGTCCACAGCAATATGGGACCAAGGACGAGACGGAATAGGGAGCGGCCTGAGCAGACCAGCAGGCGGAGAATTACTCGACTTGGTCTGGGTGCAAACGGAACATGAGGCAACGAAACGGCGAACATCGCGAGCCCTCGTGGGCCACCAAAATCTTTGACTTATCACAGCAAGAGTGCCCCTCACCCCAGGGTGGACGACCAATATGGAAGAATGCCCCCAGCGAAGGACAGCAGGACGGACGGACTCAGGAACGAACAATTGGCCCTGGGGGCACCGCCGAGGTATAGAGGCATGAATAAGTGCTCCCTTTACCAACTTCTCGATTCCCCAGACAACGACCCCGACCACACAACTGCTTGGCAAGATAGTCTCCGTGGTTGAGGCGTACTCCGACGAACCAAACTGGCGAGAGAGGGCGTCAGGCTTCACGTTCTTAGAACCGGGTTCTTAGGAACGTGACAGACCTGACGTGAAAAGCAGACTTCTCTGCCTTTACAAAGAGACGATTCTCCAGGAGACGCTGTAATACATGACGGACGTGTTGGACATGCACCTGGAGAGATGGAGAAAAAATCAGGATGTCATCCAGGTACACGAAAATGAAAATATTGAGCATGTCTCTCAAAACGTCGTTAACAAGGGCTTGAAAAACAGCCAGAGCATTGACCAGCCCGAACAGTAAAACCCGGTATTCAAAGTGCCCTAAGGGAGTATTGAATGTGGTCTTCTATTAGTCGCCCTCCTTAATGCGCACTAAATGATAAGCGTTACGGAGGTCTAGCTTTGTGAAAACTTTGGCTCCCTGCAAGATCTCAAAAGCCGACGACATGAGTGGTAAAGGGTACCGGTTCTTAACAGTAATGTCGTTCAGCCCACGGTAATCTATGCAGGGACGCAAGGAACCGTCCTTCTTTTTCACGAAGAAGAACCCCGCACCGGCGGGCGAGGAAGACGGAACAATGGTTCCAGCGGCAAGACATTCTGCTAGATACTTCTCTAGGGCCTCGCGTTCGGGAGCGGATAAAGAATACAGTCGCCCGCGAGGAGGGGTGGTACCGGGAAGAAGCTCAATGCTACAGTCATACGGTCGATGGGGAGGAAGAGAAGCAGCCCTGGAACAACTGAACACAGCTCGCAGATCGTGGTACTCCGGCACTCCAGACAAATCACCGGGTTCCTCCTGAAACACAGACACAGAAGAGACAGCAGGAACAGCAGAGACTAAACACTTAACATGACAAGACAAATTCCATGACAAAATGGTCCCCTCTGCCCAGTTAATCTGAGGACAATGCTGTATGAGCCAAGGATGACCTAAAACTACAGGCGTGACAGAGGAATGAAAAATTAAAAAAGAAATAGTCTCTTGATGATTGCCAGAGATGGTGAGACTCACCGGAGGTGGCATGATGGACCTTAGACAGCACACTGCCATCTAGAGCCAGCACAGTGGAAGGGTCCTTAAGGTCACACAAAGGAATGTCTCTCTCTAGAGCCCACGCTTCATCAATGAAATTTCCCTCCTCTCCCGAATCGATAAGAGCAGAGCAGGAGATAGAAGAGCCAGGCCAGCAGAGAACGACTGGGAAAGTGGTACGAGTTCTTCCAGAAGGGGAGAGCGACGTTGCGCTCGCCAGTACTCCCCGTTCTACTGGCGAGCATTCTCTTTTAACGGGCAAACAGCGACAAGATGGCCTGAGCGGCCGCAGTACATGCAGAGCCTGTGAAGGACACGACGTTGGTGCTCAGCAGGCGAAATCCATATCCCTCCCACCTGCATGGGCTCAGGAAACTGCGCAGCTTCAAAGGAGACAACAGGTGCAGTCGGGGGAGCAGGTGGCTCAGCAACCACACCCCGAGCGCGGCGGCGCAACTCAAAACGTTTATCCAGCCGGATTGCCAGCTCCACCAGTTGATCCGGTCCAGCGGGAAAATCACGAGCATAAATGTCATCCTTAAGGTCAGAATTCAAGCCCTCTAAAAAGCGTGCAATCAAGGCAGGTTCATTCCACTCACATGTGGCAGCTAATGTGCGGAATTCTATGGCGTAGTCGGGCACGGAGCACCTCCCCTGACGCAGCACAGCAAGCAGACGTGAAGCCTCGCGTCCGTAGACTGACCGATCAAATACCTTGGACATTTCCTCCTTGAATGAGGTGAACCTCTCACAGCACGCTGCATCCGACTCCCAGACGGCCGTAGCCCAGTCACGTGTTCGCCCAGACAACAGAGAGATGACAAAAGCGACCTTGGCACGGTCCTCAGCGTAAGTGGAAGGCTGAAGGGAGAACACAACCTCACACTGGGTTAGAAACGCTCTGCATTCAGTGGGCTCACCCGAATAACGAGGAGGGTTGTTGACTCTAGGTTTGGAGGCACAGCTGGAGGTCGGAGGGCTCGGCTGATCCTGATGAAGATAATGAAGGCGACTGTTTAAATCCGTGACCTGGGCAGCGAGATTCTCCACGGCGTGCATGGCAGCGGACAGCTCTTCCTTGTGTCTGCCCAACATAGCTCCCTGCAGCTCGACAGCGGAGCGAATAGGTGCCTCCTTCGCCGGGTCCATGTTGGCCAGATTATTCTGTCAAAGAAGGCAGAGGACCCAGAAGCGAATGGCCAGTACAGCAGAAGGACTGAACAGGAGCAGAGGAAGTGAGTATTTTTTCCTTTTCCTCAGCAAATAAAGCAAAAGGTTTCTGCCTTCATACCTTGCAGTTCAATTGGTAATCTGCATTGAGTGAATCGAGTGTTACTTTGTTTTAATGTATTTTAGGCCCAAAGAGTCCTATAATGACTGGATCAGCAAAGTTGCTGGGAATGTGGTCGGCATTAGCCAGTATGCTGAACTGTACAAGTAAGTCGTCAGTCAGTTCATTTGACCACTTGTCATGGGTTAGTGTGACTCAGTATCCTACAGTGGCTTTAAAACATTACTTGTCCTTGTATAAATATTATGAATACTTAATGCATTTATATTTGATTCACTACAGAAAAGCAAAACGTGTGGACACTGTGAACAACTTTAGGAGAATTGAGCAGATGGTGCCTGATGACTTGTTAAAGTATGCCATAATTTCTCTCTGCATTATGCACTGTTCAAATGTAACACTGATGGTATTTGTCCTAATTCTAAAAGGAATGAATGAAGACATGAATGCTTGTTTTCAGGCGTGCTTTTGTAAGGATGAGTACCACACCTGAAGCCTTCCTTTCGTTACGGTCCCATTTCAGCAGCTCTCATGCTGTTCTCTGCATCAGTCACTGGATTCTGGGCATTGGTGATTGGCATCTCTCTAACTTCATGATCAACACAGAGACAGGCGGCATGATTGGCATTGACTTCGGTCATGCTTTTGGATCAGCCACACAGGTGGGTTTTTTTGTCTAGTATTCATTAGTGTTTGACTGACAGTGCAATGATTCTGTAAGTTGAACAAAACACAGCACTAATTTAGAGATAAAAGATTGATGAACAGCTCGACTTGATGTTTCAATTAGATTTGAGGACAATAACTTGTTACATGTTGCATGTAGTTCCTCCCAGTGCCTGAACTGATGCCATTTAGACTGACACGGCAGTTTGTGAACTTGATGCAACCAATGGCCGAGTCTGGCCTCATCCAGAGTGTGATGGTACCCTCACTGCGAGCCTTCAGAGATGGCCCAGACCTGCTGCTCAACACCATGGATGTGTTTGTGAAGGAGCCTTCACTGGACTGGAAGGTAGAAGAACTCAAAACAGAAACAAATAGCTTGCTTTCCTTATTGCCACATAGCCCTCAACATAATCATTGAAGTGATCTGTCCTCATTGTAGACATTTCACATTTTCCATTTTCTAGCTTCCCACTGAAGAGCTATAATAAGCTTAGACATTACTGAATCAGTATCAAAGAGACAGGCTAATTGTGAAAGACAACACATTATTACTCCTCATGTTACAGAACTTTGAGCTGAAGCAGCTGAAGAAAGGAGGTACCTGGACGGAGAGTGTGAACACCAAAGAAATAAACTGGTTCCTTCTACAGAAGGTCAACTTTGCTCGCCGGAAGCTAGAGGGAGCCAATCCCTCGGTTATAACAAGGTAGGTCCAACCGCAGAACTCTGAACTCTCATTTTTGTGGATTTCTGGCAAATATGTTTTAAAGGAACACTCCACTTTTTTGAAAATAGGCTCATTTTCCAACTCCCCTAGAGTTAAACAGTTGAGTTTTACCGTTTTCGAATCCATTCAGCCGATCTCCGGGTCTGGCGGTACCACTTTTAGCATAGCTTAGCATAGTTCATTGAATCTGATTAGACCGTTAGCATCTCGCTCAAAAATGACCAAAGAGTTTCAATATTTTTCCTATTTAAAACTTGACTCTTCTGTAGTTACATCGTGTACTAAGACCAACGGAAAATGAAAAGTTGCGATTTTCTAGGCCGATATGCTAGGAACTATACTCTCATCCGGCGTAATAATCAAGGAACTTTGCTGCTGTACCATGGGTGCAGGAGGCGCAATGATATTACGCAGCGCCTGTGACCCCCTGCTTGCACAGGGAGCGTGCCTTGCAACCATGGAGACATTTGTGAGAGACGCTGTGTAATATCATTGTGCCTGCTGCAGCCATGGTACGGCAGCAAAGTTCCTTGATTATTACGCCGGAATGAGAGTATAGTTCCTAGCCATATCGGCCTTGAAAATCGCAACTTTTCATTTTCCGTCGGTCTTAGTACACGATGTAACTACAGAAGAGTCAAGTTTTAAATAGGAAAAATATCGAAACTCTTTGGTCATGTTTGAGCGAGATGCTAACGGTCTAATCAGATTCAATGAATTATGCTAAGCTATGCTAAAAGTGGTACCGCCAGACCCGGAGATCGGCTGAATGGATTCGAAAACGGTAAAACTCAACTGAGGAAAATAGTGTCTTGAAAATCTTTGCAGCTCAACAAAAATAAGCGGGGTGTCTGTCTGTCACGTATAGTTTTGTTTCATGTTTCATGTCTTATTTTTGTAGTTTCATGTCTCGTTATGTTTCCTGTTTGCCATGTGCTCCTTTGTCATGTGTCCTATGTTGTCATTGGTTTGATTGTGCACAGGTGTGTCTTCTCTAGTCATTAGTCCCTGTGTATATATTAACCTCATGTTTCCTCAGTCTTTGTCAAGTATTGTCCCTGTAACCACTGTGGGTGAGTGGCGTGGCGTGGCGTGGCAAGGCAAGGCAAGGCAAAGCAAAGTTATGTTTTGGTTTAACCCTCTGGCGTATGGAACATTTGTGCAGTTTTTGGAGAATTTATGATATTTTTTTAAATTTATATAAATAAATTAAAAAAAAAAAAAATTTAAATAGGTTTTTATACAAAAGCAGCTTTTTATGTAAAATTCACTTTATAAAAGACCCACATTTCTAACTTTCATTCATGGGGATAACATGGATAATTTGACATGGTTTAGTGTAAGATCTTTGCCCATCTTTTGGAAAATGCAGTACAAAAAATGTTAAACTTTGATTAAAAAAAAAAAAAATTATTGCAATAATTGTGATTTCATAATGTTTAGACATAAATCCAACTGAAAAAAAAAAAAAAAAACAAAAAAAAAAAACTTGTGAAAAGATGTCTTTAAGTTAGTCAAATAGCACATAGCAAATAGTGGAGCTCTGCAGCCGTCCACTGGATAAAGTGATAATGTTTTTACTTTTAAAACTGCATTTTCCAAAAGATGGACAAAAATCTTACACTAAACCATGTCAAATTATCCATGTTATCCCCATGAATGAAAGTTAGAAATGTGGGTCTTTTATAAAGTGAATTTTACATAAAAAGCTGCTTTTGTATAAAAACCTATTTAAAAAAAAATATTTTTAAATTTATTTATATAAATTTAAAATATATCATAAATCCTCCAAAAATGTTGAATAAAAACATTAATATACACAGTTAAATTACATTTGTTTAAAAAAACAACAAAAAAAATATTTTGTTACAAAATTACATTTTGTTGCCTGGGGTCTCCAGAGACCCTGAACAGCACAAGTGTTACTTTTTTTTTTTTTTTTTTTTTCACACTAACACAAAAACGGATATCATTCCAATTTATTTTTTTATTTGTAGATCTAGAAAGTGTCAACAACCGTACAAAGTCTCGTGCAATTTGGACAAAGAGAACTTTCTTTTTTTTTTTTTTTTAATTTCAGAAATCATCATTTGGGGTCAAAAAGACCCTGAACAGCGCCAGAGGGTTAAATAAACTGCACCTTCAGTGGACTGCCTTACACTGTCAAAATAAGGAAGACTGTTTGAGTTTTCAATGCTGACAAAAAGAAAGGTAAAATAAAATGCAGAAATGTTACTTCTGTATCTGAATAAATAAAAGTGCTGTCTTAAAATCGTGAGTCCGTTTCGATTTCATGATCAGAAGCTGTTCTAAGCTACATGACAAATGAAAATCACAAACATGACACTTGTAAATGAAATAATTTTATAATTGCAATTTATTGATCTAGAATTTTATCTCAAATAAATTAGGAAAATAAAGTAGTTGACTCCCAAAAGCTCTAATAAAATTTTAGAAATGTTATGTGACAATAAGCCTCAGTTAAGCTAATGCAGACCATTTAAAAAAGGTTAAATACACAAATAAAATGTTTTAGTATACAGCTCCATCTGTCTCTGGAAAAAAAAAAAAAAAAATCAACAGCAATTTGATGTTTTTATCGGTTTGATGAACTCTGAAACCAGAACTAATTTTTTTTGCTTTGAATGATCTAGAACACCGACTGCGTCAAACCGCAACTGGCTTGACTGCATGTTCAAGTTGTTAAAGATTGCTCCAATATGCAAAGACCAGTTATAATGTACCTTTCACACAGCTCACTCTGTTTTCTTCACCATTTTTAGACGCGAATAATTGATAATGACATTCGTTGCTGATGGTTTTCATTATCAATTATTATCAATTTTATCGATTAGTTGTTGCAGCCCTACTTGGGTGCCGATATATGTATTATGATTTTTAAGAATTGCGATTCTACAAATATTGCAGTTTGATACTGCAATGTATTGCGATTTTTCTTGCTAAACCATGGGGAAAAAAATTGAATAATACACTTACACAGAATGTACATGAGTCATATTTACAAAAACAATTCATCACATCTTTCTGAGTTTTATTTCAGAAGCATCATACATTACAGTACTATTCTCTTAAACAAATGATGCAATGACAAACACATTTTTAACAGTCATTGTCATTGAAACAATGTGTTTCTGATTACTCCACTTCTAGACTAAAAACACATCTGTTTAAACTTGCATACACATAACACATTATCTACTTCTATAATTCAAATCATGTAAATTGTTAGGCTGCATAGATTAGATTAGGTCAGCCGGAACCGGGAACACAATCATTCCAATTTATTTTTTTATTTGTAGATCTAGAAAGTGTCAACAACCGTACAAAGTCTCCTGCAATTTGGACAAAGAGAACTTTTTTTTTTTTTTTTTTTAATTTCAGAAATCATCATTTGGGGTCAAAAAGACCCTGAACAGCGCCAGAGGGTTAAATAAACTGCACCTTCAGTGGACTGCCTTACACTGTCAAAATAAGGAAGACTGTTTGAGTTTTCAATGCTGACAAAAAGAAAGGTAAAATAAAATGCAGAAATGTTACTTCTGTATCTGAATAAATAAAAGTGCTGTCTTAAAAAAGAGCATTATGTCATATTTAAAAGAGAAACAGTGTTTCTCTTCCGGGAAACAGGAAGAGAAACACTGATTACTCCACTTCTAGACTAAAAACACATCTGTTTAAACTTGCATACACATAACACATTATCTACTTCTATAATTCAAATCATGTAAATTATTAGGCTGCATAGATTAGATTAGGTCAGCCAGAACCGGGAACACTTCCCATAACACCTGATTGTACTCGCTACATCATAAGAAGAATGGTGTCTATGCTAATATTAGTCTCTCTCTGTTTATCCCGAGGTTTGCTGCAGCCTGCCAGATCCAGGCCGTATCCAGATGAGATGAAGGACCTGCGCCTAGACATGATGATAACGCAGCCCTGACATTTCAACTAAATTATCCCCTGCGAAGGCCTCCTTTCCCTTCCCTATGTATAGATAAAACGTTATCAAAATTATTCCAGTTCGCATAGATCCGCAGAAACAAGTAATTTTTCTGTATTATGCGGACCAGACAAGTAATTTGGCAAATATCACTTTTTTTTTTTTTTTTAAAAAAAGACCAAGCTTCTGTGCACATACACACTCAAACACGCAAACCTATAGACTAAACACGTAAATAAATGGCAAGAATGCATTAAAGGTATTCGGTTTTCATTAGTAAAGGTGTCATTTAAGCGGCCCCTAAAGTAATAATTAACAATTTTTACAACGGAAGTGATTCAATCAAAAACCAACTTTAGCTCGATAATACTTTTCCTATTGTCACTGTGAAGCTGCTTTAAAACAATATGTATTGTGAAAAGCGCTATGTAAATGAAGATGACTTGACTTGACTTCTTAATCTCACCAGTTTCCCAAGAGAGCTCTGGATGATGTTGAATTAACCACAGTCGCTCTAGGATGATGTCAGAAGAGGAATTCTCCAGAACCAGCAGAAAGATCTCCTCAATATGAAGGACAGCAACTCCCAGTAAAAGTGGTTCCACTCGAAACCGGATGTTGGTGTGATTTAAGGGCTTCCCAGTTATGGATTGGGCCTGGTAGTGTCTTTCACTCGGGATCTTCTGTAATTTAAGATGGCGGCAGAGGGCGTTGGAGATTAAGTTCCTGGCTGACCCAGAGTCAATGAGTGCGGTGACTGTATAAGACACATCAGAGACAGTAATAAATATTTAACCCCTTAAGCCCGAAGTGTCCCGCCGGTGGGACACCACCCCCCACAAAAAAATTTGGCGCAGGCTTTCTTGGCCATGTCCCTTTGTTCCTAATATACATTTCTCATCTAAACATCCTTTATTCTTATAATAAATATCCCGAATCGCATGAAAAACACAGAAACAATATTAAGTTGTAATCGTGTTTATTAGCTTAATGTTTCATCTATTCAAACACTTCTATCGTCATAGAAGGGTGGGAGTTATGACACATAGCCTAATATGACCGATAATAGTGACCGATCAGTAGCGAATCATCTGTCTGGGAGTCTAGTCATTTGACCCCGAACAGAGGCAGAAAGGAAAATTAATTAATATTAAATATTACGTAAACATGGAAATCCATCAATATTTTCCCAAATGTGCTCACTTTTGGACTAAAAGTCCTAATGGACGTCCTAATTACACTCACTCTATTTGCCATCTTTATTGTTGCCATACTCCACCTCATTGGCGAAGAGCTGTCACAGGGTATTCCAATCATGTACAGAACCTGATGGCAGACTCTACAAACTTAATAGGTTCAAGGCTAAGACTACATCACCATTACAGCACACTGACAATAACACCATAATAGCACACTCTGCTGAAGACCTCCAGGGAATCCTAAACACTTTTGTCAAGGCATACAGAACCCTGGACCTTAAATATCAAGAAGCCCCAGGTCCTATATCACTCTTCACTCTACCAGCCAGCTACTCAGCCCACAATAAAAGTGGACTACACCACTCTTGTGGATCACTTCCCCTACCTCAGGAGCCTTCTTTTCTCAAAAGCTGACATTGACTCTGAGGTCAACCATCACCTGAACTGTGCAGTGGAGCCTACTCCAGACTCAGAAGAAGAGTCTTCAAAGACAGACTTGGGGAGAGTGAATCTGAATCTCAATCAAAAGAGAAAACACATCTACAAGCCAAGCATACTTCATTATACTTTTTAGTATATCTTGCTCAAAAGATTGAATACAAGTATAGACCAAATATACCTAAACTTTTATCAGTATAAATCAAATACACAAGTAATTTTAAGTATATACACTGAACAAAATTATAAACAACACTTTTGTTTTTGCCCCCATTTTTCATGAGCTGAACTCAAAGATCTAAGACTTTTTCTGTGTACACAAAAGGCCTATTTCAAATTTTGTTCACAAATCTGTCTAAATCTGTGTTAGTGAGCACTTCTCCTTTGCCGAGATAATCCATCCACCTCACAGGTGTGACATATCAAGATGCTGATTAGACAGCATGATTATTGCACAGGTGTGCCTTAGGCTGGCCACAATAAAAGGCCACTCTAAAATGTGCAGTTTTACTGTATTGGGGGGGTCGAATGTGATTCCTGTCTGGGAATCTCCTTTCACACAGATGACATTAATCCTGATGAGTGAATCCTCATGTGATGATTAAGGCTTTCTTTATATCCGAAACTCTTTCCACACAGATTACAAACAAATGGCTTCACTCCAGTGTGATTTCTCATGTGGGCATTAAGGTCCTTTTTCTGGTTAAAACCCCTTCCACACTGAGAGCATATGAATGGCTTCTCTCCACTGTGAATTCTCATGTGCGTCATAAGATATCCTTTTAATGTGAAACTCTTCCCACACAGTGTGCAGGTGTGAGGTTTCTCTCCTGTGTGGATTTTCAAGTGGACGTTAAGTTTGTCTTTTCGACTGAAACTTTTTCCACACTGTTGACAGGCAAAAGGCTTCTCTCCGGTGTGAAGTCTTATGTGAGCCTTAAGACTTTCTTTTAGTGAAAAACTCTTCCCACACAGTGTGCAGGTGTGAGGTTTCTCTCCTGTGTGGATATTCAAGTGGACGTTAAGTTTGTCTTGTCGACTGAAACTTTTTCCACACTGTTGACAGGCAAAAGGCTTCTCTCCGGTGTGAATTCTCATGTGAGTCTTGAGATGTCTGTTTAGTGAGAAACTCTTCCCACACAGTGTGCAGGCGTGAGGCTTCTCTCCTGTGTGGATATTCATGTGGACTTTAAGGTTGTTATTTCGATTGAAACGCTTTCCACATTGTTGACAGGTGAAAGGGCCCTCTCCTGTGTGAATCCTCATGTGGCCATTAAGACTTTTTTTTTGACTAAAACTTTCTCCACACTGTTGGCAGGTGAAAGGGCTTTCTTCGGTGTGGACTTCAAGGTTTCTAGGTTCTTTTTTATGAGTCTGTGAGTAACTAAAAGATTTTTCCCCAGTGATGAAGTCATGACATTTTTCCTGATTTTTCTCTTCCATTTCATTTAGTTCTTGACTCTCCTCTTTCAGCACCATCAGGTCTAGGGTGAACAGAATCAAAAACAAGTTAGCACCAGTTTAATGGCAGAATGACATGAAACATTTAGACATGTAAAATATCAAATCCAACAACATTTATACTAGATCTTAAACCCACTAAACAGCTGAAAAATGTGTAACCTGTAATCTCAGAACCTCTTGTCAATATTCTTAACTCTTTGCTTTCTTTAGGACAAGACCCAAATACTACTAGGGCTGCCCCAGATTAAAGATTTTTCTAGTCAACTAGTAGTCTTTCATTTAGTTCATTTAAAATGCCGGAGTATTTTAAATTCTTTCAGCAGGAAAAAAAAAAACAAAAAAAACAAGAGATCACGCAGGTGCCTCCTGTCAGATGTCTGTTTTGTGTCTTTTATTTTGAAATTTGGTATTCAGGATTTTGTTATTTTGTAGTCCTGATTTTGGTTTTTGTAGCTGTTGTTACACTTTAGTTGTTTCCAGGTGTTTCTTATTTGGTATTGTTTCAGTTAGGCATTTAACTTTGTTTTGTCTTGTCCTTCGTGGATTATTGTTGGTGTACGTAGCTGTGGCGGTAAAGGACTATGTCATTTCATGCATTTCATGGCCATGGATTATGTTTGGAGCTAAAAAAATCTCTTACTGCATCTAGGTCCATTATCCTTACTTTATTTTGAACGCTGTTACAGAATAATTCATTATTTTAATAAATCTAGCAGATCAGCTCTTAAATTTACATCAGAAGGGTGTTACGGACAGAGGAGTCGGAGACAACAAGGAATACAATAGGATGGTATTTATTGGATTGACAGCAGGTATAAACAAGGATGCAGGTAAGTGAACGGCAGATATTGACTTTGGTGAATGGTAAGATGAATATTGATACTGTCCTTTGCAGGAATGATGACCGGGAGACAAACACACAGACGAAGCCACAGGAGGATACAGGGAAGACGCTGGAGTGGAAGTAGTGAGTATAACAAGAGTCCTTGTGGTAAGCATAAAGAGAGTCCGTTAGCAAACGAGAACGGACAACATACTGAGGTGAGTGGTGTGCTTAAGTAGTGCTGTGGTGATGAGTGGATGAATTGCAGGTGCGGTTAATTACTGATCAGGAGAGGTGATGAGGAAGTGAGTGCAGGTGTGGGCCAGGGAGGATGATGGGAGATTGAGTCCAGAGCTGATGGGAACTGTAACAAAGGGAAGGCTAATTGAGGACAATGTCACAGACCTTTTTAATTTAACTGATTATGTACCCTGGGATGAAATCAAACTAAAAAGGTTTTTTCATATTGGATTGAATGATGATCTCTCCAAACTCATGCCTTCTCCCTGTACACTTTGTCAATATATTGACAAATTTTTTTGTTTTTGTGTGGATCAATATTCACAGTGGGAGAGGCAGAGGATTATAATGTGTCTGAATCTATTCCTTCCCCAGCATTTGTCCTCTCAAACTATGACTGACCCTTAATTTTTTTTGGGGGGAAGGGGGGTTAAAGAAGAGTCTGAGTGTACTGAGGACACAGCAGCGAGAAGCCTGGGAGCATCAAGGCCCAGAGCAAGATCATCACTGCCGAGAACACAGAGGCCCAGGGCGAGAGCGTGGCAAGACCCAGAGTGATTTTGATCAACTAAGCCTCTTCTTGTCGAAAATTAGGGGGCAGCCTAAATTCTACCGAATACTACCCCTAAAGCACTGCACTGCACAGATTTGTTGGATCACACGGGTGGTCAAAAATATACAGCCCTGGTCCCTGCATTTAACAAAAAAAAAAAAAAAAAAAAAAAAAAAAAAAGGAGCAACAAATGAAGTTCAGAAAAGATTTAAGATCTCTGATCCATTCTCCCAAGTCAAAGTTAGCTTTCATTCAAATAAAAATCACTTCTTCCTGCACATACTAAACAAGACACTACTGAGAAATGTTAGCATAGCATTTGTGATAGTTAGTTATCAATTATGAGTATATTATTGCACATACATTTTAGTATAATATTTTTGTAGGTTCAGCTGCAGCCAACAGTTGTGATGTTTTGTTTATTGTGCTAAAATGGGACCACATTATTTGTCATGTGTCGTGGTTTACTTTACTTACTTTAGCTTTAACACATTTATCTCAGGGTCCTGTAGGGGAATTTTACAGTTAAAGACCCAAAAGACCAGATATGATGAATAAAAGACCCGGAGTCAGAGAAAATTTTACTGAAGAATAATTTGAAGTTTCATCAGCAGAAGCCAGCTTCAAGTCTCACACAGAGTTCTAGTCCGCTCTGCGTACGTTCACATTTACACAACAATTATACTCTAACAGAGTCAACCAACTACGTCATTATTGATATATCACAGCATTTTCCATGTTTTGTAGTGGTTGTACCGAATGACCTGATGTTTCGGGACTTGCGTATGAACAATTGAAAACATGAATTTTTCAAATAGTTAAGAGAGAGTAAGTTACTTTGCTTCACGACCATGTGGTCCTTTGCAGGTGTCTGAATGATGTCACATCCTGTCACATGATATTGTCCGCATGACTTGATCCAAAATGGTCCCTTTATTTTGGTTACTCTAAATGACATCAATGAAATTAATTTTTCCGAACATTCTTTCTCATAACAAAGCAACGACTTCTACACATAATTTTAATACCATTTTGCACTATGTTGATATATGATGTTATAAAATCATGCCATAATAAAAAATATATACATTTATTATATTTAAGATATTTTAATCATAAATTAAATGGCTGTATTGGCCTTTGGACGGTTAAACCGAATGACCTTTTGACACTTCAAAACTTTAAAATACCTTTATATGTGCAAAATATATTTAAAACCTTTTGGATTCAATACAAGAGATCTAGTTGTACTACCTTACATACTTTGGATGCCATATCTTTGTTTTTTATTATTATTAAGGCATTTGGACAAAAATATGACCCGTAAAATGAGCCAGCATTCAGACGTAAACACGGAAGCCTGCACTGAGTTCACTACACCAACTGCGTATGACAACAGTTCAAATTGTTGAATAAAGTCGTTATTTTTGTTTTGTTTTTGTGCACAAAAAGTATTCTCGTCACTTCATAACATTAAGGTTGAACCACTGCAGTCACATTGACTATTTTAACGATGTTTTGGTTGCAATGGCAAGGAAGGTGTAAGGTGCAATGGCGTTGCTACCTATGTGTGTCTTGTATTTCATCAAAAAATACCTTAATTTGTGTTCCGAAGATGAACGAAGGTCTTAAGAGTGTGAAAAATAATTTTTGGGTGAACTAACCCTTTAAAGTGAGTTTTATTGTGATATAGTTATGAGTTATAACCATTAGTAAGACGGGTATGCAGTAGAGCTCCCCTCTCAACACACTAGCGATTCCCCAATGTAAACTGCAGCGCACTCTAATTGTGAGCCACTGGGGCAGATTTCTGGCTGCCCTGCTTACTTTCACATTACCTTACGTAAATGTGTCTGCATCAGGTCAGTAACTAATTGACGTGTCTGTTCTTCCTGTGTCGAGTAGCGTATCAAATTAATGAAAGTATAAATCCTTAATTTTAAACATGCTAATGTGATTAGCCTTCATATACAGTAGTTCTGTTGTGTTTGTTTTAAGTTTGTTCTGAGAATAAACATAATTTTCCTCACTGGAATTTCTACACAACTTGCAAAATTCTAAAACAACAATTCTACATCAAGACATTTCTAAGTCGGCATTCTACGCATCTGTTGTGTGTAGAATATAAAGATTACAAAATGTTTTTCATAAACTAGCGCTAAGACCCAGAATCTTTCCTGCCTAAATTAACAGCCAGGAGCTGCTGCTTACTGAAACACACGCACTGCAGAAATGGAAAATGGCGAGCGGGATTCAGAAAACAGTCCTGTGCAGGACTATAACCCACAGTCTGACCCAGGAGAACTGGTTCAATACTGACAGATCTCAAACCTGCCATTCATCAGAACATATTAGAAAAAATACTGTCCTCTCAACTGTGTTCAGTTCTGCAGGACAGTTTTTGTGAAGAGTTTTAAATATTTATATTGGGTTTAATGTTACACAAAATAGTTGTTTTGTTTTGGCTATTTCTTTAATGTTGTTCCTAATTTAATTTGTGATGTTCATTTTGTCACGAGACAAATAACAGAGAAGCATGACGCAGAATGGTGAAGAAAGACTTTGAGAATGAAACCAACCTGTTTGTTGCTCAGTATCTTCATGTTTGACTCTGAATGTTTCTTCAATCTTCATGTCTTCACTCTCCTCTTTAATAAACGCCATCTTTATAATAGTGTGTCACGGGATCTCAGTCGCTTCACCAGGAGTTTTTCTGTGTGTTTGGACACTCTGTCATGATTAAGATGAGAATAATTAACAGAAAGAAAAATAAATGCAAACTAAATCTCTGGGTGCATCACAATCAGCTCCCTAGTTCTGTAGTCAGCGCACTGCTAAGGGAGTCAGTCAGAGAGTTAATGGACTTAAATGAGCTGATTATTAGACAAAAACACTCAAAACTAGCACTACAAATTAGTAAAAGAATGCAAATTATACAGTATCTTAATATTGTGTGATGATTTATAGTATTAATAACTAATAAATTTAATGGACTGCGCTCCTATTAAAACATTTGCAATTGTTTTTAAAGTCACTGTTAAAGATGTTTGTGTTTTTTCTTGCTTCAGTTGACTGAGAGTTTCTCTATCATTACTAGCCAGTGAACAAACAGTGTGTTTATGATGAACTGCTTATAGGGAGCGAAATGAGACGCACCTTCTGTTACTCATTTTTACTCACTAAAACTGTTCCTTGTTGTTTATGCATTTCACTGATAAAAACTATGCTCATTACTGTTATTAGAAACATTAAAGTGTTACATTCATTAATCATTAATTCATTCCACTTCTCTATAAAACTGTATGAACGGGTTGTATTGGTTTAAACACTTTCAATTATTAAAAACACAAACCTTTCAGCAGCATCACAGATGCAGGAGCGCGGCGCAGCCTTATGACATCATGTCGCCACACCAAAATAAAAGACCTGTTCACGCTGTAAAAACAATAGAAATTCACATACAAAAAACAGATTCAACGATCTGATAAAGGGTTGATTTAAAGGATAAATCACTGATTTCCAAATCTATCAATACCACTGAGATTTTTTTAAACGCTTCTGGCATAAAGTCAAGGTTCTTAGTCTCATATTATAAAATATTTAAAAGAACTAAATACTTAAACATTTAAAGTCAATATTTGAAAAATATTTAAATATAAACTTCAATATTTTAAATTGATTAAAAATTTGTAGGCCTATATCAGAATTAAATTTGTGATGAAGGATCAAAGGATCTTCAACATTTGTTTTTTTCTTAATTTTTATATTTGTAGTTTAATTTTATAATCATTTATAATTATTTGTCATTTATAGTTATTTGATTTATACAGTTTATTCATTTATACATTCATTTGAATGTTATCCTTTTAATCATTTATTCATATTTTATTTTTTTTTTGTTATTATTATTCATGTAATTTGATGTTTTTATATTTTATATTATTTATTTGACTTCTTTTCCTTGCTCTTGCAAAGCTAGAGTGCACATATAGAGTCCACATATATTACACCACAGAGGCCTACATTATGATTACATGCCTTATGACAGTCAGCATTTTTAGAAGGGTATTTTTGACATCTTGTTTAATCTAACAGTAAGAAGGAGTGATTTCTTTTGAAAGTTATATGCCTTTTTTGACACCTGTGTTTTGCTGTAAGCAGTTTTATTAAACACTAAATTTCAGTCAATATTCAAGATGGACTTTGCTGTAAAAACCACATCATAAGATTCATTTCAATTTGATCTCAAATCATCCACATGGGTCACTGGTGCTCGGACCCTGATAAATGCCACTTGTGGCAATATTTTGTATTTAATCATTGCATAGATGTACTATAGATGACATAGGTTTGGGAGTTATAGCCGGTATAAGAGAGACACTAGAGAGACACTAATATTAGCGTAGACGCCATTCTTCTTATGATGTAGCGAGTACATCAGGTGTTATGGGAAGTGTTCCTGGTTCCGGTTGACCTAATCTATGCAGCCTAACAATTTACAGGATTTGAATTTGTCAGTGTTTTGCTTGTTATGTTCTGTTTTGGCCTCTAGAGGTCCTTATGGTGCTCTCATGCCCAGCTTACTCTGCTTGTAATTAGTGTTATTAGGGTCACATGTGTCTCGTTCAGCTGTGTGTATTTAAGTGACTCTGTCTCATAGCTTCTTTTCTTGGTGTTTAGTTGTTCTGAAGCCAGTTGCTTAAGCAAGTGTTCTCTATCTCTGAGACTTTTTTTATTTTTCTCTTGCCTGTGGATTATTCCTTCTCTGTTATTCTTTTGTGGACTTTCTCATCTGGAGTTTTTGCTTCAAGATCTTTTGAATCTTTGGATTATTTCTTGTGGAATGCTCATTTGGACAGTGTTTGTTTTTTGAGAACTTCTTTTGCTGTTTTTGCTTCAGCTGTGGATTTTTTATTGCTTGAACTTTTATTAAAAACTTATTCTGCATCTCAACTTCTCCAAAGTGCGTCTTACTGTTGGGTTCACCATTCTCCAGTGGCTGAAGGATTGGGAGTCTGACTCTCATGCTGGAGACCTGAGTTCTAGTCCCAGCTCTGACAGAATTATAGAAGTAGATAATGGTTTGTGTATGCAAGTTTAAACAGATGTGTTTTTATTCTAGATTTAAACTGACAGAGTGTGTCTGCCTGCTTCCCGAACAGTGATAGGAAGACTGTTCCAAAGTTTAGGTGCTAAATAGGAAAAGGAATTACTGCCTGCAGTTGATTTTGATATTTTAGACATTATCAAGTGTCCAGAATTCTGAGATCGCAATAGACGTGAAGGACCATAATGCATTAAGAGCTCGCTCGGGTACTGGGGAGCTAAACCATTTAGTGCTTTGTAAGTAATTAGCAAGATTTTAAAATCTATATGATGTTTAATAGGAAGCCAATGCAGTGTTGACAGAACCGGGCTAATATGGTCATACTTCCTAGTTCTAGTAAGAACTCTACCTGCTGCGTTACTGATGATGAAGACTTAACAGAGCAGCCATCAAGTGTTAGACAGTATTCTAGGTTATTACGTGAAGAAGTTTTTGGTCCAAAAATTAGAATCTCTGTTTTTTCTGAATTTAGTAGTGAGAAATTTTTATGTCAGCTATGCATTACGTTATTTTTGTGAATTGGTAAGTTTCGTCAGGGCTCAAAGAAATATAGAGCTGAGTATCATCAGCGTAACAGTGAAAACTGACGCCTGTTCTTTTACAATTAAATTGTTGCATTGGCTTTCTGAAATGCTCATCTGAATCCTCTGCTGGCTCTTCAATTTAGCAGGAAGAGCCAAGGAGGATCGCCTGGTATGGTCTGTTTGGGGGGGATTTTGTGCTGCTCTCCCAGTTAAAAAATGGGATGTTGTCCCCAGAAGCTGCTGCTGTTCCCGGTCTTAGCTTTCATGGAGCTCATGAAAAGGATGGGGAATTTAGAACAGAGTCATACCGCCTGTGACGCCCCCCCCCCCAGCCTACTAAACCTATTGGTGCAGAATGTGGGGGTTCCTGATTGGTTCCCACCCATTAATTGATGATTACCAACAGTATAAAAATGGCTGTGTATTCCTAGAGGACAGACACTCTCTGGGGAACATTCCTCAGGGGTGACTCATTTTTGTGTTGACCTGGTGCATGTAGCGTAATTTCTTTGTTATTCTTTTTTTTTGTTTCTGATATACCCCTAGATTTTATGTTCATTATTATTGCTTGTATAATTTGTTGAATTTAATAAATCTTTTTCTGAAATTTGATTTCGTGGTCTAATCCCTCTTTTGTGTTGCGGCTTGGAACGAGTGGGTCGTAACATAAAACTGGGGGCTCGTCCGGGATTGCTACATGTTCAGGTAAATGCAGAGTTTTGAGTGTGTTCACCTGTGTGAATGAGTAGACTTCAGTAAGTTAGAGTGTCCTCAGCTGGGTTTACAATCCTTCCATCGAGGCACTGTTTGTTGTTTTAGTTTGTTGTTTTGCCTTTCTTATTTTTAAAGGTTATTCTGGATGGAGGTTTTAAATCTCTGTCGGGGGTACGCTTCGGGCTTTTGGTGTAACGCCAACTGTCTTTGAGTTCAGCGTTTAAATGCTGCCCCGAGTCTGGTACACCTTTGAAGATCAGGTAGGTTTAGTTAGTTTGTTTATAGTTAGGAAATGGAGTCTCTCATTTTCATTTGGTGACACTTTTGTTGTTTCTCTGTATCTGTGTTTGTGATTTTCTACCGAGTATGAAGATAATTTGAGGAATGGCTTGTGTTAAGTCTTTATTTATCTCATAACTACAGCGGAGTTTTTCACCCGGAGCGTGTATGTGTGACGATCCCTGGCGAGGTGGCTGACGGGATTTGTAGTTCTAACGCTCTAGTTTAACGGCGTCTCACGTGTGTTTGTATTGTTGTTGTGTTTGCTCTGCTGCCTCTCTTTATAAAGATGTCGTCGGTGATCGAGGATTTCTTCGCATTTCCTTCGGAAATCTTGCTGGAGAGATGTACGAAGGAAGAGCTGTTGCAGATTGCCGAGCGTTTTGGTGTTGATGTAACGAGTAATGATAAGAAACTCAAAGAGACGCTGATGAAAGTTGTGAAAGACGCACTTTGCGAGTTGGGTGTTTTGGAGGTAAGAGCTCAAGCCATTAATCCTGATGTGTCTTTAACCTCTCCTCTTTATGATACTGATCAAAATGCAAAGTTTAGTGAGATGTCTTTGCAAGAGAAACGGTTATGTGTTGATGCGGAAAAACTTCGTGCCGAGCGTAATGCATGTGCACTGAAAGAGAAGGAATTAGAAAAGGATTTTGAGATTAAGAAATTACAACAGCAATTAGAGTTACGTAAAATGGAATTACAATTTGAAAAAAAGATACAAGAACGAGAGTTCCAGTTAAAGAAACTTGAGTTGGAACTGAATGCAAAAACAGTTGAAATTCCTGTTCAAGCTCCATCTAATGAATTCGCGCACGCTGCACCTGTGTTTGATGTTTATAAAAACATTCGATTAGTGCCGCTGTTTTTAGAGAAGGAAGTGGAGAAATATTTCCAACATTTTGAACGCGTTGCAGAGTCGTTGAAATGGCCTAAAGAATTTTGTACCTTACTGTTGCAGTGTGTTTTAGTAGGGCGAGCACAAGAGGTGTATTCCGCGCTGACTATCGAACAAAGTGGTGATTATGAAATCGTTAAGTCTGCTATTTTGCATGCTTATGAATTGTCACCTGAGGCATACCGCCAGAAATTTAGGAGTCATTTAAAGTTTGAGAAGTGCACTTATCTTGAGTTTGCTAGAGAGAAAGAGAACCTGTTTGACCGCTGGTGTTCTTCTGTAAAAGTTACAACAAAAGAACAGCTTAGAGAGCTCATTCTTCTAGAAGAGTTCAAAAATTGTGTTCCAAGTGCTGTTGCTATGTATCTCAATGAACACAAAGTGACTAAATTATCTGATGCTGCTTTAATGGCAGATGAATTTGTTCTTACTCATCAAGGTTCTGTTCATTTAAATGAGCTGAGTAGGTCAAAGTTGAGCATCTCTGTTAAAAATAAAAAGATGTTTGCACGACAGAATGCTGTGTCAAATCCTGCTGACAATACCTCAGTAACACGCACAAAAGGTGAGATGGTTTGCTTTTATTGTAGGAAGCCAGGACATAAAATTTCAGACTGTGCTGTTCTCAAAAAGATAGAGAGAACTGTTAAACCTGTTGGTTTAATTTCTATGTCAAGTGTGAATTATAGTCCTGACAAGCAGATTGGGCAGGTGAATGTCACAGGAATGGAGAAAGTTAAAAACAGTGTTGACTTTGGGCCATTTCTCACTGACGGGAGTGTTTCTGTGCCTGACTCTGATGAAATGGTTCCTGTTCGCATCCTCCGCGATACTGGGGCGGGGCAGTCGTTTTTGCTGGAAGGACTTTTGCCTCTGTCTGAACGTACTGCCACTGGATCTCACGTGTTGGTTAGAGGGCTTGAAATGGACTACATGGAAGTTCCTCTACACTGCATTCATCTTAATTCCAGACTTGTGTCAGCTGACGTGGTCGTAGGAGTTCGTGCTATGCTTCCAATCCCTGGTGTTACTTTTATACTTGGCAATGACTTAGCTGGGGGAAATGTTTGGGAGAAGTCAGATGGTGGTGTTCCACCTATAGTAGTTCCTGTTGTGGATGAATTGAATGGATGTTCTGACTGTCCTAATTTATTCCCTGCTTGTGTAATAACTTAGGGGAACTGTAAATCCAACCAACGATTTCCGAAGAAACCGAAGGTGGTTGTGCACTGTCCTTTCGCACAACTGGCCGTTCCACACATATGAAGCAAGGGATTCGAAAGTGCCACCACCGGCCCCCCCATTTTACTCCTGAATGTTTGTCTCTATGTGAAATAACCCTGAATAGATGATGTAAATCCCCACGCTTGCACACCACTTTCTAAAGAGAAAATATTGGGTGAAAAGGGTCAAATAAAATTTTTTTTTATATATAAAAAAAGCGAGGGTGTTATATGTGCATGGTCCCAGCCATATAAAGTGTGTATCAGTGTTAGAAAAGTAGAGAATTGCTCTTAAACCTAATTTAAGGAATGTTTTTTTAATATATTTATGATCAATTGTATGTATATGTAGTATATTTGTGGCATTATTAATATTTCTGTATATTTATAGAGCCAATCATGTTGGGGTAATTATGATCAGGGCTGTTTATGTGTAGGGGTATTTTATGATCGGGTTATTTCAAGCAGGGTTAAAATAAAACGGGGTAAGTTTAAGAGCTGGGGTAACAAAGGTTAGGTTTTGGGGCTGGGGGGGTGTGTGGGTTAGGTTTTAGGGCTGGGGGGGTGTGTAGGTTAGGTTTAGGCGAGGTGGCGGGTTCGCCTTTGCAGGGTAAAAATCCCCCACGGTTACACACCACTTCATAAAAAGAGAAATTGGGTGAAAGGGGTCAAATAAAATTTTATATAAAGCAAGGGTGTTCTATGTGCATGGTCCCAGCCATAAAAGATGTGTATCAGTGATAAAGAAAATTGAAAATGGCTCTTATACCAAATAAATTACTGATATCGTTGTGTGTGCATGTATAACCTGCTCCAATGAACTTTTTTAGTATTTTTTTATTATATTTTTATAATTAATTCAATGTATGTATAGTATATTTATGACCTTATTAATATTTCTGTATATTTATAGAGCCAATCATGTTGGGGTAATTGTGATCCGGGCTATTATGAGTAGGGGTATTCTGTGATGGGGCTATTTTAAGCAGGGTTAAAATAAGGAGGGGTAAGTTAAGAGCTTGGGGTAACAAAGGTTAGGTTTTAGGGTTAGGGTTAGGGTTAGGGTTAGGGTTAGGGTTAGGGTTAGGGTTAGGGTTAGGTTAGGGTTAGGGTTAGGGTTAGGGTTAGGGTTAGGGTTAGGGTTAGGGTTAGGGTTAGGGTTAGGGTTAGGGTTAGGGTTAGGGTTAGGGTTAGGGTTAGGGTTAGGGTTAGGGTTAGGGTTAGGGTTAGGGTTAGGGTTAGGGTTAGGGTTAGGGTTAGGGTTAGGGTTAGGGTTAGGGTTAGGGTTAGGGTTAGGGTTAGGGTTAGGGTTAGGGTTAGGGTTAGGGTTAGGGTTAGGGTTAGGGTTAGGGTTAGGGTTAGGGTTAGGGTTAGGGTTAGGGTTAGGGTTAGGGTTAGGGTTAGGGTTAGGGTTAGGGTTAGGGTTAGGGTTAGGGTTAGGGTTAGGGTTAGGGTTAGGGTTAGGGTTAGGGTTAGGGTTAGGGTTAGGGTTAGGGTTAGGGTTAGGGTTAGGGTTAGGGTTAGGGTTAGGGTTAGGGTTAGGGTTAGGGTTAGGGTTAGGGTTAGGGTTAGGGTTAGGGTTAGGGTTAGGGTTAGGGTTAGGGTTAGGGTTAGGGTTAGGGTTAGGGTTAGGGTTAGGGTTAGGGTTAGGGTTAGGGTTAGGGTTAGGGTTAGGGTTAGGGTTAGGGTTAGGGTTAGGGTTAGGGTTAGGGTTAGGGTTAGGGTTAGGGTTAGGGTTAGGGTTAGGGTTAGGGTTAGGGTTAGGGTTAGGGTTAGGGTTAGGGTTAGGGTTAGGGTTAGGGTTAGGGTTAGGGTTAGGGTTAGGGTTAGGGTTAGGGTTAGGGTTAGGGTTAGGGTTAGGGTTAGGGTTAGGGTTAGGGTTAGGGTTAGGGTTAGGGTTAGGGTTAGGGTTAGGGTTAGGGTTAGGGTTAGGGTTAGGGTTAGGGTTAGGGTTAGGGTTAGGGTTAGGGTTAGGGTTAGGGTTAGGGTTAGGGTTAGGGTTAGGGTTAGGGTTAGGGTTAGGGTTTAGGGTTAGGGTTAGGGTTAGGGTTAGGGTTAGGGTTAGGGTTAGGGTTAGGGTTAGGGTTAGGGTTAGGGTTAGGGTTAGGGTTAGGGTTAGGGTTAGGGTTAGGGTTAGGGTTAGGGTTAGGGTTAGGGTTAGGGTTAGGGTTAGGGTTAGGGTTAGGGTTAGGGTTAGGGTTAGGGTTAGGGTTAGGGTTAGGGTTAGGGTTAGGGTTAGGGTTAGGGTTAGGGTTAGGGTTAGGGTTAGGGTTAGGGTTAGGGTTAGGGTTAGGGTTAGGGTTAGGGTTAGGGTTAGGGTTAGGGTTAGGGTTAGGGTTAGGGTTAGGGTTAGGGTTAGGGTTAGGGTTAGGGTTAGGGTTAGGGTTAGGGTTAGGGTTAGGGTTAGGGTTAGGGTTAGGGTTAGGGTTAGGGTTAGGGTTAGGGTTAGGGTTAGGGTTAGGGTTAGGGTTAGGGTTAGGGTTAGGGTTAGGGTTAGGGTTAGGGTTAGGGTTAGGGTTAGGGTTAGGGTTAGGGTTAGGGTTAGGGTTAGGGTTAGGGTTAGGGTTAGGGTTAGGGTTAGGGTTAGGGTTAGGGTTAGGGTTAGGGTTAGGGTTAGGGTTAGGGTTAGGGTTAGGGTTAGGGTTAGGGTTAGGGTTAGGGTTAGGGTTAGGGTTAGGGTTAGGGTTAGGGTTAGGGTTAGGGTTAGGGTTAGGGTTAGGGTTAGGGTTAGGGTTAGGGTTAGGGTTAGGGTTAGGGTTAGGGTTAGGGTTAGGGTTAGGGTTAGGGTTAGGGTTAGGGTTAGGGTTAGGGTTAGGGTTAGGGTTAGGGTTAGGGTTAGGGTTAGGGTTAGGGTTAGGGTTAGGGTTAGGGTTAGGGTTAGGGTTAGGGTTAGGGTTAGGGTTAGGGTTAGGGTTAGGGTTAGGGTTAGGGTTAGGGTTAGGGTTAGGGTTAGGGTTAGGGTTAGGGTTAGGGTTAGGGTTAGGGTTAGGGTTAGGGTTAGGGTTAGGGTTAGGGTTAGGGTTAGGGTTAGGGTTAGGGTTAGGGTTAGGGTTAGGGTTAGGGTTAGGGTTAGGGTTAGGGTTAGGGTTAGGGTTAGGGTTAGGGTTAGGGTTAGGGTTAGGGTTAGGGTTAGGGTTAGGGTTAGGGTTAGGGTTAGGGTTAGGGTTAGGGTTAGGGTTAGGGTTAGGGTTAGGGTTAGGGTTAGGGTTAGGGTTAGGGTTAGGGTTAGGGTTAGGGTTAGGGTTAGGGTTAGGGTTAGGGTTAGGGTTAGGGTTAGGGTTAGGGTTAGGGTTAGGGTTAGGGTTAGGGTTAGGGTTAGGGTTAGGGTTAGGGTTAGGGTTAGGGTTAGGGTTAGGGTTAGGGTTAGGGTTAGGGTTAGGGTTAGGGTTAGGGTTAGGGTTAGGGTTAGGGTTAGGGTTAGGGTTAGGGTTAGGGTTAGGGTTAGGGTTAGGGTTAGGGTTAGGGTTAGGGTTAGGGTTAGGGTTAGGGTTAGGGTTAGGGTTAGGGTTAGGGTTAGGGTTAGGGTTAGGGTTAGGGTTAGGGTTAGGGTTAGGGTTAGGGTTAGGGTTAGGGTTAGGGTTAGGGTTAGGGTTAGGGTTAGGGTTAGGGTTAGGGTTAGGGTTAGGGTTAGGGTTAGGGTTAGGGTTAGGGTTAGGGTTAGGGTTAGGGTTAGGGTTAGGGTTAGGGTTAGGGTTAGGGTTAGGGTTAGGGTTAGGGTTAGGGTTAGGGTTAGGGTTAGGGTTAGGGTTAGGGTTAGGGTTAGGGTTAGGGTTAGGGTTAGGGTTAGGGTTAGGGTTAGGGTTAGGGTTAGGGTTAGGGTTAGGGTTAGGGTTAGGGTTAGGGTTAGGGTTAGGGTTAGGGTTAGGGTTAGGGTTAGGGTTAGGGTTAGGGTTAGGGTTAGGGTTAGGGTTAGGGTTAGGGTTAGGGTTAGGGTTAGGGTTAGGGTTAGGGTTAGGGTTAGGGTTAGGGTTAGGGTTAGGGTTAGGGTTAGGGTTAGGGTTAGGGTTAGGGTTAGGGTTAGGGTTAGGGTTAGGGTTAGGGTTAGGGTTAGGGTTAGGGTTAGGGTTAGGGTTAGGGTTAGGGTTAGGGTTAGGGTTAGGGTTAGGGTTAGGGTTAGGGTTAGGGTTAGGGTTAGGGTTAGGGTTAGGGTTAGGGTTAGGGTTAGGGTTAGGGTTAGGGTTAGGGTTAGGGTTAGGGTTAGGGTTAGGGTTAGGGTTAGGGTTAGGGTTAGGGTTAGGGTTAGGGTTAGGGTTAGGGTTAGGGTTAGGGTTAGGGTTAGGGTTAGGGTTAGGGTTAGGGTTAGGGTTAGGGTTAGGGTTAGGGTTAGGGTTAGGGTTAGGGTTAGGGTTAGGGTTAGGGTTAGGGTTAGGGTTAGGGTTAGGGTTAGGGTTAGGGTTAGGGTTAGGGTTAGGGTTAGGGTTAGGGTTAGGGTTAGGGTTAGGGTTAGGGTTAGGGTTAGGGTTAGGGTTAGGGTTAGGGTTAGGGTTAGGGTTAGGGTTAGGGTTAGGGTTAGGGTTAGGGTTAGGGTTAGGGTTAGGGTTAGGGTTAGGGTTAGGGTTAGGGTTAGGGTTAGGGTTAGGGTTAGGGTTAGGGTTAGGGTTAGGGTTAGGGTTAGGGTTAGGGTTAGGGTTAGGGTTAGGGTTAGGGTTAGGGTTAGGGTTAGGGTTAGGGTTAGGGTTAGGGTTAGGGTTAGGGTTAGGGTTAGGGTTAGGGTTAGGGTTAGGGTTAGGGTTAGGGTTAGGGTTAGGGTTAGGGTTAGGGTTAGGGTTAGGGTTAGGGTTAGGGTTAGGGTTAGGGTTAGGGTTAGGGTTAGGGTTAGGGTTAGGGTTAGGGTTAGGGTTAGGGTTAGGGTTAGGGTTAGGGTTAGGGTTAGGGTTAGGGTTAGGGTTAGGGTTAGGGTTAGGGTTAGGGTTAGGGTTAGGGTTAGGGTTAGGGTTAGGGTTAGGGTTAGGGTTAGGGTTAGGGTTAGGGTTAGGGTTAGGGTTAGGGTTAGGGTTAGGGTTAGGGTTAGGGTTAGGGTTAGGGTTAGGGTTAGGGTTAGGGTTAGGGTTAGGGTTAGGGTTAGGGTTAGGGTTAGGGTTAGGGTTAGGGTTAGGGTTAGGGTTAGGGTTAGGGTTAGGGTTAGGGTTAGGGTTAGGGTTAGGGTTAGGGTTAGGGTTAGGGTTAGGGTTAGGGTTAGGGTTAGGGTTAGGGTTAGGGTTAGGGTTAGGGTTAGGGTTAGGGTTAGGGTTAGGGTTAGGGTTAGGGTTAGGGTTAGGGTTAGGGTTAGGGTTAGGGTTAGGGTTAGGGTTAGGGTTAGGGTTAGGGTTAGGGTTAGGGTTAGGGTTAGGGTTAGGGTTAGGGTTAGGGTTAGGGTTAGGGTTAGGGTTAGGGTTAGGGTTAGGGTTAGGGTTAGGGTTAGGGTTAGGGTTAGGGTTAGGGTTAGGGTTAGGGTTAGGGTTAGGGTTAGGGTTAGGGTTGGGGTTAGGGTTAGGGTTAGGGTTAGGGTTAGGGTTAGGGTTAGGGTTAGGGTTAGGGTTAGGGTTAGGGTTAGGGTTAGGGTTAGGGTTAGGGTTAGGGTTAGGGTTAGGGTTAGGGTTAGGGTTAGGGTTAGGGTTAGGGTTAGGGTTAGGGTTAGGGTTAGGGTTAGGGTTAGGGTTAGGGTTAGGGTTAGGGTTAGGGTTAGGGTTAGGGTTAGGGTTAGGGTTAGGGTTAGGGTTAGGGTTAGGGTTAGGGTTAGGGTTAGGGTTAGGGTTAGGGTTAGGGTTAGGGTTAGGGTTAGGGTTAGGGTTAGGGTTAGGGTTAGGGTTAGGGTTAGGGTTAGGGTTAGGGTTAGGGTTAGGGTTAGGGTTAGGGTTAGGGTTAGGGTTAGGGTTAGGGTTAGGGTTAGGGTTAGGGTTAGGGTTAGGGTTAGGGTTAGGGTTAGGGTTAGGGTTAGGGTTAGGGTTAGGGTTAGGGTTAGGGTTAGGGTTAGGGTTAGGGTTAGGGTTAGGGTTAGGGTTAGGGTTAGGGTTAGGGTTAGGGTTAGGGTTAGGGTTAGGGTTAGGGTTAGGGTTAGGGTTAGGGTTAGGGTTAGGGTTAGGGTTAGGGTTAGGGTTAGGGTTAGGGTTAGGGTTAGGGTTAGGGTTAGGGTTAGGGTTAGGGTTAGGGTTAGGGTTAGGGTTAGGGTTAGGGTTAGGGTTAGGGTTAGGGTTAGGGTTAGGGTTAGGGTTAGGGTTAGGGTTAGGGTTAGGGTTAGGGTTAGGGTTAGGGTTAGGGTTAGGGTTAGGGTTAGGGTTAGGGTTAGGGTTAGGGTTAGGGTTAGGGTTAGGGTTAGGGTTAGGGTTAGGGTTAGGGTTAGGGTTAGGGTTAGGGTTAGGGTTAGGGTTAGGGTTAGGGTTAGGGTTAGGGTTAGGGTTAGGGTTAGGGTTAGGGTTAGGGTTAGGGTTAGGGTTAGGGTTAGGGTTAGGGTTAGGGTTAGGGTTAGGGTTAGGGTTAGGGTTAGGGTTAGGGTTAGGGTTAGGGTTAGGGTTAGGGTTAGGGTTAGGGTTAGGGTTAGGGTTAGGGTTAGGGTTAGGGTTAGGGTTAGGGTTAGGGTTAGGGTTAGGGTTAGGGTTAGGGTTAGGGTTAGGGTTAGGGTTAGGGTTAGGGTTAGGGTTAGGGTTAGGGTTAGGGTTAGGGTTAGGGTTAGGGTTAGGGTTAGGGTTAGGGTTAGGGTTAGGGTTAGGGTTAGGGTTAGGGTTAGGGTTAGGGTTAGGGTTAGGGTTAGGGTTAGGGTTAGGGTTAGGGTTAGGGTTAGGGTTAGGGTTAGGGTTAGGGTTAGGGTTAGGGTTAGGGTTAGGGTTAGGGTTAGGGTTAGGGTTAGGGTTAGGGTTAGGGTTAGGGTTAGGGTTAGGGTTAGGGTTAGGGTTAGGGTTAGGGTTAGGGTTAGGGTTAGGGTTAGGGTTAGGGTTAGGGTTAGGGTTAGGGTTAGGGTTAGGGTTAGGGTTAGGGTTAGGGTTAGGGTTAGGGTTAGGGTTAGGGTTAGGGTTAGGGTTAGGGTTAGGGTTAGGGTTAGGGTTAGGGTTAGGGTTAGGGTTAGGGTTAGGGTTAGGGTTAGGGTTAGGGTTAGGGTTAGGGTTAGGGTTAGGGTTAGGGTTAGGGTTAGGGTTAGGGTTAGGGTTAGGGTTAGGGTTAGGGTTAGGGTTAGGGTTAGGGTTAGGGTTAGGGTTAGGGTTAGGGTTAGGGTTAGGGTTAGGGTTAGGGTTAGGGTTAGGGTTAGGGTTAGGGTTAGGGTTAGGGTTAGGGTTAGGGTTAGGGTTGGGGTTAGGGTTAGGGTTAGGGTTAGGGTTAGGGTTAGGGTTAGGGTTAGGGTTAGGGTTAGGGTTAGGGTTAGGGTTAGGGTTAGGGTTAGGGTTAGGGTTAGGGTTAGGGTTAGGGTTAGGGTTAGGGTTAGGGTTAGGGTTAGGGTTAGGGTTAGGGTTAGGGTTAGGGTTAGGGTTAGGGTTAGGGTTAGGGTTAGGGTTAGGGTTAGGGTTAGGGTTAGGGTTAGGGTTAGGGTTAGGGTTAGGGTTAGGGTTAGGGTTAGGGTTAGGGTTAGGGTTAGGGTTAGGGTTAGGGTTAGGGTTAGGGTTAGGGTTAGGGTTAGGGTTAGGGTTAGGGTTAGGGTTAGGGTTAGGGTTAGGGTTAGGGTTAGGGTTAGGGTTAGGGGTTGGGGTTGGGGT